>PVKZ01000240.1:600000-1073741 GCA_004027375.1 Macroglossus sobrinus
TGAAAAAAATAATTTCTTTTGCAATTGCAACAGAAAGAATAAAATAGGAATAAACAAAGAATATGAAGGACTGATACACTGAAAACTACAAGACATTATTAAAAGAAATTGAAGACATAAAGAAATGGAAAGATATTTCGTGTTCATTGATTGGAAGAATCAATATAGCTAAAATGACCATATTACCCAAAGCAATATACAGATGTAATGCAATCTCATCAAAGTCCCAAAGGCATTTTTTAAAGAAATGGATCAAAAAATTAGATTTATGTGGAATTACAAAATAGCCAAATCAATTCTGAGAAAAAAACGAAGTCGGAGGTATCACACTGCCTGATTTCAAATTTTACTATAAAGTGACAATAATCAAAACAACATGATATGAGCAGAAAAACAGACACACAGACTGATGGAACAGATTGAGAGTCCAGAAATAAACCCACATATGTTGGGCAAATAATGTTCAACAAAGAAGCCAAAAATATACAATGGAGAAAAAGAAACCTCTTCAATAAATTATTTAGATTAGAAGCAGATATGTAGAAGGATGGTTCTGTGTATGAAAAGTTAAACTGATGCAGATCCCTCCTATTGTCTGGACCTGCATCGGTGGAATTCATTGCTCATTTTACAAATGGAATCCAGTCCCTAGTCTGTGTTGGGCGTTTTTAAAGCTTCTAGGGATACCTCTGAGAAAGTAAAATGAACAATTGAAACATGCCTTCCCTTACAGACCATGAATAAAACAGAATGACTGGGTAACTCTGGAAATTGGAAACTGGACTATTCCTTGCTAATCTGGTTGTCTTCAGATAGCACATCACTTTGGTTTTATAATTAGTCTTTCAAACAACATGTTTAAGTGTCCACTGATGCCAGGCATTGGGTTCTCCCAGAGTTTGTAATCTAGTCAGGAAGAGGAGGTTGAAACACATCATCACATGACAACCTAAAGCAATAAAAAGATTTTGCAGGGCAACATAGCATAAACAGCTGAATGGCTGGTATTCTGAGAAGGTGTTTGCTAAATTATGTCATAAAGTATTTTTCCCCATTTACAACTTAATTGGTGGACTATATATATGTAAAAATAATTTGAGATCTGCCTGCATTCCTGTCAATAAATGGAGTCTCCATGGTAGCACAGTATGGAGAAGTTCTAATTCTCCTTTCTCATTCTGGGAATCTCTTTGCTCTGAAGCAATTTAGTAATATGTCAGGCTTTCATTAAATTCACTAAAGCTAGTGATTATTATGTGTGGTTAAGTTTATTAAATATATGCTTCCAAGCAGCAAAATGTAGACAAAATATAGATGTTCCAGGAAACTTCAAACTTTTCTAAATTATGCAAATAACCTTTTTTTTGTTGTTGTTAACTTGCTTTTTAAATATATTAAATACCACCCATTTGTCACCTGAAAAATGTTTTTACTATTCCTGAACTATGGCTAGTATGTGCAACTTATAAATACAACAAGTTAACATTCTCTACTGTAGGTTAGCTATGAGAAACATTGTATGAAGGCATCTGAATATATAAGGCTGATGAAAAAGCCCTTGTGAAAATCGTACTTAATAACTTGGATAATTTGCATCATCCTTTATGGAAGATAACACCAATGCCATTGTTGCCATTGAAATGTCAGATCTCTTTCTTGCTATCTAGACTTCCAAAGTTTTGCCACCTTCTTTGAATCATTGTAGGCCATCTGTCACTTGAGAGATCATGATTCTGGATGATTTAGAGAATATTGGCATATTTTTGAGGAAACGATATTGTGATTAAAAGGGAATAAGATTATATTAGGCCACCTTTTGGGTATCACCCAGCTGAAGAAAATGCTCTTTCATTTGGTATATGATTTATGAAAAATTGGCCAACCAATTTTGTGCTAATATAAGCCCGTACACTCTTGGCAATTGCTACTTGATCACTGGTGGATAAATATGTACTTGTTAGAATCTCTTGGTCTTTCAGAATTGGGATATAAAAATACTTAATATTTGTGTGAGAATGGGACAGTAACAAGAAAACTTTGAAGCTGTGAGGGGAACCATATTTTATCCTGTGAATAAAGGAATGGAGACTGCAGATCTGTAGAGATTAAATAAAGCAGAAGGTAGAGAATGAAAGTGATGATGGAGAGTCTGATTGGTTCCAGTTCCTTCCTGGTGAAGTGGCTATAAAATGCTTACCTAGGAGCCAAGATGGGAAGTCAAACAGCCCCAAGTCACAAGAGTGAGCATGGGAGAGAGGTAGATATCCACAGGAAAACCAGGATGTTATTGCTAGAGAAAGGGAGAATGGATACCAAGAAAACAAAATAATGGGTAACCTGTGCATTCAGAGAGGTAAAGGGAGAATTATTCAAAAATTAGAAATTTTTCTGATTACCTGATGAAAGTGACCCACAAATCATATGAGGAATCATGTAGGATTTGGAATTTTAAAAGTTTTCTATAAATGTAAAGAATAAAGTAAGTCATTATTTTCATCTCTGTTAGTATTGATTTTGTGATCATTTGACTAGGATTAGGTAGATATTTGGCTTATAAAGTTCACTGGAAAATTGTGCCAGGAGAGAGTTTCTATTAACCCACTTATACAAATACTTTAGGAGGCAGTTTAGCAATACCCATTACTTCATGCAAATATTGCAATGATTATAAATGTGTTTTTTCAGGCCCACTTTGAAACTTAAAATAGTGTTTAGTATTTCAGATGTACAGATGATATTTCCCCCACTTTAAATTTTATAAACTTCTACTTGGACTTCATCCATTTTTTATTCTCTGGCAAATTGTAGGAGACTGGTTTTAAACAACTGTCAATTAATTTATGCTGCTTAAAGAATTATTCTTGGATTAGAGGGATGAGGACACATCCTCATCTTTTGCGTCCCTGGGCAATTACTCACCAGTTTGTTTGATTCATCGTAAAATGACCATCTGCTGCCACAAGTAGGAGAAGTCATGCTGGGAGAGGGGCAGCTGCTGATGTTTAGTAATGGTCTTTTTGTTATTTTCTCTGCTTGTAAGAAGGCTAGGAGGGCCCTGGGACCTTTACAGTGATAGAAATTCAGCTATAGAAACAATGGGAGTAGAAAGCATAAGCACATGAAGCCAAGGGGGAATTTAATTTCTGGCTTTATTTTATAGGACAATTCAGGACATGACTCAGCATATCAGGAAAGCTCACTTAACAGTAGCCACATAGCTGCAGACCTAGGATCCAATTGGAGGTTTTATAACCTGGTCATTTTTATACCTACACTAAGTGAGACAACTCTCAGAACATCAGGAGATGTCTTCAATTCTTAAGGAGAGCAGGCTATAACTTATCCATTCAACAAACCCACTCTGACTGATCTGGAAGCCCTGTGGGTGCTTCACCTTTTTTTTTTTTTTTTTTTTTTTTTTTTTAGGAAACATAACAAATGTCACAGCTTAGTCCCTAACACCTGGGATTAACCAGCATCAGTGCCTGGGATACTTTTTCTTCAGCAATGGCAAGATGCTCTTGGGTTTCAACAATCTGCCTATGAAATGACTGAAGAACAGTGAAATACTTAAGCCCAAGGAAATGTCTGTGAGTGTGTATGGACCCAGGCATCTAGGAAAGAGACAAACCAAAGAGCCTGGGGGAAATAAGACTTTACCTCTCCTGAAAGGAGTGAGAACATTGAGGAAGGTCATTGAAAAAAGAGGAAACTTTCCAGGTGGGATAAATCAGTACAGAACTAGAAACACAACATTATTAATATTCATCGATTCTTTATATTGTGCAAGACACTTTGCCACATGTCTGATATGCATTATCTCATTTAATCTCCACTGATAGGTACCGTTATCATATTGGTGCTGATATTGGTGCTTGCCCAATGTCACAAAGCTGGTAAACAGCAGAGGATGGAGTCCATCGGCAGATATATTTGCAAAACAGATGAGAGGCTGACCCTGGCTATAGCCAGACGTTTGTTGTTTAGAGCTGCGTTATACCCTTAGCTTTAGCTAGAACAACTGTACAGCTATGGAACTGGAGAATAGTAAAAGGGTAGGTTTACTCTATAGCATTTCCCCAGCCTGGTGAAAAACTAAATCTTTGGCTCCTATGATTTCCAGAAGACTTAGTGCTGCCCATATACCCACAGTCATCTATTTATTCTACTGGAAATATTGATATGAGAGAAAATCATACATACATACCTATTGAATAACCTTGGTCTTAACAGCAAAACCAAACCACTTTTTCTGGGCTACAGATGAAGACATCCTTCACATTTTCTCACAGTCAGCAACATCTGGAGAATGTGGTACTTCCAGAGATGAGATGAAGGCAGGATGGTGGAGGTGTTGAGATATAGGGCTTAGAGTTGGACAGACCTGGGGTCTGATCCTAGGTCCTCAGTTTCTTCATATGTAAGATGAGGATAATATGATGATCTTGCAGGGTGGTTGTGATGAGTAATATGCAAGAAAACCCAAAAATAGAAACATTAAGTGTTTAGTAAATATTACTAAAAGCCATATTGGCAGGAGAATCAATTTATTCTTCTCTAAGTTTGGTTATGTTGTGACCAGAATAACCAGACTTAACCTGAGTGCTCTGATATTAGAGGCAGTTTATTAGCCGGCAGCTGTCCTTCCAAAGGAGCAGCCCCGAAACATAAAGATACAAGGATTTTAAGCCCAAAATCTCATTTTTCATTCTGTCTAAATCACAAAGGTTTAATATTTCTTTTATTCTCTACCTGTCACCCTAAAGGTGGGTTGTGCAAGCGGGGGTACAGAAGCAGAAAGTGTACTGTTAAAATGTTAGGTTCCCATGGGTAACAGTTAGGTTCCCATGGGCAACTGTTAGGTTTCCAGGAGAAATAGTCAAACAATAACTTTTCAAGCAAGCACGTGTCCAGAAGCGAGACATGGCGATTAGCATGTAGGCTCTTAACCTTAACCCATTACTACATCTTTGTGACCCTTTCAGTAGCACGTCATCACAGTTACAATAGTTTTCCAGATTTAGCCAAGGCTATCTAGTGGTTCGGCCCAGGAGCTGGTCCTAGAGCTAGGAGTTCTGACTTGCAGACCACTGACTGCTCTCACTATCTCACACTTCATTATTAAAGTGAACCGTGTTGGGATACTGTATCCAGATGATAAATCATATATAAAACTGATATATAAAACTCTGATAAATTAGGGGGAAATTGTATATTATAGAATTTTTTATTTGAAAGCATTCTCCATTTGACTACCTTTTAATAAAGAGCCTTCTTTATGCTTTAATTGATTTTAAATTTGTAACATGAATTTATGCACACCAGTTTTCTAATTGGGTCTCACTATATCTAGTTAATGTTATTTTTAACCAGTATTGTTTTGCATACTGACTAATGCAGGTAGGATGCCCATCTCTCAGCCCCCTCTGATTTCTGTAAAGGTCTTATCTCTGTGCCTGGAACATTCTAATCCATTCTCTTAGGACACACTTCTTCCTCTTCTATGTCCTGTCACATCCTCCCTTTTGTTCAAGGCCTGGTTTAAGATCTGCATGTTCTAAGAAGCCTTCATGTGGACCCCAGTCCACACCAATATCGCCTTTCTCCTCTCCAATCTTTTTGAAAAGCATAGAATACATTTGCTCCAGTCTTTGAAAAAAGCACACATGTCCTTGAAATCCATAGAGCTCAAAAAATCCTTCATCACCAAGCATAATGACTATTTAAACACACTATTTAAATGGCCATGCTGAAGGAGATAGACTGAGGCAGGTTTACTATGTCTTGGTGTCTGGTATAAGGTTTTGAGATGATGGAGATTATCATTATTATGTCTTTAGGAGATAGAAAGTCAAGAGCAAAAGGAAACACACAGGCAAAGTAGTTTATTTACTCAATAAAGGGCATATGAGGAATCCTTGCCAGGGAAGGTCAATCTAAGCTCTTTTAAGTGAATTTTATTTAGGGCAGTACTACTACTGTCTCTGATTATCATTTAGCCAGGAAGCTCTTGATTTTTTAAAAAAATAAATTTTCAAACATTATGGAAATGTATCTATTCTTTGAGGTTTCATTAAATTATATTTAAGTTCATTTTTCATGTGGAAAAGCAGCTTCAGGCTTCAGTATGATGAATCGTTTCCTCCTGTGTGACAGTGGCAGAGGAAGTTCATTTAATGCTGCTGCAGTAGTCTTGCTTGTCTTGCATTTTATTCTGGGCCTGTTGTGATTAATAGGATTACACTGGAGTGATCACAGCTGCCTATTTGTTTATCCCATCACTGGGGTCAGTGCCAGGGCTCTTATTTCAGGATTCTCTTGGTTTTTCATGTTCATAATGTAATAAACTTCTGCTGTATCATTGCCCCATGGACTATTGAACTGAGCTAAGTGAACTCTCAGAGCCATCCCGGTTATGAGAATTTGTGTCATTTGTTGGAAAGTACTGATCAAGCCCTGGTGCCAAGGAAAGCAAGACCACTGTACTGCGTGTGGTGAGAGAGGCCACTATATACTTTGGATACCTGATTAGTGGCACTGAGGGAGCAGTAGGTTGCTAAGGTATAGGTCAAATGGCAAGTGATCAATATCTTACTTAGCTTTATAAAGTAAATAGTAAATTAGACTGAATGATAATTATTTTCCATATTTGTTTAAATTGTAATACACCATGCCATTTTGTGAAGTGTCAAGAAATACTGACATAGTTAATAAAATTTAATTTGATTTAATGTAAATTAGGAGACATATATAATATGTATGTGTACACTACATGATTCTGGGCATGGCATACTTAAAATATGAGCTGCTGTGTCTGGGAGCAATACTACCCTTAGACTTGGGCAAATAGGGCTCCTGCCCCGGGCCTCAGGCCTTGAGATGCCCTGTGCCTTGGCCTTGCCATCCTCGAAACATTATATACCCTCTCTTATGCTGGGAACTATCCCTAAGGCTCCTAGCATTATTCATTGAGGGTGCCCTTGGCCTGGATTGGGACCTGAGTAGCCCCAAGTCTTGCTTTCTCCATCTCATGCGACTGGATGACCAGATATTCTGAGGAAATGTGGGCCTTGTATGCACTAGATCATCTCAGGATTCCATGGCTGAGCTCATATAGCTGGGCTCATATGGCTGGGCCCTGTTCCAAAGGATGGCCTGGTGAGCAGATCACTACTGCTTCCCAGTAAAGTATGTATTTCTTTTGTGAGCACTCATAAGATTGGGCTATCAGAATGTTGTTCACATAATTATTTTGGGTAACTTTTACATATTCTGGATGTAGGACTAGTTTAAGGCCTTGAGGTACTTATGGTCCACCACTATCCTTTGGGCCTGAGCCATTTATTTATGTGGGCCTATGTATTGGCTATTCTCTGTCCATATTGTGACTGAAGGATCACCTTGAGTCTGCAACACCCCAGAGCAGCAGAACTGGAGGCAGGTGTCCTTTACCCATGATCTCCTGCTGCTAGAACCCATGCAAGTCACTCTGTTTCATCCATGGGCTTCATACCACACACTAGGCTGCCTGTCTCCCCTCAGGTATTTCGAGACTTGCTATTCATTGCCAAAGGACCCTTCCAACTGATGTCCTCTCTTGTCTTTGATTGATATGGTGATGTCATGCTTTCCCAGGTTGCTGGACAAAGGAGAGATCTTCCTTGTTCTAATGGGAATGCTCCTTTTATTTTCCCCACTGGTGGCAATGTGTGGAAGACAAGGAGGAGGTCAATATTGAAAGAATCTAGGAATGCTGTGATTATGTCCTAAGGAGTTCAAAGAAGTTCTATATTTATACCATACAACTCTGAACAGTAAATTGAATATGACCAGAAAACAAATTATCATTTGCATTTTTCTACATCCTCTATGTAAGACTTGCATGTGTAGACATTGTCAATGAAACACAATAAAAACTTTTTTGAGAGTTATTGGAAGCCAGTATTCATGGGTAGCATGATAGATGATGTGGTTTTGGGAGTAATAAAGTAACTAGCATTAAATAAATGAAACTGGGGAACTGCAGAAGCAAAAATATTTATATTTTCTTAATATAAACAAGTTATGAAGAAGCAAGGCACTGTGAATAATGACAGCATTGCTACCTTTTTCTCACAATGGATGATTTGCAATTAGCCAGGAATGATGCATATGGTAATAAAAAACATAAATTGATGATTCCTGGACCTCAAGAGGGAGAGATGGTGCCTGGGCACTAAGAAGAAATTTCACATGTACTGAATAGAAAATAAATCAATATGTATCTCCACCTATTATTCAGTCTTTTCATTGAAAAAAATCACTCTACCTGACATGAGCTCATGAATTTTGCATTATTTTTAAAAAATTAAATTGGTACTTTTAGACAAAGAAGCCCAAAAAATTATTTGCCAAGTGCCCCTTACACCCTAGGGATAGTCCGGTTGGGAAGGATATTTATTAGTTATCTCAGGAAATATGGTGCTCTCTGTACTGACCATTGGAGGATTCATGTTGAACTTAGACTCAAAGCTGGAATTTATTCTCCCAAAGAAAAAGGAGAGGAATGCGAAGTGCATCCATCTTCTCATCAGAGCACAAGAGCAAAAGAGGAGGGAGAGGACATGGAAGAGAAGCCTGCTGGTTTGCGGACATAGAAAGAAATCACCCCTGGTGTGAGAAGTTACTGGTAGCAGATATTTAGTTAAGAACATTGGAAGAAAGTAATCTCTTTTAAGTAGAAAATTAACACCCTGTCTTCTAAAATATGTTCTGTACATATTTGGGAACACAGAGAGTCAACATTTTTTGGCAACTAGTAATTAAGAACTTTTGGAGAAGAATATGTCTATTCATCATAGAGCAAACTTATGTGACAAAGAACAATGTGAAAGACGTGATGTAAGGACAGCATAAAATGGACAATGCCACACAAAAATAAATCTAGATTAAGAGTAAACCAGGCAGCACTCCTATTAACTGAGGCTATGTTTTCTTTTGTACAGAGATCTGTTATATCTCTACTTCATTGTAATTTTCCAAATAATTATTGACAGATTCTTTAATCACATTTTCAGGCTGCTGTTACTGTGCCCATTTTTTTCTCTATGTTTAGTGGTTTGCATATATTCAAAGCAAGCAGGTGCATTCTTAGTATAGCATAATCTGTACTTAGTTCAGATACTCAGTGAGGTATATTTTCTTAACACTTTTTGTCAGGTCAAATAAAAGGGTCCCTTACATTGTCATAGGCTTTTTAAAAAAATTTTTCACTTCTGAACTCTTAAAGATTCATGCCACTCTGTTGTATTTCTCCTATATGCTCTTACTTTCAATTTTAAACAAATGCTTGTAAAATGTTGCACTCGCAGGGACTCCCTGTGCAGCTACCCTAGTTTCTTGATGCCTTTTTCCTTGTTCTTGCTAATTGGAATTTTTGGCTACACTAGGTCTTTTCAGTTACAGAGCTACTTGTTCAGCTTATCTGGTCCTTAACTGCCTTCTTTCCTTCCCACGTTTTTACAATAGAAATATTCCCTTATATTAAAAAGTCTGTATCAGGCATCAAGACATCACAAATAGTTCATGCTTGTTAGAGTATATAAAACATATTATAGGCATATATTTTATGGAATTCTCTCATTTTCTGTTTGATCAGCTAAGATGCTTGCCATAAAAAAGACAACATGGAGACAAGGATGATAAGTAGAATGAAATTACCAAAAGAAAAACTTCAAAAAGTTATTGGACATTCAAATAAAAGTACCTTCAAATGATTCCCCTAAGTTCTCCCCCAATATTGCAAATGATACTTAAATATTGGTAAGTTTTCTTCAGAGACCCAGGAGAGGAAAATTATATAGAACAGACCACACAGATTTCACTGAGGGCAGTGAAGTAAGGAACACCATGTACCTTCAGAGAATCTAAATTATTATAGGCAGAAAATATAACTTCAAAAAGATGATCTTCCCCTGGAATTTACCGTGGGTGGTGAAGAAAGGGACACTGTGCCTTTGTAGAATATGTTATTACAAGAAGAAACTATAATGTTTGATAATCCCCCTACCCCTAGTTACCTGTCTGACTTCATCTCTTGTTACTGTCTACCTTCTCTTTCTACTCCAGTCATAGTGGCCTCTTCCCTGGACTTCAGCAAACAGTCTTGCCTCAGGAAGGTACGTTTGCTATTTCTGAATGTCCTTCCCCCATAAACTTGTTTAGCTTGCCTTCTTACTTCCTTTCAGTCTTCTCTCAGATCTCTCTAGCTCCATGTGGTCTTTCTTCCCTGGCGACACAAAATTGGCACACACCTCCAATATACACTCTCTGTTTATTTTCTCTGCTTTATTTTTATTTTCAGCATGATCACATCTATCATTGTAAATATTTATCTTGTTAACTTTTTCTTTCTCTTCACCAGATATAAACTTTGGATAATGAATATTATTTTCTATTCTGTTCCCTACTGTATCTGCAGCACTAGAATAGTGCCTGAGATATAGGCCCTCAAATGTTGTTGAAAGAATAAATATGTTGAATGAGTAAACAAGACTTCAACCAAAAGAGGTAATTGGTTACCTAGAATTATACTCTAATCTGTATATGTATTGGAGAAAGTGTCATAATAGAATAGGTTAAACTTCAGAATTAGCTATTAAAAATAAAACCAATTTTTTTATAACCTCATGCTATGTATTAGGTTAAAAGTTAAAAAACAAACAAACAAAAAACACTATAGAGTTAAAAAACAATAAACAATGTTTAGCCACCTTTTTAAAAGTCATGCTATGTGATCTGGAACCTTTCTTGGGCGAATGGGACTACTTTCCTCTATGTTGTCTTGGGATCTTTGCTGAAATCAAGGCAGAAATTCCATTTTTTATATCCTGTTATACAGGTATTAATGTATTTTAAAATTCATTCTAATCCATATCACTGGTGTTAACATGAATAAATCAGTGAAAATGAAATTATAGGGAATGTTGCTTCCAAACATATTCAGAAATAAATAGAGTCTACTCTATGGGCCCCAAAAAGGAGAGGTTTGCTTGGTTTGATGGTTTTTCTGCAGTACCACCAGAAGAAGAATCTTGAAGGCAATGCAGAGTCAGCATGGGATAATTTTAATAGCAGTTTGCATTTGTTGAACAATTACCATGTACTGTCTATGATTTTAATGATTAGTAAATTATTACACAAATCGTGTTAAGTTAAGAAATATTACTTCACTCTGCAAATAGGATTCTGAGGTTCAGAGAGTTTAGGTCACTTGTTCAAATCACAGAGCCATCAAGTAATTAGAGCCAGGATAAATGCCATACTCCAGTGGAAGAGATGTAGTTTTATAAGCCAGGGTATCTGGTTCAAATCATATTTCTGCCTCTGTCTATGCCTGTGGATGTGAATTGATATTTATAACTTCTCAGAACATCAGGACCACATCTGTTAGCAAGAGATTTGAAAGGGGGGCTAAAAGTAACAATTCGGGTAATTTAAACCTGATCAGAAATATCTATTTGATATGTAAGCTGAATAGTCCAGATATAATTTGGGGGGATTTACTAATTAAAATTCTAGAACTCCTACTATAGGAAATTAAAAGTGATTGTATTAGTTTACTAGAGTTGCTGTAAATAAGTACTACAAACTTAGTGGCATAAAACAGCAGTTTATTGTCTCAGTTTTTGGAGGTCAGAAGTCTAAAATCAAGATGCTGGGTAGGGCCATTCTCCCTCTGAAATTTGTGGGAGAATTCTTCCTGTCCCTCCCAGTTCTGGTGGCCCCAGGCATTCTTGGCTGTACTCATGTCACTGCTACATGAGAGATGCAATTCAGCAGTCAGAACTGATTCTGTTGATTCACATTCTCTTTGAGACTCACGTTAAGATTAGAACTTGGTACTCTGTTTAGAGTCTGCCTGCTTCCCCTTAAGGGGATCCTTAACACTAAGTCAGTCTGGATTCCTTATTGAGGTTATTTTCTAATACTTAAAAACAGGAAATCAAATGAAAAAAAAATCAAAGACAGTTTCAGTAAATCTAAATCTAAAACTTATTTGAGCTTTCTTATATTCATTAATTCCTCTAAGCCTACTCCAAATTCAGAGTAACACTTTATTTTCCTCCCTAGGTAAAGTAAAACTATGTAATTTTCTTGATAAATAAAAACTGTCTTTGATTGTATTATGTTTCTTGTATTAGTCAGGGTTTTAGCTGAAAACAGATGACACATTCACATTAAGGTAATTCAAGGATTTAATAAAGGATAACTTACAAAGGTGTGGGTTTGGTATCCTAGGCTAATGACAAATAGCTGTTACTATCCCTAGACCCAAAAGAAGGGAAGGAGAGAGCCGTTACTTGAAAGAGTAGCAATAACCATTGATTGTGGAACATAGGAGGAGGCAAGGAAAATAGATACCTTAACCTTATTCTCTTTGTTCATTCTTAACTCCTGTTATGTCTCTCCATTAGCCAAATCCAATTGGAATCCACAGTAAAAGAGAGCCCTTTGGTACAGTGCATACATGTCAGGCTTGCAAGACAGAGGGTAGAGAAAGGTAGAGAGCAGGTATGAAGTACACGGAAGATATCCAGCATACCTAGTCTCTTTGGCCCCTCAGTATCCACTCTTTTTCCTTTGTTGAAACTCAACTAAGGGGATATAAGAAATTCTATCAGCTACCTTATTAGGGATGAGGCCAATATGGTCATACTCCCACCTAAAACATTAGCTGCCACTGATGCTCTTCATATAAGATAGCAAGAGGAAAAAAAGAAGGGTAAGAAGGTTAGAGAGACAATTTAGTGACATGAAATGTAGCTGCTGAAGTTCCTGAGTCTGTTGCTGGTCACACAGCCTTCTTCTTTCCTGATCGTAGTAGTCTTCTTCTACCACCACATTTTCCTTCCCTCTGCTACAGCCTCAGGTTCATGATGTTCTCTACCCACTGAAGACTCAGATTGATGACCCAATCTTTCATTTCTATAGAATCTGAGTCCTCAGTGGCTTTATTTTTGTTAGATCACTGCAGTTTTTTATTGACTGCTCCTATTAGACAAGGGGAGGCTTGGAGATGGCCCAGTGAATTTCTGGGTTTCACACATAGTCCTTCATTGTATGGCAGCAACCCAGTTTCCTCCTTATCAGGGTCGGTAATCTTGGCCAGTACGAAGATCTGCTTCTCTGACTGCTGGCTCAGTGGTATGAAGAATCCAAAATATTCTGAGGACATTCTGTTTCCATTTTATTTCACAGAATTCTGTTTCCTGGTAGGACCACTGCTCTGTGGTCCCTAAAATTGTCAAATACATCAAGCCTGAAGTTATTCGTAAGAGTTATTAGGTGTAATTGTGAGGGGAGTTACTCTCACCACCACTCTGTTCCTAGCCCCATTCATTCTGGTAATGAGGGAGATAGCATTAAATACTAGCTGTCAATTTAAGACATATATCTTATCCTGTAGGACATTACCTTGATCTAGCTCTCTAGTATACAAGCTTATGCCATCATTTAAGAATGCAAAGGATTTGCTCCTTACAATTTTGTTATTTTTTATATAAAATTTAATATGTTCTTTAAATTTGTTTAGCATGCTATGTATATTTTTTTCTTTTGCAGTTATGTGCATAGTTTTTTTCTATTTTTCTATTTATTCATTCTTGATGGGGTCTAGATCAACTTAAGCCTATAATTTTCTAATAATAGAGTGGCATGTTTTCTTTAACTTTCTTATTGGTTACTTAAGTACATCAAGTAAGATGTGAAAATGTGGGCTCATGCTATTAGTCCATTCATTGTGGAAGTCGAGGACCAGAAGAGGAAATATGGGCTTTAGAGCTACTCAAACAGGATCTAGCTCCTCTTTCTTGTCTACCAAAATTTGGGTCTACTACTCAGCTCTGGTGGGTTAATATCCTATAATTCTTCTTTGACTGGTTTTGCCATCTCGGCTTTGTAGATTTACTGTCACCTCTTAATTGCAGACTTGGATGTTGATTTAATCTGTTTTATACCTATAATCTTCTTATCTAGCTTTGCTTCTCTTGATCCTACTCACTCTGTAAAAAAGCTTATGTACTTTGTAGCATTTGTCTTTCACAGCCCAAAACCAACACAATCAATGCAAGTATATGACCAAGGATAAATGCAGAGAACCTCAGTTCTGTGCATATAAGACAAACACTGTATAACTATAGAGGCATACGTTTTAGTATAAATTCATGTACAGTAGCCATTCAAAAATTCAAAAAAGCTCAGTGCTTTGATCTGAGTAGCTGCACTGAGTAGCTCAGAGAGTTTGACCTCATTCTGGGAAGAGTTTCAAACTATGGCAAATGAGTGACTTTAATTTCCTAGATTGAATATAAAACTAATTATCCAGAAGTAAATGGAAAACCTATATGGTTTCCCAGGGAGAAATCTTAAAATGACATATTCACATCCTGTCCAGTATGCTTTACTTTTGTCTTTATAAAATTAAGGTCTAGGTATGGATGAGAATGAATTTCTATAATTTCTAATGTCTAATATCTTAGTTTTTAGAGAAGCATAGACGAATGTTACATGATTATTTTGGAATGTCTTGATGGAGCCTGGCAACATAACTTGAAATGACTGAAAGGCTATAAATAAAGCATAAAGATAAAATAGCAAAGCATCACATTCAGTGCCATAAAAGCTAGATAAGTCTTAGATAAGTTCTTGTTTAATGTTTTTATAACATATTAGGCAGGAAAAATGGCTTGCCAAAATAATTCACAAAAACTAACATATTTTGCAGTATGAATAAGTAAGAATTGATCATAACTGCTGAAGGTCATACTTAGTTAATTTATAGTTGGGCTATTTTAAAAGATATATGAACACCAATGGTCTACTGAAAGAGATCTTGATCTAAGTGGGAAGAGAAAATAAGAGATTCCTCTAATATTCCCTTAGTGCCAGGCACTGAATGAGATAATTTTAAACCCAGAAAAACCAAGAAACATTTTTTTGTGCTTTTACTGTCTTTGCCTAAATTTAAGGAATGTAATAAATCCCGATCTGATTAGAGCATTATTTGCAGCCCAATAATTATCTGAGTCTGATATAATAATTTCTGATTCTAATTAGACTTATTTTAATTTCTGAATTGGATTCCTCTATCATTATTTTAGAGCCAGGAATATAATATGCCCTAGAGAATAGACTCGTACAGTCCAGGTAATTTTATTTTTATGATTCATTTTGTACCATATGATTTTCCTGCCATTTGACCTTAAAGATACCTTCTTGAAAATTATAATCACAAGAATTTTACTTTGCACAGACCCTGACTAGATTTAATTTGTATTTTCATTGTAATTATTGATGTTCCAGGTAATTACATGTTTGGGGAATAAAGAAATTGGGAAACTCAACTCCATGATTTGTCTGGCCCATTAATTCTAACCACCTCATACCCTCATTTCTTACCACAGAGAAATCCAGGAAGCATGTGCCCCCTTGCTTACTTCTCTGTGAGTCTTTGTTATTGGGAAACCAGAGTCCCACAGCATCCATAGGAGCTGTTAAAAGCTTCATTCTCTTAGTGAACTCTCTGGTGTCACTTTGTGATCTATGAAAACTGCCACAAAGATAGCAAAAGGAAATTCACATGGGGAATTAGATTATAACAGTTATAAAACACCAAATGATTAATAACATTACTACATTTCTTCAGTCATCAACGCCTAACTTCATTGTATGCATCTTTGCCATGTGAGGAACTTCTTGGTATTTTACTGATGGCTAAAAATACATATGGATTCTGATGTTTTTAGAATACCACAAGGAGGTAGCCAGTATATTTCCAGCTTGTTATTATACAGAGGCAGACTCTTTAATTTGCTTATTTTGACTCAATTTAAGGATCACATCTGTCTAATTATAAAATTTTATAGCCCCTGCACCCCCATATTGGATGGGTGTAATGCATGAGGTCTCTACTCAGAGACCATATGGCAGGTGAGACACTTGTGTCCTACTCACAGATTCTTAAATTTATCTTGAGATATTCTTTTACCAGCTTCTCTCCCCACCCAGGACTAGAGAGGCTAAGGGCTGAGGCCTCTTCATTTCTCCTTTTTCTACAGGCTAGTTACCCTACCCTAGGAAGGAATTTTTATTACTCTCTTGTGTAGCAGGAATTTTATATCACATGATTTATAGTAAAAACTATATGTTCAGTCCTCTTAGCTTTGGTCTTTGATATTTATTGGGGGATTTTTGAACTTAGAAAACTTATTTTCTCAAGTGAATGTCTCTTGTAACTGAAAGCTTGACTTTTCTGCTGTTTTTCCTGAAGTTGGCTTCTAGAGCCTATTTTTCAATGTTTTTTTTTTCTTTTAATTCTAGCTATAACACTCCTAATCTTCAATGCAGTATCTCTTGCTGAACAGAGAGAAGGCCAAAAATAAGAAAATGTAAACAAGTAAAGTACATTATTCAATGTTCTATTCTGAAATAGAAGGAAAAGTGTGAAATTTGAGAATTTTTGGTTAAAGATAGGTCATGATAACTTCTATCTAGGACACATATATAACTTCCCAAATTATTTCTTAAAACCCTATTAACATAAATGTAGATTTTTTTATTGAGGTATAATTGATGTATAAAATTATATTAGTCTCAGGTGTATAATATAGTATAATATAATAACTTGCTTTCTGTGTACATTGCAACATGATCAACACAATAAGTCTAGTTAACATCCCACCATAAATAGTTACAAAATTTTTTTCTCACAGTGGGAACTTTTAGATCTATTTTCTTAGCTGCTCCAAATATGTAATACAGTGTTATTTACTATAGTCACCAGTCACCATGCTGTACATTATATCCTATGACTTGTGTATTTTATAAGTGGAAGTTTGTGCCTTTTGACCGTTTACCCAATTCATTTAACCCAACTCCCCTCCTCTAGCAACAACCAACCTGTTCTCTGTATCTATGATCTTGTTTTGTTTGTTTGTTTGCATTTGATGTCATGTATAAGTGAGATCCTACAGTGTTTGTCTTTTTGATGATGATGTGTCCTGGTGTGTGGGTCTGTTTGAGTTCCTTTTGTTTGGGACTCTTTGTGCTTTCTGTTCTTGTATGTCTAATTCCTTTGCCAGGTTAGGGAAGTTTTGTGTCATTATTTTTTCAAACAGATTCTCAATCTCTTGCTTACTGTCTTCTCCTTATGGTACCTCTATGATGCGGATGTTGGGGTATGCTTAATGTTGTCCCAGAGGTCTCTTAACCTATCTGCATTTTTTAAAATTCTTTTTTCTTCTTTCTGTTCTGATTGGGTATTTTCTGCTACCTTTTCTTCCAACTGATTTGATCTTCTTCATCCAATCTACTATTGATTCCTTCTAGTGTATTCTTTATTTTAATTATTGTTTTCTTCATATCTGACTGGTTATTTTACATGGTTTTTATTCCACATGTAGTGCCTCATTTGGATGTGTCTGTAGTCTTGGAAGCTTGACTACCCTAATGGACCTAAACAGCTTGTTTAGAAGTTCTAGCAGGGGAGTGCAGCTCCTTGTATATCCTTGACCAAGGAATGGTCTTCTCTTCTATTGGGGAAAGTCATCCTCTTCAGCCAAGTGCACAGCTTCAGGAGGCATGCACACAGAGTGGTGAGGGAGGAAAGGAATATCTGCCTAGTCATTCAGATCAGCCATATCAACTCTGACGTTCAATGGGGTGACAGATATTGCAACCAGATTGCCCTCACATTCTCTATGTCCTTTTTTTATGTTTACTATCTCTCTGTTGAAGTTCTCATTGAGATGACCTATTCTACCCCTAAGTTCATTGGGCATCCTTATAATAATTATTTTGAACTCTGTCTCTGATAGGTTGCTTGCCTCCATTTCATTTAGATTTTTTTTTTTGGAGTTTTCTCCTGTTGTTTTCTTTGTGGCATATTTGTTTGTTTGTTTGTTTGTTTTTCATTGTAGTTGCTTCTCCATGTTCATTTCTATCAGGAAGATTTGCTACATCTCCCAGCCTTAGCCAGATGGCCTTATGTAGTAGGTATCCTGTGCTGCACAGTGGTATAGTTTCCCTAATCACCTGCACCAGGGGCTGTGGGTATGTTCCTTGTACAGGTCGTTTGTGTTCTGTTGTAGTCAAGCCTTGATTGCTGTTAGCATGTCAGTGAATGAGACTGGCTCTCAAACTGACTGTGGGGTTTGGCCATGCCCACAGGGTATGAGTGGCTATGTGGGGGTGACCCCTTAGAGTGGTATTTGCCCCAGCAGACTTGTGTACCTGTTGAGACCACCCTTTGGATGCACCGCTTATAGGACTAGTCAAGTGTTGCTTTGTCGTGGTCTGGTGCCAGCCTTCCTGTGTGTTGGTTCTGTGGTCCCTTGAAAGGATCTCCCAAGTAGGCTAACATCAGCCACTGCCTTTGATTACTCAGGGCTATCTGATGGGAGCTACATGGTGATCCATGGATGGCTGCTACCTATGCTGGATCTAAAAGTATGTGGGAGAGACAATGCTGCAAACTGAGGTCTGATTACTCCCAGTACTGAGCCTGGGCTGGTTTAGCAAAAGGTATAGTGAGTCTCAAAGACTGGAGCTGTCTGCCAGTCGCCCATAAAACTCTACAGCTGGAAGAGCCTTTTGGGTGGTATGAGAGTCCAATACCTAAAATTTGTTCAAAAAATATTGTAAATTCAGGGCAGGGTTTGTGGTCTGCCACTGAAAGTCTTTCTTAGGATACACAGGCCTTATGTGGCCTGCAGAAACTAAGTATTATTTTTGCTGTCTAATTTATGGCCCAAGGAAAGCATAGGGTATGGCTGACTGCCTGGGAATGTCTCACCACAGGTAATTTGTGGGTGAAGTCTCAGGGAGATGCAGAGCCATCAGAACAGTACTGTATCAGATTTGCTACATCTGTATCTGGGGATTCCTTTGAAAATCAAAGATCACAGTGAGACCAGCTGCCATCTGTGTCTGGCCCAGACTCTCATGATCTGCCCAAGAGATATTGCAGCTCCTACAGCTAAAGTCTGTTGCCTCCACAGAATGCACAGCCCCAGGAAGGGATAGGGCAAGGTTGGCTGCCAAGCAACAGGCCCAATGGAGGGCTATTTGTGGGTTGGGTGAAATGGGGTCTCAGAGAGACATGGAACCATTAGACCAATACAGCATCAGACTTTCTGCCAGTTCTGAGTACACAGGCTCCCACAAAAGTTACAGATCATAGCAAGGCCAGCTGTCATCTGCATCTGGTCCATAGGACTATGTGATCTGCTGAAGAGGTACTACGGCTTGTGCTGACAGTAGTTGTTCCCACCACATCACAAAGTCTGTTGCCTCTGTGGAATTCATGGCCCTGGGAAGGGGCAGGGTGAGGGTGACTACCTAGGAATGGGCTCCCTGGGGGTAGGCAATTTGTGTGTTGGGTGGGGCAGGCTGATCTCACTGGACCAATGCAGCTTCAGAATTGGCTGTGTGGGGGAAGTGTTCAACACAGGCAAGAAGGTGCCCGCCTGTAGACTTCCCTGGAGGAGAGCCCAACAGAACAAGGTCTAGTCCTCACTCTGGTGCCACTCAACTCAGTCTTTCCCCATATGTCTCTTGTGCCTCCCAAGTTGCCAATCCTCCACTGGTACCCAGGATGAGTGTCTGTGGGGTATTAAGCCTGTGTGTGGGCCTTTTATAGGGGGTGTCTGGGTTTTCAGTTTTCTTTTGTCTCATCCAGATGGCATAATCCCCACTGATTTTTAGTTAGATTTGTGAGAACTCTTCTCAAGCCTAGGATTCATGGCCAGGGAGCCCTTGTGTGGGACGAGGACCGTTTTCTCCTTCAAGGGTCCTCTGCAGCTGTGCTCTCCTGCCTGGTGCTCCTCCCAGTCTCAATGTGGCTTTTTTCTTTATGGCCTCAGATGTATGCATTATTATCAGCTAGAATGGATAGGATGAGGACTATTGGCCAGCACAGAGGGTAACCATCCCAGAGTGAAAGAGGTCAGAAAGCTCTGGGAGAAATGTCTGTAATAAAGGAAATTGATTTTAAAAATACCTGATACATTTGGATACGTTGAAAGGAATTTATACTACTGGGGAATAGTTTGGAAACAAATTAATGTTAGGCACCTAGGAAACTAGAGCAGTTATTAAATCTGAAAAAAGCAAAAAGTTGTATAACAAATATAATCAAAGCATATTAATTAGTTACAAATATTAAAGTCATAATAATGTAAACACTGAATAAAGTATATTAATATTTGGGAAAGATAGAAAAGGATGGAAGTATAGAAATAGTGAGTACTTGATTCTCATCTTTCAAAACAACAGTTAATTTCCCTGTCCCTCACCTGCCCTATCCTTTCTACCTCAGTCAAGTGGTACACTGTACAACAGGAGTATTTAGTGATGTAGATGTAAATATCTAAAGAAATAACTCAAATACATATAGTTAATTTTGGGAAGTTAGAAATGGTGGAAGGTAGAGCTATAAAGACTAATGGTTTTCATAATAATTCTTTTAGAACAACTTAACACTTAAAACTGTGTCTGTATGTCATTGATTAAAATAAACTTAAAACCAGAAAGAAACAGCATAGATTGTAAGTAAAACTATTTCAATTACAAGACTGTTATTTCCTTATTGTTTGACTTAACCTCTTTGAACTTCCCTTACTTCACAAATTAGGACTAAATGAGATAAATTATGTGAAGCACTTGGTTATAGTAAGTGCTAAATTTAAGTAAGCTTTAGTAAATGGCAGGCAATAAGCTGAGCTTTGTATGTTTTCTAAGCCTCTGAGGAGGAAATTTGGGGTTAGTAAAGTTGAATAACTTGTTCAAAGTCACAAAGCTAAAAAACAAAAACCACATTTGACTCAAAGAGTCAGAGCTCTGTGCCCACATTTCAATATCATAGTGCCTTCTTTCCTGCTATTTCTTGTACATAGAAACTAATTAGTATTTATTCTAAATATCTAGTATAGCACCAGACTCATAATAGGCAATTAATCAATATTTGGATGAGTATTATTAGGCTGTGAACTAAGTAGTTCCCCTCCAATCATTGGCTTTTCATATGCATAGGTCATAAGGTTCACCTGTTTCAGTTTACATGCTAAGAGAGAAAAATGCCTTTATATGTGCTACAGTACACTTGATTTTTTAAAAATAAGTAACAGACAATCCTTCTCAAACTTGTTAATATATACCAAAAATATTTCTTAAAACTCTATGGCAATTCTTCTTCAGTAATGTTCATAATGTTCATTCCCTTACTCCCCTGTTCCCATTCTAGGTACAAATGAGTCTTTTATGCACATATCACAGAGGAGACCATACAGTGGATACTGGATACATAATTTTAACTTGTGTTGACTTGAAATCAACCAGTCAAATAGATACTATCCTGTGTGAGAAAGTCACCAAAAAAGGACCTAAGAGTAAATTAATAAATACTTTACATAGCATTACAAAGCCTAAATATGATAGTTTTCTTTAAATACAGAAGTAGCATGGCATAGTGTAAGGTGGTAATAATTCTTAGTTAAGTCTTGGAGAAATACAGCATGCTAAGTACTGTTAAGTTCTGACTACTTCATTAGCTCTAGAAATCTAGAAAAAAAAATCAGAAAATCCAACCAGAATGATAAGGAGCTGGCAAATGATTTATGAGAAAAGATTAAATGAATTAAACGTGACTAGCTTGGATAAATAGTGATGAAGAAACAATAATATTGATTATCTGAAAAATGAAAACAATGAGAAGAAAATTTTGGAGGGGACAATAGGAAGAGTAATTATAATGACAGTACATTTAATTTTTTTGTTTTTAAATAAATATAAAGGGACTGTAGAAATATTAAAGAACATTTTAGATACAATTAAGTAAATATAATCTTCAAAGCAATAGAATTCTAGGAAAATTAACTTATTGCTTCTATATTAACTATTTATCAAGTAGTCAAAATTTGCGATAGTTCTTCCAATTTAGTTAATATTTTTCACCATATTATTATTAAGTGATAACTAAAAATATTTTAATATTTTCAGGTATGTGGAGAAAATTTCAGATCAAATATTTAAACTACCATTTATTAGAAAACAGACTGACAGAAAATGCAGTAAATGTTCTGTTTGTTTTTGTTTAAATCAAAGTTTTTAATGTACTCTATCTCAAGAGAATATTCTGTACATTTGTTGTCTTTAGTCAGTTCTTTTATCTGTGGCAAAATTCAACAAAGAACCTGAGTTCTAGGATGGCAGGGTACATATCTAGTTTACTCACCATCATGTCTCTAGCATCTAGCACAGTTCTTGGTACCTGGAGGTGTTCAGTAATTATTTTTGAATAAATGAATGAATTATGTGATTCAATACTTGACATTCCATCTGTACCTTTTTATTAAGTATCAGAAAATAAAGTTTCCTTAGGGTGGTATATGCTTCTCTTTCAATTGAGTAGAGATCATAGATTTAGTAACAAAATAGGAATCTAAGTCTCTGTTTCTCTTTGCAGTTAAAAGTTGGGATGTATATTTTTAGATGAATAGCTAGTAATGCTATTAATTACTTGATCTATTCATCGAAGCTACCTCCATTAAAAAATGGTTCTCTTAAACCCAAATGAGAAATACAGATCCCTGGGTTGAATCAAGTGAAACAGATTCTCTGGGTGTGGGACCTGGGTATTTGTAAGGGAGGAGAGGAGAAGAGGAGAATGAGGGGAAGAGTAACAGATGAAGCTGAAGAAAAGGTAGAATGAGAAACACAGGTCAGAAGTTACCAATTTTCAGTTTTGTTTCTAGATTCTCCTTTATGAACTTCCATTTGTTATAATTTGATTTCTGGTCACATTTTATGACAGTCACATTAATAGTATGAAGAGTTCTAAAAGCAAAGGAAATCAATACAGTAGCTTCTACATCAGAAGTTCTGCCTGACCCAGCATTTATTTTATGTGTTTAACTCTGTAATTGGGTTGCTGTATTGTTATTTGAAATGTACAACATCATGTAGTAGAGGACAACATATAATAATAATGAAGTAATAACTAAGCCTTTCACATGGTAGCTTCCCTGTTCACTTTCTAACTTGGAATTTTCTCTCTTCCCTGGCTAGAATATGTCTTAAAGTACTTTTTAAAAGAAAATATAGATGATGTTTCTTCTGTGCACTTTGCTTATCTGAGAACTTTGTGTGGTTTTCAACTATGAATAAATGATTTGATAGATAAGAAGTTTTGAGGTAAACTGAGGACTCTCTAAATTTGCCACTGTCTTCTGGCATTATGTTACACAGAAGAAGTCTGAAATTGGCCTGGCATTCTCTCCAGTTCATCTTCATCCCACTTTTAAAATTTGAAAAACAAAGGAAAACACAAATAAGCACATACTACATATATACACACTACAAAAATTAAAAGCATATTTATAATTCATGTGTTATTTTGGGGAACCACACCTCCAAGAAGTTATTATAGAGGTTAAATAGATATGATAATAACAATAAATAATTATATGTAACATATATTATATAATAATATATGAAATATATTATAGAGGTTAGATTATAGATACTTTTTATGACCTTTACCCTATCCTTATACAGCCATATCTACATGTTCCTATATACACTTCTACATTTATTTTTCAAAAATCAGAAGTAGCTCTTCATATTGATCAAGTCACTTTTTAAAAAATATATTTTCAATTACAGTTCTCATTCAGTATTATATTAGTTTCGTTAGTGTACAGATCCTCCCAATTAGTCTAATACCCATGTAGCAGTATACATAGTTATGCCAATATTATTGATTATATTCCCTATGCTGTACTTTACATCTGTGTGAGCATATTTAACTGCAAATTTGGACTTCTTAATATCTTCACTTTTTCATGCAACCTCCCAGCCCCCCTGTCATCTGGGACCATCAGTTTTTTCTCTATATCTATTAGTCTGTTTTTGTCTTGTCTGTTTATTTTGTTCTTTAGATTCCAAATATAAGTGAGATAATATGGTATTTGTCTTTCCCTGTTCGACTTATTTCACTTAGCATGATACCTTCCAGATCTATCCATGTTGTCATTTTTTATGGCTAAGTAATATTCCATTGTACATATGTAACACATCTTCTTTATCAAAACATCATTGATGGTGTAAAGGTTTCTTAGGCTTAGGTTTCTTCCATGTCTTGGCTATTATAAATAATGCTGCAGTGAACATGGGGATGCACATATCTTTTTAAAATAGTGTTTTGGATTTCTTTGGATAAATACCCAGAAATGGAACTGCTGGGTCATAAGATAGTGCTATTTTTAATTATTTGAGCAATTTCCAGACTGTGTTCTATAGTGGTACCAACTGACAATCCCACAAACAGTTCACAAGGATTTAGATCGTTTCATATAGCTATTCATGTAGAATATCCACAATTACATGAAAAAGCAATTAAAATATGCCTACTTTCCAGCAATATATCTATAGATGAGACCAGATATTTTTTCATATGCTTCAACCAAAGTAACATATTTCAACAGATTGAATATATAAACATATAGGAAAGTAAAGCCAAGCATTAAAGACATTTGCAAAACATGTAAAACAATGCCAAGCATTAAAGACATTTGCAAAACATGTAAAACAATGCCACTCTTCTCGCTTTTTGTTTAAAAAAAAACAATTATTTTTTATATAAGTAAGTTGTCTTCACATAAAATGGTTTTATTGCTGTTTTAAAATTAATAAATGCATTTGATAAGATTTTTTATTTTTAATTTCCTACATGGTAAATAATGGTAGATATAACCCACAGAGACAGACATTTTCTGGGATTTCTTGGGATCCTTAATAATTTTTAAAATTGTTAGGATATCCTGAAACTCAAATTGGAATATTTGTTGGCATATAAAATAAAATTTGTTTTCAAACAGCCAAACCACAGCCACTCAAACCCTTTTGGCAGGAGAGGAGACCATGGGAAGAAGGAGATGGGAGGTCGGTGTGGGGGCAGGGGTTGAGGTAGGTATAAGACCTGGATTGCCTATGTCTGCATGTCCAACTCCTAGTCACTTGGTGCTATGTGTTCCTGATAACTCTCTTGGGATCTTACTCATGCTTTGTGGCATTGCCTTCCATGTCCTATACTCGCATGTTCTTTCTGAAAGGTGCTTCAGCATAAAAGTAATGTCTAGATGAAGAATAATTACTCCCTAAAAGATTTGATGAGTAATTTGATTCAAATGTTTAAGTCATCATATACAAAAATGCACTTAGAATTTTACCACCTAAATTCTAGATAGAAATTTTTACTTTGATAACAAGAAGCAAAATGACTCAAGTAAGAACAAAATCACACAGATAATTCAAGTTTTTAAAACTGATGTTGGCTTATGAGTATTTTAGAATTAGAATTTGTGTGCTTTTTTCTTTATACTTATTAATGACTTAAAAATAAAACTAAAAATGTTTTTAGTGATTCCTACAGATTAGTCTGTTGCACAGTGTTACTGTCATCATCATCATTTTTGAAAAATAAATATCAGTGAAAAGCTTTCAGGTGTGAAACAATCTAAGTTCCATCTGAGTAGAGTTGGCAATGGGAAACACAGGGCTTAACAGAACTTGGAGTTAATCCTGCCACTCGTTTTTCAATTTTGGAAACTGAGTTAAAGAAAGATTAAATAGCAACAAGTCAGGGACAAAACTCAGATACCACTCAATCCCCTACTTTTACAATGTGTTTTTATTATACCATTCTGCCATTCCAGTTTCCCTTCTTCCGACTATATGGGACAGTAAAGGGGGTTGTGATGAGAAGAGCTGGGAAAGTCAGTTGTAGGTTTGGAGCTGCTTATCTGCTCTTGCTCTCTGTAATAGTTTCAGCTGCATCAAAGAACACATAGAGAGAAGTCTTGAAAAAAGAATCGGTTATTTCAAAAAACAGCCCAACCAAATTGAACATATGATGACATATGGACACCCTTTCCCCAAAATTAAAGCTTAACAATTTTTTTTTTCTTTTTTACTTTTCAACTGGTGGTAATATTGTCCTAAGAGTCACCACACAGATTCTGCTGACACAGAATGTAGAATTTGAAATAAGATGGAAGAATGTATGTCTAATGCATTTGACATTGGAATTGGTAGGACTATCTAGCAAAATAAAATCTCTGTATGGTGTTACAAAGACTGTGCTCTCTCTTTATCCAATTTCTTTATTAAAATAGGAAATGAAAAATCTAAGGTCTGTGTTTATGCAGTGTTAACACTATTCCTTCACAGATAAGAATGGAGATATTTAACTGTTCTTGCTCTCAGAGCAGTAAGATAGCGACAGATAAATTATATAGTATTTTTATTCACATGGAGCTAATCCCTATTTTCAAGTTATTTGTTCTTAAATGTAAAAAAAAGTTATTAAGATGAGAAAGTCAAAGCTCAGATGTTATGGAGGAGAATAGATGCTTTGGAATAGAAATGAAAATGTCTCAGATATAGTTTTGATTATCATTTTATTTCTGCTACAATAATTTAGGTTCAAATTACTATTGGGGAAATATCACTTATTTTTTAAGTGATGTATTAGGATTCAGAAAAATTACTGAAAAAATATTTGGATGGCAAATTTTCGTTGCAGCACAATAAACACTTAATAGTTATTTTATCTATAGTTCACATTATTCTTGAAATTATTTCTTTGATAATTTTTTCAATTTGCCAAAAATTCCTAAACAGTTTTTTTTTTAAGATTCTCTCATCCAAAATTATCTGTGGGTAAATTATTTACATATATAATTTTTTTGTCCTGTTTATTTTTTGCTTTTATATTTATATCCCACAAAATGATATTATGTGGTTTTCACATACAAATAGAGACTCATGGACATGGATAATAGACTAGTGGTTATCAGAAGGTGGGAGTAGGGGATAAGAGGGAGGTAGGTAGTATAAAAGAGGTCAAATATGTGATGATAGAAATAAATTTAACTATAGGAAGTGAACACACAATGTAAATATATATATGCCTTACTGTTAAAATGTACAGCTGAAACTTACTGGATTTCATTAACCAATGTCACCAAAAAAGTAAATAAATTTTAAAAATAAAATAAAAAATAATAAAAACAAAAATTATAATTTTTTTATTATTCTAGTGAGTACCTACACAATAGATAACAATAGATATATTTAAAGGGTGCTTTATTTGACTGTGACCTGGGCCATTGTATTTCATTGTAGTCATTCATGTGACACATCTGTGTTGGAGGCTCTTCTGTGGCAGGCATTGTTCTCAGAGCTGGGATTATCATGATGAACAAGAACAAATTAGTTTCTGTTCCCCTAGAGAGCATAGTGTGGTGAGAAAAGAAAGATGTGATATAGTTTGAGGTGTTAAGGAAGATATATCTAAGAAACATTTGAACAGAGATCTGAAGAATGAGTAGGAGTTACTCACACAAAGAGAGGAATCCTGTCACTGTAAGAGAGGACAGCATGTATAAAAAGACATGTGATAGAGGGAAGCATGGCTAATAAGAGTAACTGAAAAAAGCTCAATGTAGCTAAAGTTTTGAGAAAGCTAAAGGAGAGATAGTTATGGTGAGGCAAAAGTATAAAAAAGTTATATGGTAATGAAAAGGTGATAGGGTATTGGCCTGAACAAGGCTGGTGATAACAGGGGTGAAGAGAAATTGATTGGAGTTGAATTAGTATTAACAAGATGAGATTTGGGAAGTGAGAAGGCATGAGTCAAGGATAAAACACAGGTTAGACAGCTGGACAGATAGATGGTGGTGTTGTTCCATGAAATTTGAAATCTTGGGAGTTTGAGACACCCATGAAATACCAGTAGGTAGGTAGATATATGAGTCAGAAGCTCAGGATATATTCAGTCAGGTCGAGAAACACAGATTTGACAGTCTTAGCATTTAGACTATGAAGCAGGTATATTTCACTTGCCCCTTTAGACACATTTTTCACACTTTTCAGTCCTGTTGTCACTCTAGGGGCTTACCTTTATGGATTATGAACAGTTCTTCCTGCCTTCTGACTTCAGATTAGATTCTGCCAGGAGGGCCCCCTGCTAAGGACTGTGTGCTGTACCAACATCCTTTAAAAGATAGTCTGGGAACAGAGGCAGTCAATGCATCTGCTATTGAGATGTGCAGAAATATGAAAAACATACAGATTATTTTTTCTAAAAATCCTTAGAAGGCAATCAGAGAGAGAAGTGAGGGGAGTGAGGTCAAATATATCTATTTCCCTCCCTTAGAGATTGCTTAGGTCTGGTCATGTTCCTCAATAGAAGGTTATGGCCTCTCTCAAGGTAACCTTCCCACAACTCTCTCAAAGTTCCATTCATTACTTGCTCTTCTAGTCCCTTCTGACCTAGTGATGGTCATACTTCCTTCTTTGCCCTAGCCCCAGGTTACTGCACTATCATATGATGTTTCCTCATATCCTGTAAATACTCTTTGTAAATAATTTCTTTTAGATAAACCCTTCATGATTTGCCCCAATTCGAGTGTACCACCTGTTTCCTGTTAGAATCATCAATGATACCCAGTTCAACAAGTCATAGGAGTGGTTGAGATGGGAGACAGTGAAGAGAGAAGAAAAAATAACAAAGAGAAGACCGTGAGACATACCAAAATTATGGGATGTGCAGGGAAATAGCCCACAAAGGAGATTTAAGTGACCACAAGAATTTAGCTTTCAAATTTTGTAACATAGCCTTCCTCTTTGGAGGTTTGTTTGAAGCTATGCTATGGTTCTGGCTGGATGGGAAGGTGTGTAGTGAAGTATGGGTTGCATCAGAGGACAATTAGCAGGATAGAAGGCTGAGACCTCTGGAATGATTTTGTTACCCACTCTACAACCTCAGAAATCTGATTTTGCCAGCATACTGCATGTACCACTGTTTCCAGAAATGCCAATTTACCTTGTGAGAAATATTACATCCAAGCAGAATGTGTAAATCACCATTGTCTCATTGTAGGCATAATTTGGGATCACTAAGAGTTGTTTTTTTAGGTTGCAGGTTAAGATGTTTTATAAGCCAGGCTGCTATGAATGCATCATTCATCTCTACTTCTCTGGTTCTCATTTAAGCATCATCTCTATACCACCTCTCCTGACTGTCAGAGGTTCTAGAAATATTATTATTATTTCTCAGTTTATAGCTATATTCTTACTTTTCCTACTTCTGGCAATAGAAATATTTTGCTCTAGGGTATATTTTTGTTCATTACTCTTATGTACATTTTATGGGGACTTCACTGTTTTCTGCTTCCATTGTCATCTGCACCTTGGGGCATTAGAGAGTTTGTTTCCTCTTGCCCACCCTGGTGGTCCTGGGTGCATCTCCTGGTAAGATTGGGTGGCAGGATGTGTGTCCTCTCATACACACAGGTTAGATGGCTAAGGAATACCTTTTTGAAGGTCATAGGGAAGAGGTCTATGGAAGTGCTTTACAAAATACTTAACATAGGGAAGTGGTCAGTAAATTATCGTTATTGATGGAATGGTCAGAAGATGTTATAATTCTGCTGCTGGGTATTATACTAACTAAAAGTTAGCATTCTTTTCCCTCTGCTTTATTTTTAATATGCTTTACCTCAGTCATGTTACAGAATTTGAAAGCAGAAGGCATTTCATTATTCAGTGTGGGAGAAGGAATGAACCTGATTCTCAGAATAAGTGGATTGCTTATTTGCAGTGAATTGTATTGTATCTTACAGGAAAGATTACAAAAGCATTCAGAAGGATACCTGGGTATTACTATCCTGAGAGATATAGCATAATAAATCCAACTTGCAAATACAAGATATTTAGAACAAATTAGTGGCAGAATCAGCATTAGTCAGGAAATCTGTTTTTAATGCATGTCTTTGGGACCAGGATGAGCCCCAAATTAAGAAGTACTTATACCATGTGGTAGTAAGGACTAATGCAGCTTTAACTGGATTAAGACAATCTATTTTTACCTCAGTTGTAAATAATTTAAATGTATCTTTCCATTTTTAACATTAAAACTAGATACTAGAGTCATTCCCATAAGAAATTATTGATGAACTAAACTGACTACATCTTTCCATATGGAAGCTGACATGAATGGTCAGGGCCATTGGAAACTAAACTTATTCTGGAAAGTCTGTTGAGGTGACAAGAAGTAGCAACCTTGGAAATTTACCAAATTAAAGCAATACAACAATATTAGTGTTTCTAAGAAAAATAAGGTACGACACATTTTAAGGACAAAGACGTGACCATTAAAACTGGAATTCTGTGACTGGAATTGAGTTCTTGAGATAGTGGGTGCATATTTGAGACATACATATTTAAATTTGGTAATATAAGGAGTTTATATGTTATAGAGTAATTTAGCCTTCTCTTTATTAAGCACAAGCTGTATAGCCAATTTTAAAACTATAAGTAAATAAAGCATCTGATAAAGACTTTATATACAAAGAATTATTTTAGCCTTTTCTAATACTAATAATTGTTAGCACATATTGCTTATTATATTGCAGACATTGTTTTAAATGTTTTACATATAATAATCAACTTAATTTTTTAATAATCCCAAGCAGTCCCCAGAACACATGTATTATTCCCTTTTACAGGTGTGAAAACTAAAGTAGAGAAAGTATACCATGTTTAAAGTTACAAAGAAAGAAAATAGTAAACATCAGATACAAACCTGGGTAGTCTGACTTCAAGCTCTGTGCTCTTACTCGCTTTTCTATGATTTGGTAATATCTTGCAAATATGTATTTTTTTCTTATTAACTTTGCCAATTGATAAGAATAAGCAGTTTGCATATTGTCTAGTCATCTATTAATCCTCAATTAAAATTTTTTTCTTCTTATCCAATTTAATTCTATGATTCAGACATTTTTGGTCAATATCCTAAATTCTCTTTCTCCTCTGTTTTTTGCATATGAAAAACCCTCACTCCTGTTGAGCCCAACTCTTTGCTTTCTTGGTGCCATATTAACTGAAAACTGCTGGAGAAAGGCACACAGGAGAGCAGATGGTTCTATATATTAGATATCACCAACCTCAGGTGGGTCTTACTGCTTCCTGCCACTATTTTTCTAATCAACACACTCTCCCATATATACTGACTTTCCCAACTTTCTCTGGCCAGTGTGTTTTCCCAAAGAAGGCCACAACTATATCCAATTTGCTGGTATAACAATGTGACTTTGCTGCTATTCCTTCTGTAGAGAAGTGAGGTCTATGTTACTTCTCTTTAGATCTACACAGCCATATTATTAAAGAAGTGGTTTTCAAGTAGCTCATAAAAAGGTCATACAGTTTCCACCTGGCTCTTCTGCGAGTCTTTCTTCTGGCCTAGAACCAGGTACTGTGTTGCAAGGAAGCCCAAGCAGCCTTCTTGAAAGTCCCTAGAACACATGTAGATGTTCCAGCCAACAGCCCCAGTTGACATCCTTACCTACAGCCAACATCAGTCTCCAGACATGTGAGGGACTGAACCTTCAGATGCTTTCAGGTCCCAGTCAATATTCAGCTTTTGAGTCTTCTCAGCTGAGGTCCTAGACATTTTGGGGTAAAAATAAGCCTTCTCTACTTTGTCTTTTCCAAATTCTTGACAAACAGAATTATCGACAATAGAATGGTTGTTGTTTTTGCCACCTTGTTTGATTTGTTATACAGAAATAATAACTAAAATGCCTTCTCTGTTTTTTTTAAGAGAAAATGGCAAGGCTTCTAATAACTATTATGTCTTCTATTATATTTTGAACCTCTTCTCTTTGAACTGGACCTTTCTCATTTAAAAAAAAAAACATTGAGGTAAACTGAAGTACAATAAACTACACATATTGAAAATGTGTAAGTTAACTACTTTAAACTTAGGTGTTCACCTGGGAAACCACCACCAGAATCAAGATAATTAACATTTAACCCCCAAAATTTCCTCATCCCCATTTGTAGTTCATCTCATGCTCCACCCCAATTCACAAGCAACCACTGACCTTCTATTATAATAGGTAAGTTTGTATGTTATGAAATTTATGTAAATAGACTTATAAAATATATACTCTTTTGCTTGGATTCTTCCAGTTAACATAATGAATTTTGAGATTCATTCATGTTGTTGCAAATTCATGTTGTTTGTAACTTTTAATTGCTGAGTATTATACAGTTATATATGTTTTGCTGAGTATTATACAGATATATAGCTATTTTCTGATTTATATTCACTTGTTGATGGACTTTTAGGTTGTTTGCAGTTTTTACATATATACATTATCTAGATATATACATTATCTAAATTACACACACACACACACACACACACACACACACACACACACACACACACACAGTTTCCGAAATACATGAGTTTGGCTGTAAGTTCTTACTCATTTTCAACATCTCTTTCCACCTCAATACCATGTTTTCTTTAATAATGCCTTATAACGGGGCAAGTCTGCTATATTTAATCATCTATTTCATAATAGTCTGGGCTATTTTTGTCTAAGGACACTTTTTTATCCTGTCAAAATGTAAACCTCTAGTTGACTGAGCATTTCTAATAGTAAGCCAGTTCCATCTTTGACAAATCATAATCTTAGTTTCTCAGGCTAATATTCTTCATGAGGAGTAGGCTTTGGTTATGTTGGCTTCCTACTGTTAAGATTCCCTTTTAGTACATTTTATTGGGAACAACCTAAAATATTTACAGTTTTTATTTATATTTTCTTTGAACTCTGTGGATAGGAACATTTTATTGGCTAAACCTTCTATTCTCAGCTTCAGTGGCATAATGATGTGTTGTGGTCTTCTGTGGAGTGTGTAACAAAGACCAGTCCCTGTTCTCGCATTTGCTAAAATTATGTCAAATGTTAATAATTAAAGTGAGGATTTAATAGCATTGATTATATATGCCCAGTGGACCTAAGAATTCTGGCCTTACACTACTACAACTTCTCCTAACTACCAACAGGATTTACTAGGAAAAAAATTGTGTGTGTGTGTGTGGTATGTGTGCATGCACGTGTGGGTGTGTATGTATATATCAGCTTTATCTTCTTCCCTCTTGTTAAGAAGTGAGGTGGAAAGAGATGTTAAACATAGACTTAGATATTCTTTTTTTCCATATTCTGGGGCAGTTGGGCTAAGTTATAGGGGCTTAATATAGATCCCAGGTTACTGATGTTCTTATAGAACCTACTACTTAATATGTGAAAGAAGATAAAGATCAATAAAATTGTTTGAGATAAGATCATTTTGATCATTGTGAAATAGGAATATAGTTTAGGCTCCCTTCTTATGAATCTTCACATTAATGACTTGAATTATTTCTAGATCAGTTAGATACACACTTTTCAGCTATGATGAATAGAAAGATAAAACCTTCTTTAATACTTAGTATGTTATATTGCCACTTATTAGAAGCCATCTAAATGGGAAATTGATTGTTATTTAATAATTGTCAAAACTTTGGCTTGAGATCAGCTATACCAATGTAAAAGCATCGTTTTTTGGCAGTTATTCTTCATCACTTAATTAACTTATATGCAGCACTCTAACAGAACAGGTCAAATTATTCAATTACCTGGCAATACATTTTGCAACTAATTGATCTTGCAGGATTCACCAACAAGCTACTTTGCATAAAATGAGATCTTGTATGGGTTTTATTGAAAATCTATTAAAGCAATAGTGGGATAATTTTAATGACCATATGATAAAATCATTTTGGCCATGCTCTATGATGCTGAGTTCCAAACCTCATTCTTCTGTGTGCAAGAGCAGATCAGAACTTTCTGCCAAAGGACAAACTTATTCCTACCAGTAGATCCCTATGTATCATGCCTTCTTGTGAAATTGGAGTGGCTACTGTTTCCTACACATGTCTGGACACATTTTTATAAAAAGATACCAACCATATTCTACTTCTTATGTGTTGAAAGTTGAAACTTATCATTCTTCCTTCAATTGATAATGTAAAATATTTGTACCTAATGTCTTATCAAAGAATACAAACTCAAAATCTATCTCTCATTTTTTTCCAGAACCCTAATTGTATGTATTTCTTTTGATGTCCAAAAATGTATTCTTAAACTCAGACCTTTAGAAACCATCTTACTTGGGCTACATCAATGTCCTATTTATGAAAATACACACATACAAAAAAAATTTCTCCATGATCTCAAGCAATTCTTCCTCTAAAAATTAATTTGGTTTCATCATATGAGTATGTGAATATGTTTTAGTTTTTGCTTTGGCCTACTGTGAAGCTCAACTTCATTTTTGTTACCCAACTTTACCCAGCTTTGTCCTTATCTGGGAGGTCACACAAGATGTTAAAAAATAACACCAACTACAACTTAAAAACCTTTTACATTTCCCCTGCCTATGACCCAGACCCCACAGGGGAAATGCCATCTGAATGGGAACAGAAAATTGAAACTTCAATTTGTTTCTTATTGCTTTGCAAAATATCAGTATTGTTCTTTTAACTAAAATAGTTTGGAAAGTCAATGAAGGAATTCAATGCGATTTACAAACTATTCAATGAATTATTTCAAAAGCACCATACAGTTTTTCATTCACCTCTTCTGCTCCTTAGGGGCAGAGCACAAATACACCATATACATTAGGTTCTTATTACTTGCCTTATTGCATATATGGGGGTATATCATTACCTCCTACAGACTTTCCTCTCTAAATTTAAAACTTATCTAAAATTCTAGAATTCCAGTTTTGCTCTTCTCAAATGTTTCTTTTGGGAACCATGTTTCCCATTTTCCTATTTTCCCCTGATGCCCAACCCTAATTACGAATTAATTCCTTGATGACTACCCACTAATCACACTGTGATTATAAATATATTCTTTGACCTATAAAAGGTCATTTTCTGGCTGCTTGGCCATGTCTTTGTGACTTCTTTTAATTTCTTAGCCTGAAACTGGACTAAATTGCAGAGGGGAAAATACTTATCAGTATAATCATTCCAATTTGCAGGGTGCATAATATTGGGACCTCTAGTTGTGCTGTAAAGCAGTTAATATGAAAAATATGGAATCTGGCCTGGGCCTTAGGAACTTGGGAATTTTATGGATACTATGATGCCACTTCATTTCAAGCCTGACCTAGGGAAGGGAACTCTTACAAAGACTTTGTAGAGGGCCTTGGAGATGACCATAATGGCTTCACCAGTCGATTCTCAATTCTGCACAATCCTCACTTCATTCCAACATAACAGTTCACACCTTAAAGTGAGCTACCAGAACCATTCGTTAATTCAACAGTTGTTTATTTAGTACCTATTATGGGCAAGGCATCATGCAAAGCAGTTAATAAATATTCACAAAGAAGGTAGAAAGGGTGCTTCCATTTTCAGTGTTCTTAGTTTATTTTTGAAATCTTAAGACACAGTATTACCTATTAAGCAATCTTAATAATAATTCTAAATTCTCCCAATAATCAGTATCTATGCATAAAAGCCATAAGTTACACCGATTTTTATATAACGACAAGAGTAAGGATATTCACAGGTTCTTAAGAATTAGAGAATGTTCTGGCCTTCTGGAGATTAGGAGAAATATAGTGTATGATAAAGTTATAGTACATAACGGATGCTTTCAACTGGGAAAAATATAGAGCGGTGACTCATACGTAGCTCCATGTATATATATGTATGTATCTATATACAAACACATTACATATTATATATGTGGTATATGTCTCTGTGTATAAAACTTAGTTATACTTTAATGTATATTAAGATATTTCTATTCTAGTGTATGCAACTTTAACTTGGTCCTTTATGTGGCTGTTACAGTGACTTTTCCAGTTTATAATATCATCTACTTAATAATTCTCTTATTAGTTATTGTTGAAATTATTGCCATTTTTCCTGTTGCAAACAGTGCTACGACTAAAAACATAGTCTAAAACTTAGTGAGCATCTGCAAGAATATCTCTAGGACTTATAGGTAGAATCAGAAGACTGAAGACTAGTCTAAACATATCCTATTCTGAATGAAGCTCTTCAGATTTTTCACTGACTGGTCTCTGAAATTATAGCATGCTGATTTTTAGGAACTGGTATTTAATATGTCAGAAATCCAAAAGAAGAACTTTGAAGAATTTCAATGGAAACTTGTTTCCTTCCAGAAGAGATTTTTAACTTATTTTCTTTGTGTTATCTTCAAGTATTAACTCTTCAGCTTGTATGTATTGATGACTGTTCAAAATGTCAGAGTATTATAATTAAATTAAAATGTTCTTTATTTTCCATCAATGACCACATCTAAAAGTACCAAATCAGAAAACATCTAAGAAAATCATCAATATTACTGACAGTGGGATGGTAAATTCAATAAAAATGCAGTTATAAAAATAATGTGTTTTATTTGAACTCTTCTGAAATGTCTTTAAGACAAAGTAATATAAGGAAAGAAACTTTACATAGGTAGTTTACATAATCATTCTAAATAGATATATTTTCCTCAAACTGCCTCTTTAATGAAATGTATTCTCCAACCCAAACGTGATTCTTAATCTCTAAGTGGCTCAAAATTAAGGACAGTTAAAAGTGTTGAAGAGAAAACGAATTTGGGAAACCCAAAGACAGCTGGCAAATTTTATGCCCCAATATAATCTTTTAGTGGTTATCACAGCTTCACACAATACGTGAACTCTGTCCTAGGCTAGAAAACAACACTCAAAATATTTCTGAAGAGTTGCCTCCTGCTATAAGTTTTTTTTCTAGCCAAGTAGCAACACAAACATCTGCACCAGATGTGTAATGGCTTCTCTCTAGAGTTTAGAGTAGTCTAGATAAGAGTGTTTAGAGTAGATTACAGGAATTGGCCTGTCCATTGTCTCATTTTAATTTTGTAAAGCATAAGTCTTTTAGAATTGCATACTTCACTTCTGAACTGATCTTTGCCTGAAGTGGGAGCTCCTCTGTCCTCATGACGGGAAGAATTTATTCTGTATTGCTTGTACTTTGATCTATATTTTAAAATTTTCAGCTACCGTCAGGCATTTGGTGTTTGCTTAGAGCAATGGAAAACCTCTGTCTGGCATGCCCTTGAAGACAAATTTGTCTACTTCCCTTCACAATGAAATATCATTTCATAAAATTTAATTCTTGATTAGTTCCAAAAGGCCTGTTTTCTCTGGTCATTGATTAATGTACAGTATCTCATCCTTGGGATAATTTTGGATGTCCCCCAAACTGCCAAACATCAAATAAGTGAACTGGATTCTCTTTCCAGGGCATGGCAGAGAGTGAGAAGTTATCATCTGAGCTCTCAGTTTATGAAATCAAAGCCTCCTCAATGAGCTATCTGAGTCTTGCTGTATCCTCACTTTGGGAAATAATTAAAATCCTCTATTCCCTTTAACATCTCTTCACTTTTAACATCTAAGACTATTTACTGCTTGAGGCTTTTCCTTTTTTTCTCAGCATGTAGTATCAACTTGGGCATGTTTGGAGAGAGGTAGTTATAAGTGGTTTTAGATATGTTTTTTTATAAAGACAAACGAATAATATTGTCATGTTAACAATTGTTTTCTCTTTAGGCTGGGATTACAGGAAATTCTTTAATATTCTTTTAATACATAAGGAAAATGTTATACCCTACCACTTACATATGTCACAATTTCTCCCTGAGGGCTTGATATCTGTTTCCGTCGATAATTATTTCCATAGATTTTGAGTCTCTGCCACAGTAAATTGTACACTTCTAGACATAGACTTTTATTTCTTCTCAAAAATAATGTGCTCATGAATCTCTGAACAGATTTTTATAAAGTCAGGTATATGTATCAAAAGTGAATAAGATTTACAATTGGATAAGGTAGGGATTTGCACTGCTTTTGAAAGGGTGAGGATTTTGTTGGTGTGCTCCAAGAGACAGCCTTGTAGGATTCTTTTCACCATGAAAACCCTGGTTAAAAAAAAAAAATGCTTATAGTTCTATAGAGAAAACAATTTCTCATTTCCAATAGTGAATAATAAAGGAGACATAATGTATAGGTATACTCAAGGATACATATTTTCCAGGGGAAAAATAGTACTTCTAGGTTCATGTAATATATGACCAAAAATGAAATTAAAGCTCTGAAATAGTATTTCACTTATTTTGAGGGTTAATATAGGCCATAATTTGCCATTTTGCCAGTTACTGTAAAAAATGAAAAGGATTTGCTATTCTTAATGTTCTACATCAATTCTGAAATGAAGCACAGGTTATATTATCTGAAAACAGTGAGTTCCAAAGTTAATTATTATACTATTACTTCTTAGGCTAATATAATATTCTTGTCCATAGTTTTTATTGAGGAGAATTACATTTTATCTGTAATTATCTTCCCCCTTGTTTTTCCTTGATAATTCAACTGACTTTGCTTTGCTCATGTAGACTGGTATTTCTCAGCCTTAACACTATTAACATCTTAACCTGGGTATGTCTTTGTTGTTGTGCAATGTAGGATCTTTAGCAGCATTCCTGGCCTCTAACCACAAGATGCCAGTAGCACCTTTCCCCTAGTTGTGATAACCATACATGTCATAAGACATAGCCAAATGTCCTCTTGGAGGTGAAATTGCCCCTGGTGAAGAACCACTGCAGACAAAGCAATAACACCACATAGGCCTCTAATTTTTTTAATTCAATACTTTAATTTCTTGTTTATCTGGAAATAATTTATTGTGCACTTATGCTGAAGAAAGTTATGAAATAAACATTGTGCCACCTTTAGCCAGGGCTTGAAAGACTATGTAAAGCTGACTATGTAAGATTAATTTTAAAACATTTTACTCATGGACCAGAGCTCCTCAAACATGTTACATTCTAAATATCTTGAAGGAAACATTACACAAATGACTAAGAAGAATGGAATTGGTTTTGATGGTGTATTTATAATAGATAATGTGATTATTATTATTATTACTTGAAGCTATTTGTCATTAGTCATCATTCTTTTTTAAAAATAAAGTTGACACATGTCTGAGATTTTTTTACTTCAACATTTTAACTAATGAGAAAACCAGTAAGATGTTAAACTTGTCTAAAGAACATTTGAAAAACTAAGTATTCATAGATAATAGAATAAATGAATCTTAGACATAAAACTAGTTAACGCTTTCTAAGGATAATAAATAATAACAGTGGGAGATTTATTTTCTACTAAACAGAATAACTTGCATGTCTACAACACAGAACTTCACTAACTCTTGGACCTTCAATCAATATTCTTAATAGTGTTTAAACGTCTTCTACTCATAGACAGAATAATTTATCCTTTCTAAGGTAAAGCCCTCTACCTCCAGAATATCTCTCTCCCATGTGCAGCCTCCTCTTCTCCATTCTACTTTCTTCTTCCTTCAATGGGAAACAGATTTTTTGTTGTTGTAATCATTGTTGTTGTAGTCATTTAATCATCATCTTGCTCTACCTACTTCTGAAAAAATTCACTGAATACGTGGTCCACAATCACTACATTCAATTTTCATACCCTAAAATCATGCATCTAATGTCTTTGAATTATTGAATCCCAGATATAAAATGTTGTATAATAATAATACTACTGTTTTATATATCACACTTCACATAAGAAAATGAATATGGATTAATAATAATTAGTATGTGAAATAATTGCATACCATTGTTTGTGACTTATGGCAAAATTTGGTACATTAATTGGTATATATGCAATATACTGTACAAAGTGTTAAAATAGTTCCTAAAAATAGACATTTAATAAATATAAGATATTAACAGTAATAGAGCACTTTTTCATGGAGTGCTTTAATTAAATTGTGCTAACTCTATGAAGACCTAGAATTATTTCCAGAGTTAAAATGGGATAATTAATCAAGACTTAACTATCTTAGGTTCTGTTTTTATATTTTATTTAAAATAGTCATTTCTCAAAGAAAGGAAGAGAGAAAAGACAAGGAAAGGCATAATTCTCATCAGCTGGACATTGAATTAAATAAAGGCCTTTTAAAGTCTTATAGATTTGAGGTCTTTGTAAAACAGCATATGTTATAACCCAAGTGCCAAAACCTGTCCAATTTAGATGAGCCTACCTTAAATTTAGATTGCCTTTGCAGTTTTAATTCATGGCATAGTTTCTTATTCAGTCATGAAAGGCAATAAACCTAATCTAAAATGCTACTCCTTTTGTATTCTTCCTATCCACTACCCATCTTTCTCCACAAAGAAAGAAAATGATGGTAATAACCTCATGAAAATAAATCAGTAAAATGTTTCTTACATTTTTGTCAGCATTTAATTAACAAACATACGGACTTCTTGATGTACACCTTCTGACTTCTACAGAGGCTCAACTTTTCCCATAACTAAAAAAATATAATAAATAGATGAAAAGGGGCCAAAAGACAGTTCCGTAAACTATTTGCAATCTAGCAGTAACTTTACACTTTGGTCTGATTTGCTTCATATAGTGGTAGAATGTATCCATCTGAAAATAAATGAATTCACACACAGCACAGCTACATAATCCTATTAGTTTCAGGAGAAACTGTATGTGGTCAAACTTCTCAAAGATAGTCTCCTTCTCCAAAGCCTGATCTTTATTTCCCTTGCAAGAGGAACCACTTAGATGCTTAACCTTCCCCCTTAAGTTCATTTAGTCTTTTAGTAGGGCTCCCCTTGGTTTTATGTAACACTATTCTTTTGATATTGTTAAGTGCTTCCTTTGAATATTATCCAGAATATAGTAGTAAATTACCCATTGAATTTTATCTCATTTTAAAATTTAGATTAGTCATGGAGTTAGGGTTTCATTTGTCATTTTGTTAAGGAGGTCACATGGTGTGACTGTAATAAATTTAGGTTGTACTTTGATGTTCTGGGTTGACGTATTTTCTGAGTTAAAACCAGAAGTGCTTGGCAAATAAATTATCTTTTCTGTTTCTTTTCTATGGCCTTCCATCTTCTCTAATTCTGGTAATAGTTTAAGAGAAAATATGGAAATGGAGATTGACTGCAAGGACATTAGTGTCTGTAAGCTTGTAGAAATTCCTCCAAGAGAGAATTCAGCTGGTTAGAACATAGACTTAAGGAACTGTATTAATTATTCATTGCTGTGTAACAAATTGTTCTCAAACTTAGTAGATTAAAAAACAGACATTATCTCACAGTTTCTAGGGTTAGAAATCTGACTGTGGCTTAGCCAGGTGGTTCTTGCTCGGGTTTTGTCACATGGTTTTAGTGAAGTAGTTGGTTGGGGCTGCAGTTCTCAAACCTGACCTGGAGCTGGACAATCTGTGTGCAAACTCACTTTTGGATATTGACATGCTTCTGTTTCTTGCTGGCTGTTGGCTGGAGGCTTCAGTTGCTTTCTGTGTGTGCTTCTTCAAAGAGCTGATCACAACTTGGGAGCTTGCTTATCCCAGTGTTACAAGATAGAGTAAAGAGAGAACAAGACAATGCTCAAGACAGAAGCCACCTACAGGAAGCGATGTAGAATTACATCCACCATAATAGTGGTCTTGTAGAGTATCCTTTGTACAATGTAAGAGGGCATTGTGCATAAGGACTCCTAACTTGGCACCAAAAATATTATAGCTCTCTTTAGATGCCTACTAAGTGCTTTATTGAAATTGCCTTGTCCCTTCTTCTCCATGATGCTTTCAATCAGAATATTATCTCCATTTAGAAAATAAAGCCTCAAAGGAGATTAATACTAACGTAAAGTTGCAGAGCAAGTAAGTTGGTAAACAGTCCATGTTCTTTTCTCTATACTGTGATTGCTTTTCCTTGGGAATCTGCCTTGTCTATTTTTAGACAATGTTTAAACTTTTAAAAGAAAATGTCAAACATTTTCCCTAAAGCTTTACTTGGTTCATTTCTGCCTCCTTAGGCATGATCACCAGTCCTACAGGAACACTAGCTACTCATTTTCTCAGAGTTGAGCATTTAAATATTAAAATAAGGTTCAGTCATATATAGTTTTAAAATATTTTATTTTATTAAACATTTTAACAATCAGATATCATAGTCTCACACTGTGATAGAGACTATACAAAGAAATAAAAAATGTTGATTTTACCTGCAAGGAGCTTAAAATATTTAGAGGGATAAAACAAGAAAAATTATAGCCATTTATATTTGTTCATTTTATTAATCCAAGTTTCTCACCTTTCTTTTAAACTATTAAATATATTTTTAAAAAAAATTAAAGGTGACTTCTGTAGGTCAAAGTGTATTGTCCATGTGTCTTTTACCTAAAGTGCCTGGATGAGTACACTCTGTGGACAAATATAACAAAATGAAATGAAATGTAAGTTAAATGTTGAACAAGAAAATGGCAAAATAGTTTGAACTGGCAAATCTGTCACTCTTCTGGTTCCACTTCCCAAATTCATATGCACATTTTTCTTCTCTTTGAGTCTCAATTTCAACTTAAGACCTTTATCACACAGAACTTTAATCAGTCACTCCTACCAGGTCTCATTTTGTACAGGAAGGTAACTTTATTTAAGATGTATTCTATTTCTTTATTATCACAGCTACAGCAGGTGGTACACTTCAAACAGTATTATAATCTTAACAAGTCAATTCCTACTTAAATCCCTTGCTTCTATATAGCCAACTCTATATATACACCGAATTTAGGGTACTTTGCATTTAAACAAGTACATGTTTTATTTTAATAGCAATTTTAAAAGAAAAATATCAGTGTTCTCATTCTAGTTTTTTAAAAATACAAGCTAAGACTCATGTAAAAATACTGTTTATAAGCTTCTACTGTATTAATATCAACAGATATTTTGGCATTATTTATATATATACATAAAAGGTCCATCAAATCTTGAAAGACCAAATCTATGCAGAAAAATAAGCAGTACTTGCATCTGAATCCATTTTTACAAATAATCAGTCCTGAAGAAAATATTAATGGTGTTTTGGACTTTGAGAAGTGACCAGGTTTGAAGTTCTGTTGCCTTTCAGAGTCTTTACAGGAAAGTTCTCTGGCATTTGTGCTATTTCTACACTTCTAAGGTTGATAGCTCACAGTTGTTTTTAAATGTTTCTCTGGTTTTGGTGCTTTTCTTTGCCAGCTGTATATATTCCTGGTATGAATGATCAATCAGTGGAATGAATTAACTTGTTGCATAGAATAAATTTTATTAAAGTCTCCAGAGCTCACTAAACAGTATATGTTAGAAAATTAACATAAATTATTTATAAACATGTGAAATGAGCAACTTAAAGCTCTGTACTCTTCAAAGCCCATGAAAGTGATAGCAGGATTGGTCTGCATGTGGTCAGAGGTCACCTGGACATTTTCTGGACAGTCTTTGCTGAAGCAGAAGGTTTGTCTCTGCCTAAATGTGGTTATAAAATAATAATAAAAAGATCTCTTCAATCAAGTACTCTAGATAATTTGGTTAGCATTTGGTATCAAATTGGAAATTGTTAAAAATATTACATTCAAAAAATTAATTATACTCATCGGCCAAGGTAAATGTTGAAACTTTTTATTCAAATTCAATAAATTTGACAAATAAGTCCTTAAAGAGACTGCAAAACAGAATAGAAAAAAAAGTTTCTACCAAAAGAGTTTCTCAGTTAATGATGAAGAGGTTTCAAAGAGTTGCTGTAAATTCTAAATACATATCAGCATTTTTATAAAAAAAGTAGTGACGGGAATGTATTTCCTCATTATGAGGGAAACATGAATCATTAAATCATGATAAAATTGAATATTATAAGACAATAATACAAAAAATTAGAATTAGAACTGTCATTTTACTCTGGTTAAAAAGTAATTTATAGCAACTTTTAATTACCAGTTTTGTGGTTTTTTTGATTTTTACAGATAATGAAAACCTTTGTATTAACTCTTTCTTTATGTTTCTACAATTAATGTTGAAATATGACTGCTTCATAATGATAGAGGAACAAGTAAGCTTTCTAGATTAAAAATTAGGTTTGCATACTTGACTTTTATTTAAGAAGCTAAAAATTATATGTAATGTTTTCTTATCTTCAGTTTAACCTACCTGATTGGCACACAACTATTAAACCTAAAATAGGTAGTTTCCCAGATACTGTATTTGACATGGCATGACTAGAAAAAAAGTATTACATTTAAGAGATATTTTGCATCAGTGAAGAAAAGAATAAACTTCATTTTAAAAATTAAAAGATGTTAATATATGTCAAGAAAGAAAAGAAGCTAATATTTTATATTTCTCTGAAGAAATTGAAGTAAAAATGTTCTGTAGTAATTGTTGTACTTCTCTCACATTCTGTCTCTGTCTTTCCATCTATCTCAATCTGTCTCTCTGTCTGTCTCTCTACTTTCTCTCTCTCTCTCATGTGTGTTTACAAGAATGTTGTATGTTCAAGAATGTTGGTAAAAAGATAGCATAAACACATAGAATAAAAGTCCTCCCATAAATATATTTCCATTAAATATGTAGGTTAAGCTTGAAAATTTAAGCTGGAGATGAGAAAGCTCTAGTCAGGAAGCTCTCACTGAGAAATTTTTGTTGGAGTGATACCTTTCAATTATTTAAGTTTTCATATTTATTATTATTAAGTATATCTTTCAGAGGTAAAATTTGCTAACATTGTAATGTACAAATCATAGCTGTAGAATTTTAATAAATGAATTTGTCTTATTTATTTTCTTAATGGCATCTTTAGATGAGAAGGATTTTTATTTGATTAAATATAGTTTATGCTTTTTTATGATTACTACTTTTGTGTCTTAAGTAAAAAATCTTTGCCTATTCCTAGTTCAAGATGATATTCACTTATGTTTTTGTCTGAATGCTTTTTAATTTTAATTTTTTCATTGAAGTCTCTCATCTATCATGAATGAACATTATTATACAGTATAAGGTAGGGATCGAGATTAATATTTTTTCATATATAAATCCTGTTGTTCCTATTGCTTTTGTTGAAAGGATTTTGCTTTGGTACTTTGTTGAAAATCAACTCACTATGTTAGTCTGCATCTATGTCCGTACTCTCCTATTTGTCACTTACTATGTGAATACCCAGCTTCTTTATTAGTGATGTTTTACAGAAAGTCTTGAATCTAGGCATATAAGTCCTCTAACTTTGTTTTTCTTTTCAGGATTATTTTAAAGATTTTCTATCCTTTATATTTCTATATCTATTTTGAATCAGCTTATTAATTTCTATAAAAAAGTCTTCTGTAATATCTATTGAAAGGAATAACTATGGATCTACTAAGCTACAAATATAATATATGCCTTTATTCTTTTGTTGTCTTTAATTGTTCTGCCAAAATGTAGAGGTATTCATGACTTTGTCAAATTTATTTCTAAATATTTTATTTTTTATATTATTGTAAATACAATGAATTTTTAATTTTCTAATTGTCTATTGCCAGCATATGAAGATACTAATTTTTGTACATTGACCTTATATCTTGTGTTTTTCCCACATTTACTCCTTAGTTATGTGTTTTCGTGGATTTCTTAGGTTATCTATATACACGATCACATCATATGAAAATAAACCAATTTTATTTTGCAATTATTTTTATGTAGACATGATGTTAAAACTATATTATAATGAAGTGACAGAGAAATGTGTAAAACATGATTTTTAAAATTAATTTTATTGGGGTAACATTGGTTAATAACATGTTTCAGGTTTACAACTTTATAATACAACATCTGTGTAGTTCACTGTGTGCTCACCACCCACACTCTAGTCTTCTCTGTCACCACATATTTTACCCTCTTTTACCCTCTTCATCTTTCTCCCACCTCCCTTCCCCTCTGGTAACCACCATAGTGTTGTCTGTGTCTACGAGTTTGTTTGTTTGATCATTTGTGATCAAATGAGTGAAATCATATGGTTCTTATTCTTTTCCATGTGACTTATTTCACCTACCATGATACTCTCAAGATTCATCTTTTTTTATGGCTGAGGTAGTATTCCATTGTATATATGTACCACATCTTCTTTATCCAAACATCCATTAAGGACACAGGTTATTTTCATGTCTTGGGTATTGTAAATATGCTACAATGAACATGGGGGTACATAAATCTTTACAAATAAATGTTTTAAAATTTTAGGTATAGGTACTTGGAAGAGAGATTGCTGGATCATATGGTAGCTCTGTTCTTAAATTTTTGAAGAACCTCCATACTGTTTTTCACTAAGGCTGTACCAATTTCCATTCCCACCAGCCGTGTACTAGGGTTTTTGCTTCTCCACATCTTGTCTGACACTTGTCATTACTTGTCTTATTTATAATAATCATTATACTAGGTGTGAAGTGGTATCACATTGTGGTTTTGATTTGCTTTTCCCATATAGCTAGTGAAGTTGAATATCTTTCCATACATCTGTGGCCATCTACATGTCTTCTTGAAACATGCTTTTGAAAAGCAATCACTCTGTAAGAAATTTAAAGAAGTCAGAGGAGGTGTTTTTACAAAAGGATAGGGCTCTCAACAGCCACTGGAGTTGAGGAATTCTGCCAAAAAGGCTTTTTCCAGGCTGGATGCCCACCCCCCCCCACCCCCAGTCTCTCAATGTAAAATTTTGGGGGTAGAGAATAGAGAAGCAAAATTGGCCTAGAGCGGCTGACAGTATATTCTGAATCCTGAATGAAATGGATATCAGAGATGTGCTCAGGTTTGATATGAACTGTGAAATTTCTTTACGTCAATCAGGTTCACTATCACTTCCTAAGGCCTTGGAACTGTTATAGGAAGAAGCTAAGGAGGAGTGAGAGATTTCAGACTAGGTATAGTATCAAGGAAACATCTTAATGCTTGTACATGACCCTGAAGAGGTATTTTAATTACTTTTGGCAACTGGGACTGCTCTAGCAAAGAAGCTTAGTTGCTGGTTATGGATGATGGTGAAGAGAGCATCAACACAGCCAAATGGGAGAGAGAGTAATACTTTTTGCTCTCATCCCCTTTTGTAGAGGAAGAATTTTATCATTAGTGACAATCCATAGAGTAACACTTTGGCTGAATTTTTTTCTTTTTTTTTTTGTACTTTAGGCTACCTTAGAAAGGGACTTAAAAAGACACTGAGGTCAAGATTTGCAAGTATGGTTTGGGGACTGCTCTTTGGAGCAACACTTCGAAATGAGTAAGGGAAGCAGGACTGGACAGAGAGAGAAGTTGAACTTAGGTACAGTTGTAACAGAGGCCAAGCCAATCTTGGAGGAAGCACTAATCAGAAATGGCCTTTTAGAATTATCTCTAAAAAGCAAGGTGTGGTGGGTTTTGCATTCCATCATTAATCAGTCATTGAATGTGGCTTCCAGGGGTGGGTGGGAATGTAACCTTAGGCTTGGCAGGGCTCTCAGCCTAGGTCAGTGTCCTCAGCTGTGAGTTGTCAGCAGCCAGCCTTCCCACAGCTGGGGAAATGAGTGGCTCGATCCTGCAGCAAGAATCTGGCTGGTGTACCATAGCATCCTCTATATAAGTCAAAACTACCTAACTGTATTTGTGGGATCTTCACAGAAGAGTGGATTAGAGAAATAACTGTCAGACATTTTATATGATTTGACAATGGAAAAATTTTAAAAGATCACCATAGTACCATTATAAAACCTAAAGAAATTTAACAGTAATCCCTTAATGTCACCTAAGACACAGTACTTGATAATTTAAAATTTTCCCAGTAATCTCAGAAATCTCATTTTAAAATTCATTTGTTTGAATTAGAATCCAAAAAGATAGAGGAGCTATATAGCTCAAATAAGCTCTAACATTCATTGATGTTTTTTGTTGACTAAAGATGGCCATAATTCTGGAAAGTTCTGTCCACAGGTCATCATAACCATTACATGTCATAATTATTAAGATAGAATCTCATGTTCATCATTATTTTAATTACCTTTAAATATGAGTCCATAGCTTCAATTTAATTTCCATTTTATTTCACTCTGGACACTCACTATAGTATCAAACATGGTGCCCTGCAAAATAAACATCTAACCTGTAACTTCTAATGTTGCATCTACTGTTTAAACTATTTCAACATCCTAATGATTTATCTTTTTTTCTCGATAGAATTAGGCTCTATTTTTATATAGAAATTGCAAGATTTAACTTCGATGTAAATAATCTAGAGATTACCATTTTATTTTTTCTGTTTGAAATTGGCTTTTAAACTCTCATCTCTTGAATCCCTTTGATTAATGTAATTGCATATTCCTAAAATACTATGATTATGGTCCTCTAAGAAGGCCATTGAGTTATTATCTAGCATATTTCTATATTTTATACTCTGCCACATTATGGAGTTTATGGAAATGAATTGGCTGGATATGAGCCACTGAGGTTTAAATGGAGAAAATCAAATATGGAAATAGGACTGAAAATTGAAATTAATATCTGTGCATTCTGAAAGTTGATATCTGTTAATAATTAATGTCAGTCCAAATGATTTGAAGAAAAAGGTATACTAGGAGATGGAAAAGTTTTTAAAATTTATCAAATTCAATATTATTCCTTCCAAGTCAGGTAGGTTTTTTAACCATATTTTCCCCAATATTTTCTTTAAAAATTTTCAAAAATACAGAAATGTTCAAAGAATTTTTCAGTGAAAATTAACGCATTATAAAGTTATATTAGTCTTGTTACATAACTATTCATTTATCAACTTATATTTTTATTTATCAACTTATTGAATTTGTGAGTCATTATAAAGTAAATTGCAGACATCAGGATAACTTTGCCATTACCATACTTTAGTATGTATAACTGTCTTTTTATGTTTTTTTAAAGGTTAAATTTATATAGGGTAATTTTGTCTCTCAGCATAATGATTTTGAGGTTTATAGCCATGTTACTTGTATTGGTAGTTAATTCCTTTTTTATTGCTGAATAGTACTCTACTCTCTGAATATCACTTTATTCATTCTCTTGGCCATTGACAATTTTTTATTCTATGAATAAAGTTGCTATGAATGCTTTCATGCAGGTCTTTTTTGTGGTCATATGTTTTCTTTTCTCTTTGGTAAATACATAGTACTGAAATTGCTTGGTTAGAGACTAGATATATATTTTTAGTTTTAGTATATTTAGTTTTTCAGAAACTGGCAAACTTTTTCCCAAGTGATTGTATTATTTGCATGAGAGTTTCAGGTGATCTACTTTTTTGCAAATGTTTAGTTTTGTGTCTCTAATTTTAACCATTCTGCTTTGCAGGTCTTGCTATCTCTTTTCTGGTTTTAATTTGCATTTTTTCTGTTAAATAAACATATTGAGTATGTTTAAATGTGTTTATTGGCTATTAATATATCTTCATTTATGAAGCCTTTTTAAATAATTTGCCTTTTTTGTTAGATTTTTTTCATCTTTTTATTACTGAGTTATAAGAAGTTTTTAAAATATTCTGGATAGCAGTCCTTTGTGCATTTATTTTTCCCCAGAGTATATATTTATTTTTCTAATGATATTCTTTATTGAGCCAAAATTTTTGAGGAAATCTAATTTATCATTTTTTCTTTAAGATTATTACTTTGTGCTTCCTATTTAAGTAATCCTTCTAATCATGTTTCAAAGACACTCTTTTGTGTTTTACAAAACCATTGTAGTTTTAACTTTTAAGTTTAGATCTGTGTTTACCTCAACTTTGTATGTGTGTGTGTGTGTGTGTGTGTGTGTGTGTGTGTGTGTGTGTGTGTGTGTGTATGTGGTGTAGGTTAAGGACTGGTGTTCTTTCCTTAAAATATGGATATACATTTCTTCCAGGACCCTTCTTTGAAAAGCCATTTTCACCCCTTATTGTATTACTTTGGCATTATTGTTAAATATCACATGATCTTAGAAGTATGATTTACTTATGGGTTCTCGATTTTGTTCTGTTGTTCTAGTTAACTAACTGATCCTGTCTGTGATCTGTCTTTATTACTCTAGTTTTATAGTGAGACTAGAAATTAGGTAATGTAACTCCTTTAACTTTATTCTTTTTAAATATTGCTGAGAGTTCATGGTTCTGTATATTTCTATATAAATTTCAGAATCTCTTCAATTTTATAAAAATGACTGCAAGTTGTCATGGAACTGCATTGACTTTATAGAGAAGAAATTATGTCTTAAGCATATTGAGCCTTTGACTTCATTAACATTATATGTTTATTTAGGTTTCCTTTAATTTCTTCCAGGAATATTTTGTAGTTTAAATATAGAGGATTTTAATGCTCTTATTAAAATTTATTTCTAAATATAGTATGTGTTTTTGCACAATTCCAAAAAAAGTATTTTTCTAATTTCCAGTTTTAGCTGCTACTTTATAATATAATTTTTTAATATTAGCTTTGTGTCCCCCAACTTTGCTCATTCACTTACTAGTTTCTAGTAATTGTTTTTAAAATTCTTTAGGATTTTCTATGTAAACAGTTATACCATCTGCATGTAATGACAGCATTACTTCTTTGTTTTTGATTATTATATCTTTTATTCTCTTTCCTTAACTTATTCCAATAGCTGCAATTTTTAGTACAATGTTGAATAGAAATTTTGAGAGTAGGTATTATTACCTCGTTCCATAACTTAGGTGGAAGGTATTAATAATTCCCCATTGAATGTTAGCTGTAGGTGTTTTGCAGATGTTCTTAAACACAATGAGAACTTCCCTTCTTTTTCTGGTTTGTTGAGATTATTATATTTTTATTTATGAATTTGGTGAAATAGTTTTCTACATTCATTGAAATGGCCATAACATTTTTCTCCTTTATAATATTAATAGTACAAATCACACTGATTTGTTATACCAGTCTGGAATTTCTGGAATGAACCTCACTTGATTATGACGTATTATCCTTTTTATATATGGCAAGACTCAATTGACTAACATATTCAAGACTTTTTTATTCCTAAATTTATGAGTGTTACTCATCTGAAGTTTTCTTTTTGGAATTACTTTTTTACATTTTAGTATCAGGATTATGCTGCCTTCATTAGTAAGTTTTCTCTTTCCCTGTTTTATGAGAGTTTATGTTTATCAGTGTTATTCTTTAAGTATTGGAGAACATACTTTAGTAAAACTATCTTTGCATGGAATTTTCTCTGCAGAAAAGTTTTAAACTCTGAATTAAATTTTGATAGATATAAAAATATTCAGAATCTGCTTTACCTTTTGTTGGTTTTAATATAAAGTTATGTTTTTTTGAAGAGTTTGTTCATTTCACCAGTGTCGAATTTATTGTACAAAATTCTTAATGTTCTCTTATTTTTTCTGTAGTCACAACTCAGATTTATGGTCACAACTCTCTTTACTGTTATTAGTCATTTGTATGCTTCCATTTCTTCACTTGATTAGACTAGGGAAGTGCTTAAAATTTTTGTTGATCTTTCAAATAAATAACTTTTAGATTTTTTGGCTTTTTTATTGTTTTCCATTTTTTTTTCTTATCTGTACTGTTTTCTTCCTTCTAATTACTTCTACTTCCTTCTATTTCTACTTGCTTTGATGTTCGTTTTATATATTCTGAAGGTAAAAATCATGTCATTGATTTTAAACCTTTATTCTTTTCTAATGCAAATATTAAGTTCTAGGAAATTATAAAATAACATGCCAAAAGATATGCACCTTGATAATGAGAGAGTTAGATCTTAGACATGGTATAATAGCTTTCAGTCCCATGACTTTCCCACTTGGTCATGTTGCTCACTTTCTCTTCCCTATTTTTATACCTATGGCATTCTGAATTATTTAGATTTTTTAATTTGTTCCTAAGGATTGTGAAAAGTGAAGAGCTCATTTTGGATACAAAGGATTCAGAGTACCAGTTTTCTAAAAACAATGCTTAGCTTATAAATAAATGCTATAAATAATCACGACTGTCCCTGAGCTTTTGGAAATGCTTTGATTGGTGTAGAATTAAGAAGTGATTCCATAGTTGGTAAAACCCAAAAATGTTAGTAGAGTGGTAACAATGTTAATAAATTATTGTAAGTACCAAGCAAATAAAGCAATTTAGCTGTATCAAAACATAATAAAAAGATATATGGAAAGAAAATGTTTGAAATCAAATGATTTTGATGTCAAATTCTACAATCATGAAAAAGCTACACCATCTCTTCAGAATTATTGAGAAAAGTTTGTAACGCTCAGTTTAAGTTATGCTTCAGAGTATTATTATAGCATGACCCATGCTGTGATATTTTCATCAAATTTGTCTGTAGCTACATTTTTAAAAATGCTTGCTTATATTTAAGAATATATGCTGATGTTTTAAAAATTAAGACAGAATAACTGGCTAGTGAAATTTTAATAATTCTTTTTTGGTTTAAAATTAACTGAGATAAATGATGTAAAATGCTTATCAATCTCCTGCTATAATCTGGGTCCCCAAATGTTAGTTAATTTTCACCTTTCTCCTTATTAACCATAATTTCTGAGGTTTCAGATTATCTCTAAAATAACTCCTTCTAGACTTGATTTTGTAATAGGTATAATATTCATTGAAAGTAAGATTTTTGTTTTTGTGACATCTGGGCATTATTTAGCAGCAATCATTTTAACTCTCCTGTTTACAATAGAAAATTTTAATTGTAAGGAACATAAATCTACTTGAGTCTAGTCAAGCCATTTTCAGTTTTTAAATTAAACGATGCCATATCAGCCTTTATTTCAGATTTTAGGAAACTTTGTGATTGTTGACAAATAAGTATGGCTCTTAATTCTTATGAGTGTTTTTTACATCTTCTAAGTTTAGAGTCTCCAACACCTGGCTATGGACCAGTACTGGGCTGTGGCCTGTTAGGAATCAGGCCACACAGCAAGAGGTGAGTGGCAGGCAAGCCAGCTAAACTTCAACTGTATTTGCATCCACATCCCAGTGCTAGCATCACCACCTCACAGCTCCACTCCAAATCATCAGACATTCGATTCTCATAGGAGCAGACTCTGGTGTCAAAAGGTTCAGGACTGCTGCTCTAAGTGACTCAGAATTCTAAAATGTATAAAGAGTGAAAAAGAAAAAGGAAAACATGAACCAGCGGAAAGAGTACAGGAGAAGGAGTAAGTAGAATTAAGTTTAAGGTTTGCTCAGATACTGCCTACACGTATGTGTCCTAGTGAAAGTTATTTAACCTCTTCAAAAAAAAATCAAACAATATTCAGATCTAAGATTTTATTTGTTCTTATATATGAATATTATTGACTATATGACATTCTTGAAAATAAAATAAGAATTGATTCATCAGGGAAATGAGACTTGCATTTTATTCATCAACAAAATTTGAATGATTGCTCAGAATTCAAAAAATTCTAACAGCAAGAAGAGGCTGAAGCAAAAGGACTATGCTAACTGGTGCTCATTAGCTGGTTTAGGTAAAACATTTAGTTTGATTTGTTTGAAGACCACTGTGTTGGGAACAGGCTAAAATATGATGGTGACTACATTAAAGAGACAAGTGAAATTTTGATTTATATGTGATAGTTCAGATGAACTCTGTAACTGAAGCCTAAGTTTTTAGAGCACAGTGAGTGCAACCTTATTTATATTGTTTATTTCTCTTTGTTTTCCATGTTGTTGATTACTTTTTCAGTTCTTTCCTCTTTGTGGAAAATTACAATTTAGTTCCATGACCAATTATACTAAATAAGTACATGTTTATAAACATTTTTTGCTTAACATTTTAGTATTGATAGTCCTGGTAATTTGGGTACAGTATGGCAACTCCAGCAAATCCATTTGAAAAACTGGTGATTGTACCTGAGAGTAGTACTTACAAAAGTATATGCTCACATTAAATCCTCAGAAATTGAAATAAAAAGCTGAGAAAGGGGGCAAAATTTATGTCACTAAAAGAAAAATAAAGTTCAATTTTCTGGTCACTATGAAAGAGTAAGCTTATATAAGACATACCATTTATATTCTAAACATACCAGAAGCTGGATAAAATATAAATAATAAGTGAGCAAACAAGTAAACAAGTAAATAATAAATACTAAGTTTGGAAGTCCACAAAGGATAGTGTTATTAGTCTTAGAGCCTACTATAAAACTTTATGACAATAATTTAAAAAGCATAAATAAAATAGATACTTTATTTGGAAACAATAAACGATAAAAACTGACTTATGAAATAAAGTCTAAGCATTAAAGATTTTAAACTAGTTGCCCTTTCCTCTTGCCTACGAAGGCACCAGGCTCAGGTGGTATTACAGAATATATTAAACAGTCTTTCAAAAGATATGTGATATTTATTTTGTGCAAACTGTCACAGAGAAAGAAGTTTAAACTACCTAATTATTTGTAAAGCCCGTATGACCTTAATTCCAAACTTGATAGAATAAGGGAAAAAAAAAATCACAAGATGATCTCCATATCAACATTGATGCAGAAGTTCTAAATGTAATGTTGATACACCAAACATTTAAAATTTTTAAATTATATCATCATCAATTAGGGTTTATCTCAGGAATACAGAATTGTTTAATATTAGAACAACCTATTAATGTAGGGAGTTTTTAATATTTGTGTCTATTAATTTTATTCCTAGTTCTGGATGAGAGACAGATTTTTTATTAACTGCCTTACAGCAAATAATAAGCACATCACCTCTCCTTTACCCTAGGCTGTATCTCTCGGGTAATACAATAAAAGCCAGGTGGAAAAACCTCATACATGAGTAGCATGACACTCCATAGGTGAGGGGTGGGGAACAATGGATTTATTTCTTTTATATATAGGAGAGAGAGAGTGCCACATTTTTTCCTCATGAAAGAAAAATATGTATATTTTTTACTCAGAATATAAAGGATTCTATATTCACAGGCTAACCTTTTGGAATATAAATTTGTCTTTGGAAGGGCCAGGCAAATGGCTGGTGCCTCTGACTTTTAAGGTCTAGAGATGGTTTGGCATTCATACCATTTAAAATGTCAGTAACTAGGGAGATAGAACTCTAGTATTCCTAGAACCTTGGGGACTTAATTTAGGGACCTCATCCAAACTCTAACCATTTGACCTGCTTGAATCTTTTAGATCAGAGAAATTAACTATTCAGAGTTACAGAAGATTTTTAGAAGCAGTAAAGGCAAATATTATCTTTATGTCATATACATTTCTGTGTATCAGAAGGCTAGGATGTTGATAATAAGCAAGTATAAAAGATTTATTGAAAGCCTTAGACAATGCAAAAAGACAAGAATAATTATTTATAAGAATAGAAAAAAAAGATTATCCTGGCATCAGCTACAAGCTAAACAATGTATACACAGAACATTCAAGGTACTACACAAATAAATTATTAACACTAATAAAAAATTTAGCAAGCTTGTTGAATGTAGGATCGATATATATAACATGACAGAATTCCTATACAGTAATGAAAATGAATTTGCAAAATAAAATTATAGTCATAATAGTAAAAATGTAGCAACTAGGAATAATTATCTAAGTTCATGGAAAATTAGAATATTTGCTTGAAAAAAATAAAAGAAGACTTAAAAAGACAAGGTGTGAGGATATTACCTGTTCATGAAGGTCATTCTCAGTGTGTGAACTCTCAGTTCTCCTAAATCAGTGAGCTCACTGCATTTCTGATTCAAATCCCGAAAGAATTTTTGAGGAATTTGAAAAGCTGATTCCAAAAGTCATATGAAAAAGTGAAGGTCTAAAGAAAATTTTGAAAAATAAAGAAAACTTGCTTCATCAAAAATTAAAAAGTAATACATACTTAGAGTTTATAGAGAAATAGAACCAATAGTGTCACTGTCAGGGCTGAATGGAGTTTGATGTCACCCCAAGGATAGCAGGGAGGGAGAGGGATAATGGCAACATAGACGTGTAGTTAGCATTTTTCTTTTTGTTCTTCTTCAAATGACGCAGTGAAGAATCACAGGTCACTGAGATTTAATAGTTTTATTAAAAAATGTTTTAGAAAGTCAAGAATGTCCCAAAGAGGCACATGGAGAAAAGTATTCCCCAAGGAGGCACATGGTCCCAGCTTTGTAACCAACATAAAAGGGCCAAAAAGGCCACAAAAGGCCACCAAAGGCCACCAAAAATAGAGAACACCCAGAAGGGCAAAAAAGGGACCCCAGAAGGGTAAAAAGGACCCAGAACCAGGAATGTCTGCCTTATATTTGGGCCATGATGGGTGGTTCCAAAGGCATTTCTAGATGATTGGAAAATGGAGTCATTTTGATTTACACCTGGCTGCTATATATCTCTGCCTGGTGCTCATATGCATACCTAGAAGTCAGTCTGTTGTAAATAGATTCATGAACTTTCAGGCATAGTTATATTATAATGTTGGTATGATGAGGCTGAAGTTATGGGCAATACTTTCCGTGCATGTGTTTGTGGCTAGATAAGGCCAGTTAAGACTATGACCTTTAGTTTCTGAGAATGCAGGAGGGATTCTCTAACTACCAATAAGATGTTCTTTGGGTGGTCTCTAGGTTGGGCCCCTATTCCTTTGTTCCTCCTTGTAGCTTATGTCTGACTAGCTACCTAATAGGAGATACAAATCAAAAGCAAAAAAGGAAATATGCCAGATACAAAAATTATTGCAAAGCCAGGAAGGTGCCTGGGTATTAAAGTTAGAAGTGTACAAATGATATTTGTTTTAAAACTTACTACATAACTTTATGAAATTTTTGAAATCACAAATGAAATGGACAATATATTTATTAAAGGGGGAGGAGAAAAGTAATACAGAGAGTAAGGGAGAAGGAGAGGAAGGGAGAGAGAGATAGATTTATTATAATGAATTAGCTTATACAAAATGGAGATTGAGAACCTTTAAGATCTTCAGTCAGAGAGCTGGAGAATCAATGGATATCTGGGAAATAGGATAGGACCAGCGACACAGGAGAGCTGATAGTGTAGGTTCCAGGCTGAGTGCAGAAGGCTGATGTCCCCCAGCTTAGGCAGTCAGGCAAAAGTTATTCTTTCTTATTTGGTCTTTTTGTTTTATTCAGATTTCCAATTAATTGGATGAGGCCCACTCATATTTTGAAGAGCAATCTTCTTTACTCAATTTTAACAATTCAAATGTTAATCTTGTCCAAACACACTCTCACAGGGACATTCAAAATAATGTTTGACCAATTGTCTTGGCACTCCATGACCCCATTGAATTGACACATAAAATTTAATATTACAATACCTAACATGTAAATTTTGCTTACTATATACCAGGCACTATTCTAAGTATTATGTATATGTTAGTTGATTTAATTTTCACAGCAACCTATGCAATAGGTATGATTTTATCTTCATTTTATGCATGAAACTGAGGCTTACGGAGATTAGGAACCTAAACATTTATTCCAATGGTATAGAGTAGAGACCCCAGAAAGAGTGTGGTATCTTATAATATGATGCCATTCAGTTGGGGAAAAGATGGTGTTGAGACAATTCCTTATAATAAAAAGTTACTATTTTAGCTCATTGCACACATCAAAATAAATACCAGATGAATGAAAAATCTCAAAGTAAAAAACAAAAATTCAAAACTTAATGAAGAATATACAAGAATATCTCTATAACTACATGGTAGGGAAGAAATTCCCTAAGACAAGATGCAAATAAACACAAGACTGATAGTTTGCATCAAGATGTAAAATATCTATAACCATTATATCTTTTTTATTCATTATTAATTCAATATTTATTGAATGTTTAGTATTTGCTAGTTATTTTATTCTAGATGCTGGGGATACAGCAATGAGCAAAATAAATTAAAATCCCTACCTCATGTAGCTTACCAGGAGACTGCAATGTATACTGACATTACATTGTATAATTCTCTTTCTCCTCTTAAATTAAATATACTGGGTTAGCTCTCTTCTTTATATTCATTATACCTATTTTTTATTAGTTATATTTTATTAAATATATTGGGTTAATATTGGGTAATAAAATTATATAGGTTTCAAGTATACAATTCTATAATACATCATCTGTATATTATATTGTGTATTTACCACCTAAAGTCAAATCTCCTTCTATTACCATATATTTGACCCCTTTTACCCTTTTCTTCCTCCCCACTCCCCACTTTCCTATGAGTTTTTGTCTGTCTTATTCGTTTATTGCTTTCAGTTTTATATTTCATATATGAATGAAATATGGTTCTTGACTTTTTCTGTCTGACTTATTTTGCTTAACATAATATTCTCAAGATCCATCTATTTTGTTGCAAATGGCCATATTTCATTTTTTGTTAAGGCTGAGTAATTATTTCATTGTGTATATATACACATAGCCATTATATTGTAAATGTTGAACAAGTGTTTGTTCTTTGCAAAGAATTGCTAATTACATTAATACTATATTAACTCAATTAATCCTCATGAAACAAGCTTAAGATATACATACCTTAGTTACCTAGCAATTCTGCTTCTGTGAAGATACATTGGAGATATTATTGAATATTTTTACTGCTCTTCTGTATGTAATCACCCAAAATTTAAAGTAACCTAAATATATGATCAAGTATTAAATTAATGAATAGATAAGTTAGTGGCATATTTGTATAATTGAACTTTAGATTTAGGTTAATAAATTTTATATGACTCAGCATAGATCCAGTATTTAAAAAATGTTGAGAAAAAATAAAAGCAATTTGTAGAGTCATATATATAGTATAATATCATTAATTTTATAAACAAACAAAAGACTTTCATATATTGTTAATATGTAAAATTTTAAAGTATAGAAATGTATAAGAAAATTTAAACAATATATAGTGAACTTCTTTATCATTAATATGTTATTTGTTTAAATGAGAGTAAATATGATCAAATATTAACATTTATTCTTGGTGATAATTATTTTAAATTAAAAAATATTACTATGTTTACTCATTTATAGTTTTAAAATATTTAATAATAATTGAAATAAATTTAAAAATTGTGCCAAAGATACAGAGTGGAGTAGTCATGGTACTTTTATATACTTGCACTGGCTTTGGTTAAATATTTACTATAGAAGGATGATAAGTTGAGGAAGGAAGAGAGCTGTTTCCTCCATAGCCCCCTTCTATATTCACAGTACCTAAGGTTACTGACTCTCAAAGTAGATAATCAGAGTATTTTAGGATAAAATTATGAAGCTAGTGACATAGTTTCTATGGAAATTACAGACTGGAGCTTAAGTGCTCTGAACATAGCCATGGTGAATCCTTAATTCTTCAAGTATGAACGTGTCAAGACGTAAATGTAAAGAATTTGGCAGAAAATAAATAAAAACTAAAGAACTCAGCAGAGTATCTGCCACACTTTAAATACTCATTATTATTGTTGTTGTTGTTGTTGTTGTTGTTATTATATAAAGTTACTTGTAAATTTAAACAATTTTTTTTTTACTATTTTAATGTAAGTTTTAAAGCTTCTATGTCTTAGAAGTTGGGTGAAGTGTGAAAATCAAGAGTTAGAAGCTTTTAGAAAATAACGTCAGAGATGTGTTACCTCTCTACCAGTAGCAATTTGTTAAGATGCATTTACTCTTTCACAAAGCATTCCCATACCTTATTTATGGCTCAAAGTATCTTTCTGCAATAGCTAGGAAACTTAAGCCTTTAAAATCAAAGATACTTGTCTAACTCTTCCCCATTGCCCAGATGTTGAAACTCTATAGGACGAAAGTCATTCATGATGAAGAAGTCTATCTCAACCTAACAGAAGCTTTTATGTAGTATAAGGTGTGTGGGAAGAACTGGTTCATTTAATCAAAAATTTTACAATTTAGGATATGAACATTTACAAATGAAACAGAGATAGGGCTATGGATAATTAATAGTCTGTGTTTCAACTGGGCCAGCACAGCAGTCAGAACACAGGAATGTTCTAGGTTCTGAGCTACAAGGTAATCTATACTGGACATGACCTGGTTGTTGACCAAGAATGGGGGTAAATTAGGCAATCGGATGAAAAGACAACATATGTGAATTTATAAAATGTCTTTTAACTTAGGAGCACTGTACATTTATGTTTAAAGGAGTCAAGTAATGAGTCCTGGTGCATTGTCCTGGGAAGGCTGTCTGGACAGGTCACCAAGGGCATTCCTTCGGCCAGTCACCACAGCCCAGAAGCTGACCTTAAGCATTTCAGACTGTGAAACCAAATTGGTTTACTAATGTGGTGAGTGGATCTTTCTCTCAGGTACAGACTCACATTCAGCCAAACTCACAGAGGCTAATGTACACAAGCCAGAATGTAGACTATTGATTTACAGTGACTTGAATGCTCATATCAGCCTGACCAGCACTTTCTCACCTTATTCAAGAGGCTCGTGGAGAGTTTGCTAGTCAAACAAATCATAATACTTTTATATGCTTAGCCAAGATTTGTACTTTTAGGATATTGCTTTGACAGACATTGCCAGGTCATCTTTCTGAATTTATTTATTCAGGCTTCATGTTTGATGACTTTCATTATATTCACATTACTACATTACACCTACATTGCATATCTACCCGCTCCAGATGTCCCCCGCATCACAATGTTTGAATTTTGGGGTTGTTCTCTAACACTTCAGTGACAAATTACAAGCCATGTCTTGGTTTACTCCTCCAAGTGGCAAATCACACTATTTCAGTCACATTTTGCTAGTTTAACTTGGAGGGCACACATGCTTATTTTCAGGCTCTCGGGGACTATTCTTTTCATGTATGTGCGTGCATTACTTTTCCTTTTTTCATTCCCTTCTTGTTTTTGAAGGCTTCAGCTGGCAATTAAAGTACAATTTTTCTTCTATTTCTTTGAGGAAGCTTTCATGAGATAGCTGCATTACAGATATTTTAGGGTCATCAGGTGTGGGAATATAGGACCTTATGCTTTTGAGAGGTTCAAAAGAGTCGTCATTTGGGAACCCCTGAAGAGAACAGATTCTTGCAACTATTACTCTTAGTCATATGTTGGCCTGAGAATAATCTTCATATGGCTCAGGAAGGTTCTTGAATGTTTATATCATGAGATATGAAATATAAAAACAAATTATCTTATATTCCGTCCATAGTCGACACGTATCTTTAATGATTTCTTTACTTGAGGCCACAAAACTAGCTATAAAATCCACAGAACAGCTGCTGCTGTGGGCTTTTCTAGTCTTCCTTTTGTCCCCAGGCTTCCTCTCTTATCCTAATATCTCTCCCTCTCTTCCTAGCCTTCGCACTTGTCAAATGATTGCCCAGATAGTTTATTAACTTTGTCCATTAGATTAGAGTTGACATATTTGGCAAACATAAATACAAAGAAAGACACAAACTTAGCAAATAAAATGTCCTATGCAATATTTGGGACATACTTACACTAAGAAAATTGGCTGTTTATTTCACATTTAATTAGGTGTCCTGTCTTGTATCTGACAACTGTTTAAAATTTTTTTAAATTTATTATTGTAGGAACACTTAACATGAGATCTACCCTCTTAACAAATTTTAAAACATGCAATACAATACAAAAATAAAATTTTAAGTGTGCAACATAGGTGCACTATTGTACAGCAGATCTCTAGAAATTCATCTTTCTTAGCTGAAATGTATGCCTGTTGATGAGTAACTCTCCATTTCCCCCTCCTCCAATTCTTCACATCCATGATTCCATTCTTTGATTCTATAAATTTGGCTACATTAGAAATCTCGTATAAGTGGAATCATCCAGTAGTTGTCTTTCTGTGACTTGGTTAATTCACTTAGTACAATGTCCCACAACTTCATCTATGTTGTTGCTTATTGCAGAATTTATTTCTTTTTAAAGGCTGAATAGTATTCCATTGTGTGAATGCACCACTTTTCTTATCCATCTGTTGATGGACATTTAGTCTGGCAACCCTATTTTGGATCTTTTCCCATCATCCAGCTCCTCAAATCCACTCCTCCATGAGTAACCTCGTTTTCTGAGATTCTGCACTGAGCTCAGCTTAATATCTGGGCCTTTGATTCTTTGTAAGAGAGAACTGGGCTTCTTCTGCTCATTTGTGTCCTCATGTTTTTCTCTAAGTTTGCTGGATAATCTCTGTGAGCAAATAGAATCAGGTTATATAAAAAACCACCTTGTGAAGTACTGAGACCCTCACTCAATACCAACCTTGCTTAACTGTTTTCTCTTGCCCCAAAGTCCTCACCTCTCTCCCAGTCCCCAGAGTGAGAGACCAGTCCTTCATCAGATATGTTCCAGCATACAAGGCAATCTTTTGAATTAGTGTTATTCAGGTTCTTCTTTTAATAGCTTCCCTTGGCTGATTAAAAATAACTATATACAATAGATCCAGATTCTTCCAAACTAAAGCTGTGACCAAGGACATTTATTTAGAAATAGGTGAATTTGGGGTGGTGGAGTGGAGGCATTCTTTGTTTTGTCTTCAGTGAAGGAAAATACTCTTAATTCTTTCCATCATTTCCTAAATGTTGAAAACCTAACATCGTCTTCAGCAAGCAGTCTTTCTGCTTTTGGACTGTCCCAGTCCTATGATTCAAGCTCTAGAAATACATAAAACACAGAAATGAGGAAAAATATTTTGTTTTTAGGAATGAATACAACATGAAAATAAGTGATTTTTTAAAACAATGTTATTGAGATATAACTAACATGCTATATAATTCAATCATTTAAAGTGTAAAATTCAGTGATTTTTAGTATGCCCACAGGATTGTGCAACCATCACCACAATATAATTTTAGAAAATATATAACTGCTAAGCTGTCTACCAAAGTTACAGCATCATTTTACATTACTACCAGCCTGAGGATTTCAGTTTTTCCACATTTTATCAATCTTTAATGTCGTCTTTTTTTATCATGGCCATCCTGGGGAAGTGAAGGAGTTTCTTGTTATGGTTTAGATTTACATTTCCCTGATCTTTAAATGTTTATTAGTTCTAATAATGTCTTAATGGATTCCTTAGGATTTTCTATGTACAAGATTATGTCCTCTATGAATAGAGAGAGTTTCACTTCTTCCTTTCCAATCTAGATGCCTTTTATTTCTTTTTGCTGCCTAATTACTATGACTAAAACCTCTAGTACAATACTGAATAGATATGGTGAGAACAGACCTCATCTTGTTTCTGATCTTAGGGCAAGCATTTATTTTTTTTTCACCAAGTTAACTGAAGGGTTTTTTGTAGATTCCTTATATCAGGTTGTTTACTTCTACTAGTTGACTTAGCATTTTTATCCTGAGTGAGTATTGTATTTTGTCAAATGTATTTTTTTGTCTCTTTTGTGATCATTATATGATTTCTCTTTATTAATATAAGGATTATATTAATTGATTTCCAGATGTTAAACCAATATTATATTTCTGGTATGATTCCTATTTGACCTTAGTATATAATACTTTTTTAATATGTTGTATTTAATATGTTAGTATTTTGTTTAGGATTTTTGCTTCCATGTTCATAAGGGATATTCTGTAGGTTTTTTGTGATGCTTTTTGTATCAGAGCAATACTAGTATCATAGGATGAGTTGGGAAGTGTTTTCTCCTCTTTGTTTTTTGGAAGAATTTGTAAAGAATTTGTTTTCATCCTTTTTCAAATACTTGAAATTCACCAGTGGACCAGCTGGGTCAGGGCTTTTCTTTATGGGCAGTTTTTAAATGATTAATTCTATCTTTTTATACTATGATTTTCTATTTATTCTTAAGGCAGTTTTTGGTCATTTGTATCTTTCTAGGAATTTGTCCTTTCATTTATGTCATCTAATTTGTTAGCATAAAGATAAATTTAGTATTTTTTTTTACAATTTTTTATATTTCTCTAAGGTTGGTAGTGATATACTGGTTTTGTTCCTGATTTTGGTAATTTGCAACCTGTTCTCTTCCTTTCCTTTCCTTTCCCTTCTGTGCCCTTTCCTTCCTTCTTCTCTCTCTCTTTTCCCCCACACTCCCACCTTATCATTTTATCATTCTAGCAAAACTTTGTTAATTTTTAAAATCTTTTTAAAGAACCAAATTTTGGTTTTATTGATGTTTTCTATTGTATTTTTCTCTATTTCATTTATTTCTGCTCTCATCTTTTATTTTCTTCCTTCTGCATGCTTTGCTCTTATTTTTCTAGTTTCTTAAGAAGAAACATGAGATTATTAATTGAGATTTTTTTTGTTAAGACAGGCATTTACAGCTAGAAATTTCACTCTGAGCACTGATTTAGCTACATCTTATAAGCTTTGTTATGTTTTATTTTAATTTATCTCAAAATGTTTTTTAATATCCCTGGCAATTTCTTCTTTAAACACACCAATTGGTTTTTAATGTTTTTAATTTCCTGATATTCATCTATTTCCCAAATTTCCTTTAGTTATTGATTTATAATTTAATTCTTCTGTGGTCTAAAAATACACATTCTATTATTTCAATTATTTTTAATTTACTGAGATTTGTTTTATGGCTTAGCATTTTGTCTAATCCGGAGAACGTTCTGTGTGTGTGTGTGTGTGTGTGTGTGTGTGTGTGTGTGTGTGCGTGCGCGCGCGCGCTCGCACGCGCACGCACACACTTGGGAAGAATATGTATTCCACTATTGTTTAGTGGAGTGTTCTAGAGAGATTTATTACTTCTAGTTCGTTTATAGAATTGTTCAAGTCCACTGCTTCTTCGCTGATCTTCTTCCAGGTTGTTCTACCCATTGCAGGTGGCATCTTAATGTCTTCAGCTTTAATTGTTGAACTGCCTATTTTTCCCTTGAATTCTGTCAGTTTTGCTTCTTCTCACCTTTCAGTGTGGAAATTTCATCCTATGACGGCAGAGGCCATCAGGGCCCCTGTATTTTTAGCCTGTGGCACCTGGAATAGAGCTTCTGTACTGCAGTGGCAGCTAGATGGGGGAATACAGACTCAGTCCTTTTGACCTTACTTGCCTGGAATAGAGCTTATACAACATGAGGCTTACAGAAGAGAAATTCCAGAAGCCTTCTTGATGTAGTTTAAAACTGGGAGCTGGAAGGAGAGACAATTCTTGCCTACAGATGTCTGGGGTAGAGCTTCCAGGAGCTGGGGAAGGAGTGTAATGGACTGGATCATAGCTCACATGCTGTAGACTCTCATGGTTCTTACTGAGACTTAGTACATTTTCTTGAATGAATGCTGTATGCATTTAGGAAAATTCCAGAGAATATGAATGATCAATGAGTGCCTTCTAATTTGTACCAATTAAATTGTTTTCCCCCCACCACCTTAGGAGAGATTCTTCATTTCTAAAGCCCTGCTTTTCCCACTCTTCTTTTTTTAAGATTCTGAAATACAATAATTTTTTGCTTCCTTCTATTTTCTCTCTCACTTTTGTTTTATTTTGGTTATTTTTATAAAGAGATCATTTCAGTATTAATAAAATGAAAGAGAATTGTAGAAGATATATTCCGTAAATAATTTCTTCTCTGTGTGATCTATATCTGCCATTCCTTAGCTATTCTCTAAACATAAATGGCTTTATTGAGATTTATGTTGAGTTTGAATCTGATAAAAATTATAGATAACACTGAGTGTGCTCTGGTTCCTTTACAACATTTATGCACTACCATTTGCAAACTTTCTTAGGCATATCTATGAGGACAAAATCTTGGAACTTTATTCAGGAAAACCATTACATCCTTTGGTTTGTTTTACGTGGCATTAAATTTCAAGTCAAACCTGATATTGGCCAGTGATTCTTACCTGGATTTAAGGCTGAAGCTAAGGTATTACCCCCAATTCAGACAGAGTGTGCAGCACTATAATCATAATATCTTATCAATTATATTTCCCTCTAGTAGCCATGGCCCTTGTACTCTTGGTATAATCTAAATTAAGTCAGAAATCATTTACATGACAGAATTGATTTCATTGGACACAGGGCGTTACCTGTGAGTCAAGCAAAGGCCAGGCTAATCATGCCTCAAATATTTTATAAACCCTGAATTAAAACAATTGTCTAGGTCTTTCCTATCAATTCCAATCATTTTATAATACAGCACTTTTCCCATGTCCACATAATGGGAGCAGACATGGTAGAGGGGAACAGAAACCTTCCCAAGAGAAATAGCATAATGTAACTTCCTTACCTTTTTATTCTGAGAGTTCTAGAAAATCATCTTGTTATTGTAAGATTTTGGTTGTTTTGTGATATGCAGTTTCAAACATCGAAGATACTTGGATTTATTTGTTGTCTTATGTGATATTAAAAATGATAAATACCTTGCAAGGAGATAGATGGTTGTTAGACTTAGTGTGGTATACACATCATAAGATATATAAATATTGAATCACTATGTTGCATATGAAATTAAGAAACAGAAAATATTGAATACCAACTGTACTATAAAAAAAGAAAATACATAAATATCAGTTATTGTATATAAAATGAGGAAGAGACATTATTTACCTTTTCTGTTTTATTTTCTGAGCACTCTAATTGGGTCCAAACTCTGGAAGCATCCTTGTTTAACAGAAGAATTCCAATTTAACAGGAAAAGAAAGCTATTGTTTTCCTTACCATTCAAATTTAATTTGCTTCGTGGAAGATGTCCCTGAGCAGTGAATGAGGGAGGAAGAGAGGAGAGTTTTAAGATTTTTGGCCTCTTTAGCTTTAATGTCTAATTCTATTTTAGTGATATACTTCTTAAATTTATTATTCTAACTTAAGTCTTACAACATGGTGAAACTCACCATCTAAAGCATCAACCTTGTGTGACAGCATAAGATTCTAATGTCTTAATGTTCCTCTTCTCACAATCTCATCTAAAGTCTTCATTCTGCAGCTTAAAGCCCAGAAAAGCTAAGTGACTTGTTCAAAATCAGATAGGTCTTTTGCCTCCAAGTCCAGTGATCTTTTGAACTTACAGTGCTGCCTCTTAGGAGAGATAACTTTCAGGATGTAAAGACAGCTCTTGGTGTCTAACACTCCTTTTCTTCTTCCTAAGTCTCCTAAACTCCCTCCCCTAGTAAGTAGCAGTGAAAATGAGGGTAAGCTCCTTATGTTCTACCTCCCTTGCCACAGTGTGCCCTGTAGTCACTTTTTTTTTTTTTCAAAATGGCAGTATCTCATTATACAGGAGCCTCCAAAAGCCTGAGGAACTTTGTGAAGCATAGCTCTGGGTTTACTAATTTTAGGCTTGTAAAATAAGAAAGACATAAATTTTGTTGTATTAATTCTGAGATTTTCAGGACTACTTGTTACCACAGCATAACCTGCTATGTTCTTATTAATATAGTTTCCAAAGCTCAGTAGGAGATGACTTCAAACTATAGTTACATAAAAGACTCACTTTGAAAACAATATGCTGAATTCTTTTTGATAACAAGGGGAACTAAAAAGGACACAGCATCTATTTATCTGGCTGAAGACCAGCAGATAGAAGCAAGCTTAAATGAATGCAAAAGCATGAGCAGATTCCTCAGTTTTCTTCTAATTTAATAGGCCACTCTTATGTTTTGTTAAAACACTTTCCATCCTTGTATGTATATAAAATTGACTAAATTCTAGTGTATAATATGAAGAGCTAATAGAATGTACATTTAAACTTGAGGGTCTTTTTCTAGTGTATAATATGAAGAGCTAATAGAATGTACATTTAAACTTGAGGGTCTTTTACATTTAAACTTGAGGGTGATTAAAATCACCCAGTAAGGAAGACATTGAGGATATTAAGTTTGCTGAATGACTTTACAGTGGATCCTAATGACATTAAAATATTTACCGGTAATCTGATTTCCTTATATGCTACATAGTTATTTTTATGTTATATTAACTTCATTTTGTATTTTTTGGATTATTCCCATGCTGCTTAGAGTGCACTGGGTTGTGGCGTAATTGTCTTATTATGCAGTATTAAATAACCTGTAAAAAAGAAGCGTGAATTGAAATAAATGAGCTCTGGTCAGTGTAAGTAGTATAGGAAAGCAAAACACTAGAATCATCTCAAATGTAAATGGAATATTAAGCAGAACATGCCACTAGAATAAAGACCTTTCAGATGATTTTTTTGCAAAGAAACACCCCAAAATGGATCAAAGAGGACTTATTTAAATCTGAATTAAGTGAAGAAGTAAATATAACTCACCGAAGGATAGTCTCTCTTTTACAAACAATATGTATTTATTGATATTTTATAGCTAATTTAAAATGTCCATATCCTACTGGTCTTATTAGAAATCATAAGTAATGATACTTACAAGGCTTTTAACAATTACCTGTCATTTTTTTCTCAAAGGCAACTGTTTCCTATTATAATTAGATAAGGGAGGATGTGAAAAGGACAGATTTATCTGGTTATTTTTCAAAAGTAGGGTTGTTAATGCATTGACTAGTATTGAATAGTAATTTCTCAGTATAACTGTTCTTTACTATTCCATCCAAGGAAAGACTTCAAAACCAGATTTATAAAAATTAGTGTAGTTCTCCTAACTCCTAGTTAGTTGAGGTTTTTTACTTGTTCTTTGACTATATTTTTCTTTGTTTGTTTTATTTTTATTTTTGCAAAGTAGACAACTCTGAAAGACTACCTCAATTCAATCTGAAACAAGAATATTCTTAATATATTTGCTAACATAATGAGTATACCTATTTCTGTGACTTCAGCTTTCAGCTCCAGATTTAAAGACTTTCTTCTTTCTTCTAGGATTAGTTTCCAATGTCTTTTCAGCACCAAATCCAAGTCCTTATTTTTTCTTTTGAATTTATCTCAAATAGCTCCTTCTCTGTCTTTCCACCATCACCCTACTTAGCCCTGCTAAGCCCTCCATAGTTCACCAGCCCTGGGGTGATGGTTCCTTGACCTGTCTTCCTACTTCCCTTTCTTTATTCCAGTATGTTCTCCACATGCCCAAAGCAGCCCTCCTAAAGTACTCTTTTCTTCCTGGTTTTCACCTGGGTAACACATTGGTGCTTCTATTTTGCCCATGGAATAGAGTGAAAAGGTGACAGCCTCAGACTCTTTTCTTCATTCAACATGTGTTTAGTGGGCATCTGCAATGGGTCGTATCTCCAAAATTGATCTTGATGGGAAGTGTCTTTGCGCTTTGCTCTCCTGTGACTAGTTCCTGCTTTTTTAGTATAGAAGAAAGAACACTAGATTGTGAGGATACCTCTTGTTGTAACTGTTCCTTGAACATATTAAGAACCTCATGTTCACTTTCTCACCACCTCACAATGTCAATAGATGAAATAGGTAACCAGTACATTTTTTGTTGATGAATAAATTGTGCCTTGGACAGGTTTTATCCATCCTATGACTCACTCTTCTCATTTGCAAAAGGAAGAATTGAAAATAGTGTATCACTGAGCTAATTTCATGATTCTCATTATAATGTAAGCATTTCCTGTGGCCATGAATTATTGGTCAGATTTCTATAACCATATGTAGTATATTGAGTGATCTTTGCAGAAAGACCTGTAAATTTTCAATAGATAGGTGATGATTTCCAGCATCTTAACTATTTGTATTATAGATTTTGTTTGGGGACATTATTGTCTCATACCCTTCTTTTTAAAACATCATAGGAGTTTTTTTTTTTTTTAATTCTTGAAAGAGGCAAACAGGAACATTTTTAATACAGCGTGACTATCTCAGAATGACTTTTGGAAACATGAAATTTGCTTATGTTTACCAATTGAGGACAGTTTTAGGAAAGAAATCATTAAAATCTTTTCTTAAATGATATTCATCTCTCCAGTGATACCCAATACACCAAAGTTACCTTGTGCTGCCATTTACATGCTAAGAGGCATGTAAGAACAGAATGGGGATGTCTTATCACAAAGAATCAAAGTGATAGCAAATTCTATCATTAAATAAAAAGCCCCATCTTAGTAACAAGTTATTTAAATATGTATACAACGCAGAAATGTCTGGTGTGTAGGTAATGTGCATGTCAGAACTATATTTCCCTGTAAGAATTTAGACACTAGTCTGGGACTGGCACTGGATCCAGGTCTTTTTATACTTCCTGTTGAGTCTCTGTAGATTAGCATTATCAACATCACACTGTGTGCTCAGAAATTAAAGCAAAAATGAGAATAATTCACATTTTGTAAGTAAGATAAGACATACACACTTCTCTCCATCTATGATGGAAAATCAAGCATAGAAAGAAATTAGTGCTACTACAAATTCAAGGTTTCTGACTTCATCTGGGACTTCACAACTTTCTGATAGTGTATGCATGTCAATTTTCTCTTCCAACTATTTGGATAAACTGTTCAGATTCTTTCCCCCTTTTCAAGTCTTCTTTTGTCCTCACTCTAAGTGGGAAATTTTATCTTTTTGGAGAGAATAAAGGCTACTAATTTTCTCAAATTTCGACTTTCCATTCATACCATGCTGACTTTTTTCTCTCCTGTTTAAATGCATAAGGATGCTGTCCAAGGTCAGATCTGCCACATGGCTCTGAAGTACATTGATCAAATGATCCATCTCAGAGAATGGTAGATCTCAGATCTGGCTGTATATTAGAATGACTTGACATGCTTTTACAAAACTGATGCTCAGCCCTCACCTCTGGCCAATGAAGTCAGAATCTCAGAGAATGAAGCTCATGTATCAAAAGCACCCTAGGTGATTCCATGACCATCTAGGCTTACAAATCAGTCCTTAGCCTAAAAACTCCACAAGGGCAAGTGTCTTGTGTGTGTCGAAAACTGCTCTACTAGACACTCTGCAGAGCAACTCTACATTAAGTGATAATCATGGTATAATATTTTTCTTCACATACATACCACTATTATTGTACCTGACTTGAGTGAATCTTACTATTCATACAACCAAATAAAAATTTATGTATAAAGCTATGGTAATTTTTTGATTAGAGAAGCATCCAAATGCCTGCCCAACAAAAAAATTCCACAGAAAAAACTTCCACAAACTGTATTTCTGTCTTTACCTTTTGTATATATGCCTGGACCTCTAACAGGGTTCCCCCATGTTGTTAACTCTTCCATATCAATAATATAAAATGATTTATATTAAATGAAGTATAAAATATTTCCTCTCATTAAAATATTAAATATATTCTATGCTTATGTTAAATATGTATTAAATAAATTATAGTTAACATCAAATTTATCTTATACTTAATACAATAACCATATCAAGTATAATGCTGAGAGAGGAAAAAAAATTTAGTCAAATCATTTCTTAAAATTTTTTGTCACCTCTTATTTTCATTACAAAGGTAATTTTGTTTATTTTATTCTACATATACAATGAAATATTATTCAGCCATAGAAAGTACTGATACCTGCTATAATATTGCTATACCTTGAAAATGTGCTAAGTGAAAGAAACCAGTCACAAAAGATCACATAATTTAATTTATATGAAATTCTCATAACAGGCAAATCTATAAAGACAGAAAATAGTGGTTTTTTAGGGCTGAAGGAGTCAGGGGCAAATGGGTGGAGGAACAGCCTTCCTTTGTGTAGAGAGGAAAATGTTCTAAATTTGAGTGTGGTGATGGTTGAACAATCTTGTGAATATACTAAAAAGCATTGTATTGCAAACTTTGAATGGGTAAATTGTATGTGAATTATATCTCAATAAGGCTGTTATAAAAAATGTTACTAAAAATAAGAAAATAAGAATCACATTTTATCATTTGTCTACCTGGACTTCATGAGTAGATCTTCCATGAATATGCCAAGACTTGATCTATATTGCTATCATGAGCTCTTCCTACAGAATTTATTGGACAGTGGACTTCAAATGACTAAAATGACTGGAGAGATATCAGTGTAAGGACATGTGATAAGCATTAAATATATATTATCTATAAGAGTAAGACTAAATGGTTATTATAAACAGGATGATCATATATCCAATTGGCCAATACTGTCCAGTTTATCCCTCTTATCTTGGCTTAATTAGTAGTAGTCCCTTTTACTCTCAAAACTTTTCTTACTTAGTAAATTATATAAATGCCCTTGAGTTTTATGGAAGTTAATAGTATGTTTAAAGGCTGTATGCTCAAATAATGCAGATATAATATAATTTATTAATGATGGAGAGAAATTAGGTGAGTTTACAGAAAGTAGTGTAAGCCTAATAATTGCCTTTGAAGTGTTGCTGGAAGTAAAAGGATATTCCTTTAGATGCATGGGGAGCGGATGAGGGGAGAAAGGTTGCTGAATTTTAGACTAGGAAACCAAAATTTATGACCATTTGGGTCCTTTTGTTCTCAAGGCCATCAGAAAGAAATTCCTTGGTTTTTCCTACTCCCATCTCCATATATTTCATTCCAAACCACTGTTGATAAAATTCACGTGTAACTGTTTCACTGGCTCTTCCCCCACTACACATAGTTTATGGTTGGGAGATACAATGTATCCCCAAACCAAGGTTTGTTGTAGATGTCATTAGTATTTGTTTAATGTATTCTACTTTTTATTTAGGGATAATTCAGAGAGATTTACAGTCTACACAACAACCCCCACCTTCTTCCCAGAAAGCCTTCAAAAAACACATCTCCCTCTTTCTTGGTTTACTTCTTTTTTACTTATTCAGCACATCTTCCAATAAATGGCCAAGAAAGGGTTTGTGCAAGGTTTTTTGTTTTGTTTTTGTGTCTTATAACTTGCATACCTGAAATGTCTTTATTTTATCCTCATATTTAATTGATAGTTTTGTTAAGTAGAGCATTCTGGTTAAAATCTCTTTCCTTCAGTTTGTCAAAAGCATTTCTTCATTTCTTTTTAGCTACTGGTATTGTTGTTGAGAAGTCTGCTGTTATTATGATCTTCGATTCATTGTTTGCCATTTGTCTTGCTATTGCTGTTGGTCTTGCTGCTCTGAAAGTTTTAAGGCCTTCTGTTTGTCACCATTGTTCTGAAATTTTACCATGCTGTGTCTCACTCTAATGTATTCTTCAAATAACATTCTGAGGATTTGAAAGGCCCTTTCATTTCATTATGGAAAATGTCCTACTATTATTTTCTTAAATGTTTTTCTTTTAATAATCTCTGTCATTTCTTCCTCAGACATTTACTATTCAGATGTTGACTCTTCTAGATTAATCTTTTAATTATGATTTTCTCCTTACTTTTTTCTGCCCTATAACATATTACCTTCTGACACTTTTTCTCCCCAGGTTCTACCATTATGTATTTAATTTCTAAGAACTGTTTCTTCCTCTCTTTTTTTTTCTTATAGCATACTGATTTAGCTTAATGGGTGTTTTAAAATTACATACAAAATGAAGACTAAACAACTCCATAATTGAGGATGAGATGTCAACCCTATCCAAACTACATTGTTTGAAAAGCTTTGGATTTCTCTGGTAAAACAACTCTATAAAACCGTGGCGTTCTTTCATTCGATTTTAATTTAATCAAGTACTTGGACTAGTAATGCATGTTGAGTCATTCGATTATTCATTCAGTAAATACTTACTAAGCACTTATCATGTGCCTGCCACTGTTCAGAGGGTTGATAATGCAACAATAAGAATATAGTCTCTGTCCTGAGGAGCCTACGTTCCAGTGATCTTTGGGTCCTTATTTTCCCTGTGGTTAGTCATGGTTATAACCCTGAAATCTTGACATAGACTAGATGGATTTAGTTTTTGAATAATAGGCACCCCCATTCTTCTAGGCTTCAAGGGATCTCCTTTATTTAAAAGGTTTCCTTTTTTTTTTTTTTTTTTTTTTAAGATTCTACTAAAGGCCACAAAGATTAGCCAAGACATGGCTTCCTTCAAGTTCCCCAAAGCTCTAGCCTCAGAAGACACATGGACACAATCCCAGGATACAGTGTTGTCTGCACAGCCAGGAGCTTTGTAACCACGTTGTAGAAACTTCTAACTTGCCAGTGAAGCATGGGGGTTTCTAAAACAAAAATGGAGACCTGATTAGAGAATTCCCTGATCAGACAAAACCATTTTAAGCCATGGAAGCAAAACTAAATCTAGCTAATTTCATGAACAAACGTGAAACTTAACTTAGGTTATTTTTAAAAAATGCCTCTAATATTCATAAAAAGAAACTTAAGTCATATATCTAAAATTGCTATGAGATAATCACTTAACATTTTTTTATTTTTATACTTTCTTATTTATTCTTAATTGTGATAAAATATACATAACATAAAATTTAGCGTCTTAACCACATTAAGTGTCCAGTTTAGTGACATTAAGTACATTCATGTTGTGCAAAGATCACCAGCCATTGATCTCCAGAACCCTTTTCATCTTGCAAACTGAAATGCTGTACCCATCATAAACTAATTCCCCATTCCCCTCTCCCTCCAGTCCCTGGAAACCACCATTCTGCTTCCTGACTCCATAAATTTGACCACTCTAGATACCTCATATAAATAGAATTGTACAATATTTGTCCTTTATTGACTGATTATTCACTTAGCATAATGTCTTCAAGGTTTACCCATGTTGTACTGTATGTCAAAGTTTGCTTTTTCTTCTTAAGGCTGAATAATATTCTATCATATGTATATAGCACATTTAGTTTATTTATTTCATCTATCAATGGACACTTGAATTATTTCTGTCGGCTGTTGTGAATATACTAGAATGAATATGGCTATACAAATATCTTTGCAAATTCCTGCTTTTAATTATTTTGGGTAGATACCCAGAAATGGAATTGCTGAATCATGTGATAATTTTTATTTTTGAGGAAATGCCATATTGTTTTCAATAGCAGCTGCATCATTTACATTCCTATCAGCAGTGCAGAGAGGTTCTAGTTTCTCCACATTCTTGCCAATAGTTATTGTTTTCTGTTTTATTTTATTATTAGTTTCAAGTACACAGTACATCAGTTAGACATCTATATCGTTTATAAAATGATCCCCCTAATTGCTCTTTCTCTCCTCTGGCTTTCCACCTAGCCATTAGTGATTGTATTCTTTCTGCTGTGCTCCCCATCCTTGTGACCATCTGTCAACTACTAATTTGTACTTCTTCAGCCTTTCACCCCATTTTCCCAGCCCACCAACCTACTCCCCTCTGGCTGTCACTAGAGTGTCCTCAATATTAGCAGGTCTATTTTCAATTAGTTTGTTCTTTTTGTTTCTTAGATTCTGCATATAAGTGAAATCATATGGCATTTACCATTCTCTTTCTGACATTTCATTCAGTTTAATAACTTCTAGGTCTATTCATGTCATTGTGAATGGTGGGATTTTATTTTTTAAATGGCTTAGTAATATTCCATTTTGCATATGAAACATAATTTCTTTATCTAATTATCTGTTAATAGGTGTTTTGGTTGTTTCCGTATCTTGGCTATTGTAAATTGTGCTGCTATGAACATAGGGGTGCATAGATCTTTATGAATTGTTTTTGGTTTTCTTTGGATAAATGTCCAGAAGTGCAATTGCTAGGTCAAAATGTATATCTATTTTGAATCTTTTGAGAAACCTCCAGACTGTTTTCCATAATGGCTATAGCAATTTGCAATCCCACTAACAGTATATGAGGGTTCCTTTTTCTCTACATCCTCACCAACACTTGTTCTTTGATTTATCGATGATAGCATTCTGACAGTTGTAAGGTGATAGCTCATTGTGGTTTTAATTTGCATTTCTTTGATGATTAGAGACCTTGAGCATCTTTTCATATGTCTATTGGCCATCTGTATTTCTTCTTTGGAGAAATATCTGTTCAGTTCTTCTGCCCATTTTTAAATTGGATTTTTTGTTGTTGTTGTTGAGTTGTATGAATTCCTTATATATTTTGGATAATTACCCCTTGTCAAATGTATCTTAAGCAAATATCATCTCCCATTCAGTAGATTTTCTTTTCATTTTGCTGATCATTTCTTTTACTGTGCAAAAACTTTTTTAGTTTGATGTAGTCCCATTTGTTTATTTTTCTTGTCTAAGGAGATATGTCTGAAAATAAATTACTAATAGCTGTATCAGAGAGGTTACTGCCTATGCTTTCTTCTAGAAGTTTTATGGTTTTAGGTTTTAAGTCTTTAATCCATTTTGTCTGTTCTTGTATATGGTGTAAGAAGGTGGTCCAGTTTCCTTTTTTAGCATGTATATGTCCAATTTTCCTAACACCATTTATTGAAGAGACTGTCTTTACCCCATTGTATATTCTTACCTCCTTTGTCATATAGTAAATGAGTGTATGGATGTGGATTATTTCTAGGTTCTATTTTGTTCCCTTGATCAATATATCTGTTTTTATGTCAGTACTATGCTGTTTTGATTACTATAGTCTTGTAGTATAGTTTGATATTGGGTAGCGTGATACCTTCAACTTTGTTCTTGTTTCTCAAGATTGCCTTGGCTATTTGGGGTATTTTATGGTTCTATATAAATTTTAGGATTATTTTGTCTAGCTTTCTAAAAATGCCATTAATATTTTGATAAGGATTGTATTGATTCTGTAGATTGCTTTGAGTTGTAGGGCCTTTTTAATGCTGTGATTCTTCCTACCAGTGAGCATGTTATATATTTCCATTTATTTGTATCTTTAATTTCTTTTTTTAATGATTTATAATTTTCTGAGAACAAGTCTTCTACCTCCTTGATTAATTTGATTCCAAAGTATTTTATTGTTTTTGATGCAGTTGTAAATGGGATTGTTTTTTTAAATTTCTCTTTCTGAAATTCATCATTGGTGTATAAAAGCCACTGACTTCTGAGTATCACTTTTAAATTTATATATTTATTTATTTTTGGTCTTTGAAGATAAAACCTCTGATTTTATTTATTTTTAAATTCTTAAATTTTTATTTAAAAAATATTTTAATTAAGTTTTTGGGGTAATATTGGTTGATGCAATTATATAATTTTCAGGTGGGATATAAACCTAAAAGCAACACATGAACAGGACAAATAAACGGAAACTCATGATCATGGACTATAGACTAGTGGTTACCAGAGGGTAGGCAGTGGGGGAAGGGGTAGATGAGATAAAGTAGGTCAAATATACAAGGGAATGGGGGAAGGGTGAAGTGGGTAAAGGGGGTCAAATATATGGTAGCTGAAGGAAACTGAACTTTGGGTGGTAAACAAACTATAGAATATATAGATGTCAAATTATAATGAATATCACTTTTAACCAAATCCCTGCTTAAAAGTTAACCAATGTCTGCATTATCACTTTCTAAGCCATCCTGTAACTTTTCTGCCTCTGAGTTTCATAACACTTTTAAATTTGAAAGCTCTCAATTTGCACAATAAACTCTTAGTAAATACTATTGTTTTGGTGGTTTAAATTTTGCTATTTCTGGATCTTTGACAAGTGTAAACACCTCTTTTCTTATCAAGGATATTGCTTAGCAGTATTTTTGAAGTCCTCCCTGGTAGTTTTGTTTTGTTTTATTTTTTTGAACTTTGGTTTCTACTGTACTTTTTTTAACATTTATCTGTCTTGGTATCATTCATATGAGATGCTTTATTTTGATGTCTTTGGGCTTTTGATGTTTGTTCTTATTTAAGCAATGTGGTACTGAAGCTCAATGACCATTTTATGGATTGTTGAGCCACACAGCAGCATGATGATGTGAAATCAGGCCCTCATGGTCAGAGTATCCAAGTGTTGTTTCACGAGTTAGTGTTTCTCTACAGAGAAATCTTTTGCTCTCCTCTTAGGGAGTGTAAGACTGCCAGACTTCTAGGAACCAAGGAGGAAAAGAGACTGGGGAATCTCATCAAATAAATGTAAACTTTCTTAATTACTCTGTTTTTAGCATTACAAACTTTACTTGGGCATATCCCTGTTTAATGTTGAGTTCAGAGGCCCCCTGGTTCAATCTTTTCAGACTTCTAGTCTTATTACAGGGCAAGGGAGTGAATTAGTGCCTAACTGCTTCTTATACAAATACCCATCCACCTTCTTCTTCTTCTCTCCCATTTCTTAGTCTTTCCATTTTATTGAAGTATGACTTTGCTTGCTTTTTATTTTTCCCCATTGTCCACTATCAGCTTTTAGCTTTCTCTAACCAGTTTTCACTTAATCTGCTTTCTGACTTGCAGATATTTGTTGCCATTTTTATCTGCTTCATCTTTCCACCAGAACTCCTGGATTTTGTAGAGTTTGTGCTTTTTACAATTTTGCCTTTTTTAGTGGATATTGGATGGGGGCATGTATTTTATCTCTCACGTTTACTTGATAGTTTACTGTGCAATCACCCTCCATGGTAACCTCCATTGTCCTATTATATAGATAAGAAATAAAGATAAAATAACTTACTTAAGATAGCATAAGTTATAACCTTCAGGTTTGAAGTTCTTATTCTTTGTATGAGCTGCTTCACAAGAAATAGTTCAAATTGATTGCTTCAAAAAAGATATCAAGCCCCTACAATACTAATTAATGTTTACTGAGTGCTTCCCCAGCCCCTGTGCTATGTGCTTCACACGTGTTATCTAATTTCATCTTCATTGGAACCCTGTGAGATAGGTAATATTTTTGTCCCCACTTTACATATGAGAAAGCCTGAACCATAGAAAGCTCACACAGAAAGTTAGTGAAAGTCCTAACAAATAGTATTAGGATCCTAGACCCAGGGGTAAGCAAACTTTTTTTTTTTTGGTAAAAGGGCAGTTAGTAAATGTTTTTTAGTTTTGTGTGCTATATAGTATCTGTTGCAGTTATTCAATTCTTTTTTGTAGCATGAAAACAACCATAGACACTGTAAAGAATGTACATGGCTGTGTTCCAAACAGATTACAAAAATATGATGGACTGAATTTGGACTGTGGGCCATAGTTTGTTCACTCCTTTCCCTACTTTTAATTTTTAAAAAGGTAAAAACAATGAATAGCTAGTAAAGAAGCTGAGTTCTACTCCAGCCAGAAAGATTGTTTCACTCTTGCTACTGGGGAAAGACTCAACAAATACAAAAGCATTTCAAAGCTTCAATAAAATAATCAGGTGTAAGAACTTAACTAACAGGAGGAAGAAGTTGACAGAGGAAAGGACTGATTCTAGTAGCTTCCGCATCTTCTTCCTGTGCTTCTCACTATGTCCATGTGGTCAACAGTGGCTCCTCACATGGGTCAGATTGATTTCAGAGAATGAGTAACAAAAATGAATTAATGACACCAAGTCAGCTGTTTTAATGTAGACAAGGTAAAGCCACAACCCAAACACCTTTCAACCCTCCAACACTTAAAAAAAAATTTTTTCCGAGGGAAAATTTTAAAAGCAACCTCAAAGTTAATCAAAAGGAGTACTTTGGTACAGTCAACAATGACTAACTTTTATGTTACAGCCACATGGTTTTGGTAACAAGAAATAATGTCATTAGTTTCAGATGAATAATGAGACACTATTGCTCATATTATTCATTTGGAACCAAGATCAGAGAAAAAGTTTACTTATCACCTCCACATAACCAAGGGCTTAAGAAAGGGTAAAAAATGTATTAGTTTGATGACAGAAAGGTTTTACTTTGCCAAGAGCCCAAGTATTTCTACATCAGTCAATTCCTGGATCTCCTGCCTCTTGTAAGAGACCAGATGGGAAGAATGAATTATTATCTCATCACCACCTGAAAACCACTGGTAGCCTTCACATTGTTGGGAAACTAGCTCTGTAACAATTTTAGAAGCTCTTTTCACACCATTATGTTAGAAAGTTGATATAAATTTGCCCAGGAACATTTCTGTTTGGGCTAAAATTTCTCAGCAGCTTTTAGAATACGACTAAGAAATAAGCAAGTTTTAGATCTCCAATACTTAGAATTGGAAGTATGTTTTATTAACTAGCCTGCTATCAAAACTGTTCTCAGGGACAAATGTAGCATTTTTTTTATTGAGGTGTAATTGATATGTAACATTAGTTTAAGGTGTACAACATAATGATTCAATATTGGTTCTTTTTAATTTTAATGTAGAACTCACTATTTTATTGAAAAAAACATTAGGTTTGGTCTGATGCATTTACCTCAACTGGAATTCTACTCACTGGCTATGGTTTTAAAATATTCTTGATTTGTGACTCATCAATTTGATAAATAATGTTTACAGAAATCTATAGCTAACATCATGCCTAGTGGTAAGAAACTGAAAGCTTCCCTACTAAGATTAGGAACAAGGAATTATACTAGAAATCCTAGTTAATGTTCTAAGAAATGAAAAGGAAATAAAAAGTATACAGATTAGTAAGAAAGAAAGAAAACTTTTTTTTTCACAGATGACATTATTGTCTATGTAGGAAATTCAAAAGAGTTGACCAAAAAAAAGTTCCTGGAACTAATAAGCAATTACACCAGGTTTTTAGGATTCAATGTTAATATGCAAAAGTAAATTGCTTTCCTTTATATCATCAGTGAAAAAATTTGAAATTAAAAACACAATACCATTTATATTAGTAGCCTTCTTCAAAATACTTAGGTGTATATCTAGCAAAATATGTACAAGAAATATGAGGAAAACTACAAAACTTTAAGAAATTAAGAATGAATAGAAAGATAGTCGAGGTTAATGGATAGGAAGATTCAATATTGTCAAGAAATCAGTTCTTTCCAGCTTGATCTATAGATTCAGCACAATCCCAAACACAATCTCAGCAAGTTATTTTGTGGATATTGACAAACTTATTTTAAAGTTTATGTGAAAAGGCAAAAGATTCAGGATAGCCAATACAATATTGGAGAACAAAGTTGGACGACTAACATTACCCTACTTTAAGACTTAATATGAAATTGTAGTGATAAAAACAGTGTGGTATTGGTGAAAGAATAGACAAATGGCTCACTAAAACATAATATAGAACTCAAAAGTATCCTTGCGTACATATAGTCAACTGATCTTTAATAAAAGAACAAAGGCAATATGATGGAAGAAAAGACAGTCTTTTCGATAATGGTACTGTAACCACTGGCCATTCACATGCAAAGAAAATTAATATAGACACCGTCCTCATACTTTTAACAAAATTAATTTAAAATGGATTACACATCTAAATTTAAAATGCAAAACTATAAAATTCTTAGAAGATAACAAAGTAGAAAATCTAGATGACCTTAAATATGGCTATTTCTTTTTAGATATAACACCAAAGGCACAATTCATAAAGAAAGAATTTGTAAGCTGGGCTTATTAAAATTAAAAATTTCTGCTCTGCAAAAGACACCATCAAGAGAATGAAAAGATAAGACACAAGGAGAAAATATTTGCAAAAAAAAATATCTGATAAATGACTATTATTCAAAATATACAAAGAACTCTTAAAACCAAGGAATAAGAAAATGACCAAAGACCATAACAGTCATTTTGCCAAAGAAGATCTACAATGACAAATAAGCATGTGAAAAGATGCTTCACGTTATATCTCATCAGAAAAAAATACTAACTAAAAGCTGGTGTAAGACGAGGAACTCTCATTCATTGCTGGTGGAAATACAAAATAGTACAGTCACTTTGGAAGACTGTTAACCCTGAAAACCAAACCTGTAAAATATTTTTGAGTACCTCCTGGTTTAGCAAATAATACATTAGAAATATATATTTTAAACTTCCAATTAAAAGATTGTTGTTAATTGATGCACTGACTACCTCCTTTAACATCCCCCACGTAATAATGCTGGACAAAATAAAAAAGCATATTTAAAGTACCTAGATACTGCATCATTATGGCAGTGAGCAAAATGAAAGAAAAAGTTTTGCTGAAGAAGGGGAACACAAAACTTCATGAAAGATGGTCAGTAAACTCAAAAAGTGGGTAAACTATCACTCGAAGAAACACAAATATTAAGATAGTCTTCTAAAACAGATTTTTAATTAAGTTTTTGAAATTTTAAAAAGATAGAGAATAAGTATTATCATAAAAGAGAAAAGGGAATCATGAAATACAGACAGTGTGACTACAGAATAGGGAAAACAAACAGAAAAATTAGAAATCTTGGAATTGAAAACTATGTTGTTGTTTTTTTAAATTAACAGATGGACATAACTAAAGAGATAATAAATTGAAAGACCCACAGCAAAGCACGTAGAGTTTTAAAAAAAAGTAAAAATAAAATTAGAGCCAGATAAGGAAATAGATTGAAGAGTTCCAACATATACCTAATATGTGTTCTAAAAATAACAAATATAACAATGGCAAAGAGGCTAGATTTGAAGAAATGAGAGAATATCTTCCGAATTGAAGATCAATCCTCAGATAGTGATTGAAGTGGTGAATATGAGAAGTAGAAATTCAATCCTATATACAATATAGCGACACTATCACCCTATATGACACCTTTATGTGAAATAGAAAAAGTGGCCTCTGATAAATGCTGTCTTTTAATTTCATGATTTAAGTGAGTGACCCTTGGCCTCGTTTTCAGCTCTCACTTGCTCCTTTAGCCATATTCCTTTCACAGGGCAAGAATTATAGAAGGTACATGGTGTGGCCCTAGGTGAAAAATGAGAGAACCTAATTAGGAATTGTTTTGCAGATTTCTTACAAAGTAGCAATAATTACACTGCTTCATCCCCACCTCCCAGTGTTAATACATGCTAGAAGGCAATAGAATAAAATCTTTAAATGCTGAGGAAAAAGGAATCATAGCCTGAGACTCTAATCTACTATATAGGACTTCAAGAGTAAGTATAAAAAAATGTTTTGGACAAACAAAAGTCTAATAGAATTTACTTCTTACAGATTCTTGCTGAGAGCACTACAAAAGGATGGACTCCGGCAACAGGAAAAGTGAATTCAAAGAATGGAGTGGGATATAAGCAATAGTGGTAAGTAAAAATATTGTGGTAAAATATGCGTATTTAAATCAATTGTAAAACATGATGATATTATTGAACAAATTATTCTAGTTTGGTCAGCTGAAATTACTTCAGTTGGAACTCTAAATATGGTTTCAACTATTTTCAATATAGAAGCTCACTCATTTCAACTATTAACTGCCTATTTCTCTTACTAGCTGACCACCACTATACTAAGATAAACAGGTGGAATTTTATTAATGTAAGAAAAAACAAAGTAACCTTTTATTTATTGTAATCTTTGAGAAGTCTCACCTTGGGCTTAAAAAAGTGAGTAATGTGTGAAAGATGCTCAAAAACTATTTCTCAAATAAATAAATTCATTCTTAATTAAATTTTAAGAATAATTTCTGATGAGAGACAGCATTTTGATGGGATTATATATCAGTGAGTAGAATCATATACATGGTTTGTTTTTACCAGAAGAGTGATAAAAATGAAGTTGTGACTAAAAACATGTTACAGTGTCTACATTTTTAAGAACTTTTGACAAGCTTCAAAGAATAATTTTGGAGGAGACAGTTTTATGTGGAGTTTTTTAGATCCTTGATTAGATTAAGCTTAGGTTAGAAATATTACTTGATCTTATTTGGACAACAAAAAAATGGTAGGAAAAGAGAAATGTTTTTAAAGATAAAGTTCTAACTGAAGTTTCCTTTCAGAATATGTCACTTACTTATTTTTATATAGAACAGTTTGACATAAGCTTTTCACCTTCATTTTCTCAGCTTAGAAGCAATTTCTGTGTAGAGGCTACATTGCTACCATAGTGTTTATTTAGGACAATCTCAAAGATGGTCTGGCAGTTCCAACTTTGTGATACAAATGGTCATTTTGGCAGAATAACACTCATTCTCCTACACTTTTACTCCACAACCAGCTTGCCAGTCAGTAGTTGAGTACATTGAGGGTACTGGCACTAACAGTGAAGATCCTGTAGATTTTTTGACTACCTTAAAAGGCATGGCTTTTGTCCATATTCTCATGGCTGCTGAGTCTGCGTGAGGCATTAATATTAAAAGCCAGACTTTTCATGAAGCACATAGTCCTGGTCTCAAAACACATATTTTCTTGGTACTTCCTGGCAAGTCAACTAGAAAAAAGTCTAGGTCTTGTGGATATTGTGTTTATTATTATTATTATTATTATTATTATTATTATTAATTTTAATATATTTTATTTGAACCAATATATCAAAATCTTATCATTTCAACATATAATTGATAAACTGTTAATGTATTTATATGCTTTGTTTTTGGATTAAGTTTTTGAAATCTGTGTATTCTACACTCATAGCACATCTTGATTTATGCTGTAATGAAGCTATATTTCAAGTGTTCAATAGCCACTTACTGGTCACTGGCTATCATATTGGACCATAAAAAGAAAATTATTATTTTTATTATTAACACTGATGATGTGGCTACCTCCTGAGAGTAAGCTGCCACAGACAGTGTATATTTGGAGTCAGAAATTTCATAACTTGGGCAGCAGGATAAATGTCAGGGCTCATGATTCATACTGAGGGCTCTTCTGCTTTTATACTTTCCATATTTCTGTCCACTAATAGTGAATTAACATTCACTAATTTTCTGTTTTGAAATTATGCAAGGGGACCCATGCTCATTTTCCTTTATTTTAAATGTTTCAATAAAACATATCAATAGTTTGTAATATTGTGTACATGTAATAAAATTAGTGGTCATTTTGACGATAAGACAGAAGTCACATTGGGGCTTCAAGACAGCCATGACAGGTAGAAAAGTGTATTATTCAGAGTCACTTAGGAGATAGAACCACGGCAATTTTAACAGAAGTTAATAAAAAGAGTTGTCATCTAAGAATTGGACATCTGATAAAGGGAACAGTAAGGTTTCACAGAATATCCCTAGGGCTAAGTTAATAAAGGAAAAAGGTTAGGATTATTAAAATTTAGAAGCTTGGATGAGGGACTCACAGAACTTGGGCTCAGACTTATGAGAAGGGGATGTTGCTGAACTGTGTTCATGCCTCAAGAATGCCACAGAGGTGTTGCATGGGACCTTTGAGAAGGGAACACCATTTGGCAGAAACTGGATCCTGTGAGGGGCCACAGTGATGTTGGTTCTGTCAGTGTTGGGGGAAAAAAATAACTGGAGTTAACTGTGCTACTGGAACAACCAGCCATTGGCATGGTGCATCTTTGTTGGGTGACGCTGAAATTAACAGGAACCAAACAGGAACAGGAAATAACCTAGTAGGAAAGTACTCCTGCTCTCTCTTCTTGTCTAGTCTCTCTCTGGTGCACCCTATTGTCAGACCCTAACAGTGATCCAGATGGCAAAAGATCTAGCTTTGCATAGTCCCAGCCTCAGAATCACAAAAAGTGAAGAATAGAAGGGTAGGTTGAAAGCTAAAAGATGATAGTTTAATAATGAACACAGGAAAAAACAATAAAACTGACTTTGCTTGCTTGCCTTCTACATGATTATTTATGAGGAATATGTTCAATACTTTTGGTTTCCATATTCTGGGTAAAAAGTAGCCATTTTTCAGAGAATATTATTCTTGCTGAATTAATTTAATGGAGTGTGAAAAGAAAATAGTTAGATAAAGATGGTTGGCTGAACAAATGCACGTGCTTCCCCAAATCTCTTAAAATAGCTGAAAGGGTATTTTTAAAAATAACTTTAATTATGTTATGAAACAATAACAATTCATAACAGAAAGAAACCAGATGAGAAAAAAGGAAAGCAGATGAATTTGATTCATGCAGAACAATGCCATAAAAAAGACACAGCACAAAAGAAAGAAGATACACCCCACTGCAGATGTGGGAATGATTCCCCCACAGGGAGCTGCAATCCCAAAGTCAATGAATGCAAGAAGCAGTTGAGAATTCTGGAACATTGGGATTAGTAATACAGTAATTTCTTTCTGAGGAGGAAAACCAGTCAGTCTCCCACACCACCCCACCCCACCCCTTTTTTTCCAGTGGTGCTGAGCAGTGGGCAGTAGCTGTTTGTTGTCATGATAAAGTGATGATTCAGTGCAGGCTGTGAGAACAGAGGAGTGGTACTTTGCTTGACTAGTGTCTGGCAGGAGGGGCATGGAGTTAGGGAGCAGAAGACTAACTATAAACTTACCTATAAAACATGACTTGCTCTTTCTCACAAGCACCTGAGGGAGCTATTCAAGAAAGCAGCAGGCATCTCAAAGAGTCAGACATGGACTGTAGAATACAAAGATGATTAGACAACCAAGAACTGCATGAAGAAATCTACCACTATGAAAGAGATTCAATAAATTCACCAAATAGATGACTTTACACTTGAAAATTTAGTTATTTGAATAAACAATAATTAACTATAATTGATATTAGATATCTACTTTAAAAAGCCATTATTGGAAGAAAAATAAATGTCTTGATAATTATAAATAATTGATAATTTTAAAATAATCTTAATTATAAACTAATTCATTACAGAAAGAAAGCAGATGGGAAAAAAAAAGAAAGCAGATGAATATAATTCATGAAGAACATCATGGATCAACAATAGTTATACCAATTTAAATACCTTGGTAGAAATTTCAATATCTCATTAGTTAGTTTAATGGCAGAGTAGACATAGCTAAAGAATGAATTAACAAGTCAAGGCTTTCTTCAGTGTAGAGAACAAAAAACAGACATTAAAAATGGCTACTGTAAAAAAATGGTTAGAAAATTTATATTACATGGAAGGTAAGTTCAGAATGTACAAAATAACTTTTTAAGCATTCCAAGCACATAGAACAGAGAGAGTGGAATGAGTCATATGATAGTTGTATTTTAATTTTTTGAGGAACCTCAAAAACTTTGCAATTCCACCAACAGTGCACGAGGGTTCCCTTTTCTCTACATCCTTGCCAACATTAGTTTGTTGCTTTATTGATTTCTGACAGGAGTGAGGTGATATCTCATTTTGGTTTCAATTTTCATTTAAATAAGAGCATTCTTAATATTGATATATACTGTCAAGTCCTCTGAAGCAAAGTTTACCAAATTATACTCTATCAATATTATTTAAAAGTACTTATTTCCTTACCTTCACAAAACTTAATATAATCAAAACTTTTTCCCCCTCAATCTGATCAGATTTTACAACTTGCCTTTATTATAATAATAATGTGTCATGACTATTCCTTGAGGTCAATAAGACAGTCTCATTCTTTTAAATAGCTGCAGAAGGTTTCATAGTAGCTGGTACTTACTAAGATTATGCCTGTGTTGTTGTTGTTATTGTTAATAATCATTTTTGAACAACTATTTTTGTGTAAAGGAAGATTGCTAGGTCAAATTAAATGTGAATATCTAAATTTAGCAAAAGCTATTAAATTTCTTTTACTTTAACTTATTCATTTTTTGACTACTCAGTCCAAACACTGTTTTAATTCATTCAAACTTATTACTCTCTGAAAATTTGTATTCATTTGTTTTTCTGGTTTTTGTACTCTGATTACCTCTAGAATGAATGCAAGCTCTCATAGGCAAGGACTTTGTCCAACTTGCCATCTGCCCAACATTTATGTTAGTCAGTGAATGAATGAATGAATGAATGAATACAAGTGTGAATAAGAAACATAGTGTCTTCCTATCTCCTAGCTTTTGTTCCCACTCTTCACTCTGTAAGAAATATTGTTTCCTGTCAGACTGTACCTACTCTTTAAAGCCCAGTTCCAATTCCTCTTAATTCATAAAGCATCCCTTGATTTTATTCCTCTCAAAAGTGACTTTCTTGGTTACTTATGCTCCTGCAGTATTCACTCTGCACTATAGTACTCCCACACTTATCCCATTCTGACTTCCACCATAATAACATTATTAGTTGTTCACACAGCTGTCTTCTCTAGATTATAAACCCCTTGAATGGAGTGCCTATTCTTATTCATCTTTCTGTCCTTCAAAGCACTAATCTTCATACTTTGCACTTGACAGAATTTTTAAACTAATTAAAGAGTTAGCATTAGTTTCTTAATACTTTTAGTAGCTGGTTTAGTAGGAAAAATAGTAAGATTTGGAGCCAGAAAAAAAAAAAAAGTATGAAACCCAGTTCTGTCATTCTTAGCTGTATGATAGCATTTTTAAATTAACTTCTGTACCTCTCTTTCCTTTTCTATAGTGAGGGTTATAATTCTTAATTTACAAGATTGCAGTGAAGAGAAAATCTTAAACATGTACATATGAGAATATATATGAAGAGTATATATGAAGTATAGTCTGGGAACATAGTGGATGAGTATTTGGTGATTCATTCATTCATTCATTCATTCAGTAAACATTTGAGTGGCTACTTATGCCAGATACTGATGGTGACAATTACGATGATGAAGTCTCAAGCCTTAGTAAAATTCTCATTGATAATATGTAACTTGGGGAAGGTAAAAAAAAAAACAAGGAAATACATTTTAACCTAAGAGTTTTGACGTTCAGATATACAGTATTTTGGAACAACAGAATTTGTCTTGAGATGTCCTTTCGATTTCTTTAAAATCAAATTCTACTTCATTGAAAAATTAGTAAACATAGGACCCCTTCTCAATATAAGCCTCAGAATAAAAGGAAGCATATGCGAATTACTTTATTAGCATATGGAGTAAAAGAGAAAATCTCGAATATGGCATTTACAAAAATAATGAAATAAAACTAAGTTTGACAACTGCATTTCAGATTAAAAAAATGTTTTCAACCAAACAAATTTAAAAAGCGGTCAGCTTAATAAGCATAAGCTTTAATAATCTATCTGTTATTTTAAATTAAGTCATGATATTGTATTCTGCTTCTGAGGGGAAAAAAGTGCAGGAATTATCAATAATTGGAAATAGTTAGATTTTTAAAATTTAATTAGAACATAGACTAAATAGCAGTATAATGCCTGAAATTTAAATTTCAGTAATTTTTTTATGTTGTTCCATTTCTGACATGAAAATGGAGTTTTCTTGTTCATCCCCTTACTTGAAAAGTGTATATTTATGATTTATCACCCTGTGCCTTATTATTTTATTATCAACAAATTATCAATTTTATAGGATCTTACCTAATGTCCCTAATATTTTTTAAAAAGGCATAGATTATTTCTGAATATAACAATAAAACAACACAGTTCAGAGAAATTAATTTGATTTCTTTGATTATTGAAATAATTACATTAATTAATAGAAAAAGTAAAGCTTCAAAAATATATGATTACCCTAGAAGTTAAAAAAAAATGACTGATTTTTTTCAGAACTTCAGAAGACATTTTCGATTGTTACCCAGTGTTCATTTTTAAAAGGATTCATGTGATAATAATAATTTCTGTTTAGAATTTTGAGTCCTGAAAAATGTGAACTACTGGCTTATTTTCTTTTATTATCTGATAAGATTTCTGCAATCACTATTTGCATTTCTTTTTTTGATTTTGTTGTTCAGGATCTCTCAATTTACATTCAGATACAACAATTATATTACCAGGGGCATAGTTACTTCTTCTTTTTTCCTAAAAAAAATCTTTTTTATCTCCATGTTAACTACCTCATGTACCTTTGTGTTTCACATGTAAGTTTATGATATTCTTTTAAATATTATAAATTTATAAAAAGCTTTATCTTTAAAAATTATATTTATTATTTGATTTAGGAGATGAAGATATGAGAGCAACAGATATATATATTTATATCTGTTGTATATATATATAATATATATAAAATATACTTTTTAAAGCAAGATTAACCTTATTTTGTTCAGATTTTATTATTGAAAAAGTCTAATTACTGCTAAGAAAGATGAATACAATTGGACCTTTGAAAACATCTGGCAAGCTGGGGATGATGGGACAGAGAAATAGGTCCCTGTTTTAGAGCCACAAACTAAAGTGGAGCATAGAAACCTGGAAAAGGACTTGAGCTTGCACTGGTTACATCCTCATAGCTGGAGTACACCTCTCTTTTTGCTTGAATTGAATGCCAGGTATTTTAGACAGATATACCAAACTGTTATAACGAACAGATTTAAAAGTGGAAAATGGTTTAAACACAATTGAAGTTAAAGAGCTTAACTTAAAACAAAGAGATTACATTTTTTTTTTAGACAGACTGGCAATTAGCTTTGTCCTTAAAATGTATTTTTTTTTTTCCTGAAAGAGTATTATGAAGGCTAAGTTTTAGAGCTAAAGTAAGAGTCTTCATTTCTGTGAGATATTGACATTGATAGACCCAACGAGTAGTAATGGACTAATTTTAAAGTCGCCTGGGGAAGGGAGCTGGTCTATTCTTTGACGTTCAGTCTCTTTTCTTGATGGTAGATGACATTGAGATCAGTTATGCTGATAATGACCATCATGGTCACATTTATTAGCCTTCGACTTCTAATATTTTTCTAACTCAGGTGTAAATTAAGTTTGCCAGTTATGGTTTAAAAACTGTGACAGGCAATTAAGAGAAAATTTAGGCTGAGTTGGTTGGCTGAATTTTGTGTAATTAGGAAAGGTGAATCCTCCAGAGCCCAATTCATCACTGGATGACTCAATCACTTCTTATCCTCTTCTCCAATTTCTATTCTAATGCTATTCTTCTATTAAAACTTTCTACTTGACATTAGGTCATTACAAGTAGACAGATCTGTGGAATAATTGGATTTGATGCTATTAGCATCTGATTTGGCAAAAATAGAATTGAATGAAATTCAAAGTATTGAATTTAGTTAAAATGTAGTTTTAATTCATTGATTTAATTTTTTTTAATTTTAAGACTTGTACTGATACCTCAAAGATAAACAATATTGCAAAAATGATGGGAATCCCAGTATCTTTCTATTTCACCAAGAATCTGTGATTTGGCTAGATTTTTTATATTTTTGAGTTGAAATAGAACATAGTACATAGAAGTACATTATTAAGGTGAGAGGCTTCATTGAATAGGGAATTAATGGTATAGTATGACTGGAAATAGGATTACAATATCATCAATCCTATTTATAAGTTATTACATTAAATTTAGTTCTAAATTAACATAATAAAAATATATAGATTTATGATCTATCTTAAAGTCATGCAGTATTTTCTTCTTACAAATTATAAAAATTTCATTTAAAAAACCTGCTCATTAGTAATCATCAATAATCTATTCAGATTTGCATATTGCCTTCCAATCTGTCCACAAGTACTCCAGCCTTTAACATCCTATTTACAGCAGGGCTTTTATGTATTCATAAGGATGCATAACTATATTCACAGTAAAAATACATCACAATAAATCAGCTTTAACAAAAAGTTTTCCCAAATCTTCTTTACTATCTTTAGATGATGTCATTTGTTAAAGTTTTTAATAAAGAATTCTCATTGTATTATCTTCTCTAGCTTAAAAAGTCCTGTTCTTTAACCCTGTGGTGCCATTATATTAAAGGTAAATTTTAATAAATTGATAATGAAATCTCAGAACACTGTGCTGAGAAGGATTCTGAGTTTTCATAAGATTTCAGCAAATGATTGATTAGCAGTGCTGTTCATGGAAGCAGGAGTTGTTTTTGAAGAAGAAAATTTAATTATTAACTTTCGGAGGTAAATTTTTTTTGCATTCTCTTTAGTATTCTTACCAGCTATAAAATAATTTAGTCTCTTGCCTTTGAAAATTGGTTTTATAGTTTATAACAGTCTTTTTTAAAGGTAATAGGCAATTTTAAATCCTTGATTATGCTATATAACTGGGTCAATTGGAGTACCTTTACATGTACCTTAACATACAAATATTATATATTCTAATCATTCACATGTCTGGACACATCTTTCTTTCTGTCTTAGTTCATGAAAAACAGCTTTCATAGAATTTTTTAAAAATTGGGCCATAATCTTTTCTCGTCATTATTTGCATGTTTCTTCCTTGACTCCTAGTTTATAATATGGTAAAAATGTGTGGAACCAGCTGGGTTTGGGTCCTTTGTGGGAAATGACTTTTTGTTCTGAATATAGATTTTTTTTATTCTTATAGTTTAAAAAACACTAGTAATTCTTTTTTTTCCTATAGTTCAAAAAGTTACCAATAGGTGACTTTTAATCAATCATACTCAGAACACAGTGAGACTTAGAACATGTTGAGTATGCTTTATCTCTGTTTGCTTTTGTTCTGATTCTTTTGGTTTCACATTTAAGAAAACTAAAAATTTGTTTACATGTTTCGTTCTCTGCTTTTCATCTTCTACATAGTCATTACTTGTATTATTTTAATTTTGTCCCATTCTTCTGAGTTTCGAAAAGGCTCTTTTTCACACACTTCATATCTCCTTATGTCTGTTTGTTTGAGCTATAGCTTTTTTGTTTGTCTGTTTGCTTGAGCAATCTATCCTTATCTCATTCATTTGACTTTTTGCCTCAACTAGTTATTTATAATGGTCTCCTTTTATTTCATAGCAGCCATGTCTCTTGAACTTTATTGAAAACGTCAAACAGTTCTTAAAATTTTTCTTTTGATCTCTATTCTGAATTATTTTTAGAAGTACCATTTATCTTTTGAATCTTTATTTAACAATAGTTTCATAGGTCATGTGTGTTTTTTTCTCTCTCTCATCCTCAAACAATGTAAGATCAGAATTTTCAATACACAGAAGAAGAAGCTTGACCTTGGTTTTGCCTTCTGTCCACATGAGTGGTACAAAATTTTCCTTCTCATAAACAAATTGGGCTGAGGAGGAGATATGTAGTTTTTTCTTAATTTCTAAGATTCTGTCAGAATTTCATATAGTATATTCTGTCTAGGTGACATTTTTCTTTTTCTCTGAGGGCCTTATCTCTATTACATTGAACTAATATATATCAAACAAACAAACAAACAAACAAACAAACAGATATTCCAGAAGAATGAAGGTATTTCTTTATTCATAAATTCTTTACACAATGAGATATTGTTTGGAGAAACAGTGATTCAGAAATGCGCTGTACTGCTTACTTCAAAATTGTCAGAGATCTGCAGTCTCAGTTACATGTGTGTGTTGAGGGGTGGTGGTAGTGGAGAAGAGAGGAGTGAGGAAGAGTGGCCAGGAATAGCAATCTACTTACCCAGAGGGATTAGAACAGGATGGCTGCCAATCTAGTGAGCAGTTGGCCTCCCTGGAACTGACTAAGCAGCAAAGATCGTACAAGTGCATTGGCCTTTTTTACTCTGTTTTATGGTAGTCTTTATATCATAAACAAGTTCCTGAGCTAAGGCCTGGAAAGGATTTTATCAACCTGTCTAGATTTACACTCAGTAAATTAAACATATTATGTGTCACATCGAGGGAGGGGCAATGAAAAACTACTTTAAGTTTCACAATTGACTTCTCCATAAACATAAATATTCTTTTGAAAGCTTTGTTTTCTCATCTTCTCTCACATAAGAGCAAAGGAAGATATCCAGGACATCATTTCACAGTTACACCTCTTTGCCTCTACCTGCCCCAAGGAAATTGTACTCTCTTTCATCAACTCTTGATTGACCTAACTACCACTCCAAACAAAACAGCAGAGTTACTTTCTTGAGCATGTTTATAAAATATGCAAATTCAACTTGTCCTTTATTCGTTATTGCATCCATTATTTAGTTTCATTATAAAAGATTGGAGGGTGAGAAAAGATAATTAATGCAATTAAGTTTTCATTGTTTAAAAATCGCCTATTTTCAGTGAATGTTGTACTGGAACTTTATAGCACAAAAATAAAGATGAAATTCAGATGAAATATGTTACCTTTGTTATAACAGTGCCAAATAGAACAAAATAATTACTCTGAAACTCAACATATTCTATAAATGAGCATTGATTATTTAATAGAAAGCCCCTAAACTACATATACAGATCACCAGTGTAGATACATATGTCTTTGTGTTTCTAGATAAACAGATTTAGGGAAAAGGAGAAGAGCAAGGCTTAACTATTTATATTTAAAGGACTTATATCTATCTGTATCGTACTGTAGCTTGCCTGAAACATCAATGAGTACGCATCTCAACAACCTTCTTTTTCTTTTTGTCTACTTTGAGATTAAAATTTAATCAACATTTCTTGGAAAACCTGTATTAGAGCCTATACTAATATTTTTATTTACTTCCGAATGCTCAGAACAATTAATGGGGAAACGGGAGTGTAAAAACTGCTGAGTATTATGCTCAAGATTACTCACCTGGTTCGAGTAGAGAACTGGTCAGAGTGAATGTGGTAAAAACGCACCATGCTAGTGTCAGGGACATGAAATGAGAAGTGGAGTGCATTCTAAGGCTGCCAATGTAAACTATTCTGGTTCCATTTTATCCTCCTTAGGTGAGAGGTAGGTGAGTGTATGTAAACACCCATAATTGAATGGATCATATATATTTTTCTCTTCCTTAGGACATGAAAGTCCACGTTATTCTTAAATTTGATATATTACCATTTGTACTCTTTAGGTAACTGAAAACAATTATTTACCTATTTTTCCAAAAGCTGATATTATCTGATAATTGCTAATTTTCCCTTCAATATCTATATTAAGAATAGCTACAAATGTATGTGATGAGTTTATGGAGGGATGTGTAAACAAGTTTTGCTTCATTTTTTGTCCTAAAATTCATTAGAGTTCTTCGATATCATTCTTTTCCTTTAGACCTAGGCCCAGAATTGAATTAATCACAATCTTAAGGTTAAAATCACATGCTCATTTTTGGTCCATATTTATCTGTCACTTGTGAACCCAGCACCTAAAGCAACAGCTGAGACCTTGGAAATATTGACTGACATCTCTAATCATATGTCCTCCATCCCTTTGCCTCCCTTAACCCAGGCTAAGTATTATTCCAAATCATTTGTTTATCTTTAACCTGTCTTTCTTTCTGTATGTGAAATATATACCTATTGCTTCTTTGTATATTATATATGCACATTTAGACACACATATATGTATACATATTTATTTTATTTATTTGTTGTTTAACTTTATGAAGAAGAATATGCTATATCTAATCTTGGGGATTAATTTCTATAATATTATATTGTCAATATTTATCTGTATTTTGCATGCTACTTTAGTTTGTTCATTTTAATTTCTGTGAAACGTACCATATCATGGTCATCAGCTCTCCAAGATAAGATTACTATTCACATAGGTTCTTTCTATAGTGAACAGTGCTGCTAAAAATATTTTTGAATGGAAGTTCTATTGTACATATGCATGTGTTTCTCTTGGGAATATATTTACATGTTTGGAATTTCTGTGTCACATGAGTTATATGGTTGTTCAGCTCTAGGAGTTCAATTCTAACTTCAAACTGATTTCCATTATGACTGTACCACTTCCTATTTATATTTTAAATTGTTTATTAGTGGCTTGGATATATGTGAACATTGATGCATCCTTTGTAAATATCCAGTTAGTGAATATTTACTGAGTATCAACAGATGGGTAGAGGGCTAGGCTTGGCCCTGGAAGCAAACCAATAAACCAGCATCACAACCCCTCCTCTCCCTCCTCTCAAAAACTTCACCATATGAGAAAGTCAAAGCATTTTGTAATGTGGGTTGAAAACATTCTCTCTCCCCTTCCCTTCCCCTTCTCCCTCTGGTTCGCTATATGTGAGGAAGGACCTGGAAAAGACATATAAACTCCTGGAAGTTCCTCAAATTGAGAGTTGGACTAGATGAGTGCCTTTCAAACTGTTTCCTGTGATGACCTTGCTCTGTATATCTATGGAGGTGCGAGTGTTGGAGATTATTTGGTAGCTTAAGGTGGAGATGAGAGAAAGGAAGATGAAACATGTTTGGGACTCTAGAGATCTACTAAGCAGTTTTTCTTTTGTCTCTAAGTATTTTATATTTCATCTGATAAAGGTCTTCCATTGATGAGCCCAACCAAATGTGTAAAACACACTGAAATACATGATTTCTTAAGTCTCTTTCTGCCCTAATGTGTTGTGATCATACATTGTATTATTTAGGGTAATTAATATAGCTGTTAACACTGATAAAGCCCCAAATCTCAGTAGCTTAGCCAGCACAGATATATTTTTAATTCACGCATAGACTGAAATGGATTGGCAGAGGCTCTCTCTGTCAGATGATGCAGGGTGACAGCTCTCTCAATCTCATAATGCTGCGTTCTTATCCTGTTGCCTCTTAGATTTTAGCAGCATAGGAAAAAATGATGAAGGAAGCACACCTACTTATTATTTGCCTCAGCTCAGAAGTGACACTTGAGCTCATAGCCCATTCATTGATCAAATCAAGTTACATGGAACCAATTTCACCACAAAGAAGGCTGAGAGATATGAAAGGAAACACATTGAATATTTGGTACACAGTGACTCCAGCATGTGTACCATGTGTAAGAAGCATTATTCAGAAGCAGAGGGGCAGAGTGATCAGAGAAATGTTGACATATAGTCAAACAGCAGAGATTTCCTCAGAAAGGTACTTTGTTATCCTCATTTAAGTTATCCTTTTCAAAAGATTTTCAGCGTGGTCTTTTGCTTTGTTTCCTGGAAAATATATAATGTTTTTGTGAAGAAACATAATTTTCCTGCTTTTAAGGTTGAAAGAGAAAATATAAAAATTGGGTTATGGATCTCTATTGTACTAAAATTCAATTTAAAAAAAGAAGATACTTTCTCAGGTTCTACCTTGAGGAGTTAGTGTAGCAATTTATGTTAATTTAGAATATAATTCCACTAACCTATGGCTTATCAGCCCAAGCAATCTATTTTCTTTCATACAGATCAAAATGCAAAGGACCTTTTCTCACCAAGTGTGTCCTTTTTTTTTTCCTGTGGTGTGCTGATATAAAGGAGAACACAGAGTACAAACAGTCTTTCTGACTGTCTTTGATGTGGCTTAATTACATTTTTGAGTTTGATGATCCATCTTTATCATCTAGTTCTGCATCTCATCTCCTAGTGGTACAGCATGCTTCATCTGGTTCACTTTCTGAAACAATGGATTTAATTTTGACATTGCTGATAATCTGGAGAGGTTCAAAGATTGCGTCAAAAGCAATTAAATCATTTAGAGATGGGGCCACCACTGAGTTAGTCTATTCTTTGGGGGGCGATTCTGGTGACTCAAAGCAACAATAAGAGCATAATGAAAAGAAGCCCATGCCTGGTATGGGGGTGTAGCAAAAAGGAGAATTGGGAAAATAGTTTAGCTAGAGTACAAAGATAAAATTATAAACCTAGTGATGTAGGAAATGACTGACTTGAGAGGACATGTTTCAGCTGCTTGATCAAACAAACAAACAAAACAAAACAAAACAAAACAAAACAAAAACTGAAGGAAAAAAGGAAAAGTTATTGGTATGAGGAATAGAGGACCAGAGAGTAGATGTTTATTGAAATACTTAGAGAAACATAATTAGGAGCTTAAAGAATCACTTCTGCAAAGAAAATGACAATTTTGTTTCCTGACCTTGTTTTAAAATTGAGCCTAACTGGGCAAAGCAGATTTGGGAACAAAGAAAATGGGATAAGACTGTGTTGTTCTTCCTGTCTCTCATTTGAAAGAACATGTGAGAAAGGAACAAAAAAACCCTGCTTATTTGTGTTCAGTGATTTGGATTGTTTTGTTGTTCATCCTGCTGCTTCTGGTAGTTACTCAGATCCAAGTAGGAAACATAGTTCTTTGCAGTATGAGTTAATGAAGTAACTCTCCAGTATTTTTCTGGTGGGACTTGGCTCTTCCTAACCATTATTTTGTCACTTTTCTTGAGGAAAACTGAGATCTTCATTTAATGTCACAGGTTGTTAAAGCCTTTCAATCATCAGATATTTTCTTTCTCCTAAGCCGTAGTCAATAGCCGTAGGAGATATTAAAAAGATATTAGAAATCTCATTTCTTGAAGCATTCGACTGTGATGACTTTATAGCTGAATTCTAAACCAAACGTTTTTTAAAATGTAATTCCTGTATTATTTAAATAATCCAAGGAATAGAAGGATGATTTATTTAGTAAGGATTCCTGTTGTATGGAAGAGGAAAAGTTAAGGCCCTTATCTTCTACAATATAAAAAAATGTAATCTATATTGAATATTCAAATGTTAAAAAATAAGGATATTAGAAAATTTATGATGATATTTGTATAGTTTGGAAGAATGTAAGAGATCATCAAAATTAGACACAATACCCAGAAAACTTAAAGAAATTTATATTGTACTGTTGCTTTTTAAAAATGTGGATAGCTATCTAAAACCATGTAGTGCCTGAGATTTTACCAACTTGCAAACTAACACATTAGCCTGCCACCATTTTATGAATACTGGCAGAAGATATGCTTCCTTATTCAGAGACAAAAGGCATTATTACTCACAGGAAGAGCAGTAGCTAGAGTATTAGCATTTTCTTGTGCCTGTTTCCAGAGCCTTGATTCCAACACAATGAAGTGTAGAGCATCAGATGATACTTGCCTGCACTGTGGGTTACAAGGGAGATATACTGAGCTTAGGGACCCTAAATTTTTATAATATACTATAAGCATGCCTACCCTTTACTCTAGAGGGAAGTACAATCTCTATCTGCCATGGTTATTCTCTGTCCAAACATCCATGTAAGGACAGTACAGGACACAGGCAGTGCCTCTGCTCAGTAGATAGAAAGTCAAGAGATCCATGGAGAGTTGTGTCCCCAAAATAGCATAAACAAAAGTAAAATAAACTATAAAAATGTTTACATCATTAATAGACAATAAGTTGTATCTTATATGTGTATGTATGTGCGTGCTGTGTGTATATGTCTATGTATGTATTTATATGTATATATAATTTCAATATATGTCGTTGTGACCCAGAAATCCAGTCTGGTAATTTAAAAGATGGAAATTCAGTTTTCTATAAATATTTATTTATAAGGATATTTGCATAAGCATTGTTTATTATAGTGACAGGAATTGAGATACAACCTAAATGTCCATCAAAGAGAAGAATGGTTCCATTAATTCAAATATTTATTCAGTTCTTAGAAAGACCAGTGTTAGATCTAATTTCTATTAAATTGGAGAAAAATCTGTATTACAATATTAAATGGAAATAAAGAACTTTGGAATAAATTTTAGAGAAAGAGAAAGAAGCAGAAAGGAAGTAGAGGGGAAGGAGGAAAAGAAGGAGGAAAAGGAAGGAGATATATATCCTTTCTATATATGAAAGAAAGGCTGTGTGTGTGTGTGTGTGTGTATCTTTGTGAACATGGAGAAAGGGATAGAAAAATATATTACATTAAATTCCTTGGAGGAAGTTCAGTGAAGAAGGGTAGCTTATTAACTTTAAATATATATTGTTCACCTTTGTGTTGTTTCTCTTATTAAAAATTATTTAATAAAAACAAAGAAAGAAAAAAATTAAGTTAACCATTATGTTGGCAGTAAATGAGTCTCAACATGCCTTGTTCAGACTCATTCATTCATTCATTAAACAAATACTGAGTATCTTCTAAACAGATATTATTGAGTATTTTCTATGTGTCAAATCCTGGGTAATACAGCAGTGAACAAAACAAATTATCTCACATAATGAAATTTTTATTTTAGTTGGGATGTCAGAAAATACATCAATAAATATGTATTTATAGGAAATTCTTGGTGCACAGTATATTTCATACTGGAAATAAAACCTTACATCTAACTTGTTTGGCTGTGGCTTGGAAGAAAGACGTAAATTCTCACAGTTAAATAAAAAGAAAAAGATGAACAAAAACCCACACTAAAATTTGAAGTCAACTCAACAATATAGCAACAATTCACAAATATGCTTACTGATATAGACAACCAAGCAAGTTTCACTTTTAGCAGAAGTATATAAGAGATAAGCAAGCTTCTATCCAGAATGCTTTATTGGTATGAAAATACTCTTAAACTCATGTCTTCAGCCATTGGAGATGACGAGTACTGAGTCATAAAAGGCAGGATTCACTGAAGGTTACTGCAGAATGAGTATGATTAAGGTTAAAACTCAGTGCGGCCTGGCAAACCTAACCTCAACAGTTGGTCAACTGATATACAGATGTACATGAGATTGCTTCTGAATAGTACGGTCCTGCAAATCCAGAATTAAAGGCAGTTTTTAAAGGTGCTTAATTCACATCTAATTAGGACTTTCCCCCAAATCAAAAATTTTTTGAAACTATGAAGGGGAAGTTAAAGTGACTACAGTATTTTCCTGTTGGATCAGGTGGTAAACAGACCCCAGGCTGTAGCATCAGTAGAATTTTTAGACCTTGTATCTAGAAAGATTTTTTGCTTGCCTTCTTGAAAAGAGATAGAGAGTGAGAAAGAAAGAAAAGGAAGTGTGGACTTCTCCAGAAACTAGTTCTGATATTTTTTCTTATTGAAGTTTGGAAGGATAACAACAGATTCTTATGTTTGTGTTAATGTCTTTTATTGATAGTACTATCTGAAGCTTTGCTCATTGAGGCGAACATTGCAGGTTATGGGTCTCTAAAGTCACTAATTCAAATTTATTTATTTTTTATTTATTTTTTTCATACTATATATACATAATTTTTTTAACATTTTATTTTTTATTTTCCCCCTTCCTCCACTTCCTCCCTTCTGGTAACCACGAGTTCATTGTCCATGTCCATGAGCCTGTTTGTCCTGTTCATTTGTTGCTTTTAGGTTTACACCCCACATATGTGATATCATGTGATTTTCAACCTTTTCTGTCAACCTTTTCACTTAGCATGACTATTTCAAGGTCCATCCTTGATGTTGCAAATGGCAGTATCTCATCTCTACTTATGGTTGTATATGTGTACCACAGCTTTAGCCAATTATCTATCGTAGGACACTACGGTTACTTCCATGTCCTAGCCACTGTGAATAATGCTGCTATGAACATCAGTGTGCAAATATCTTTTCAAATATGAGTTTTCAAATCTTTGGGGTAAATACCCAGTAGAGGAATTGCTGGATCATATGGTAGGTCAGTTCTTTGTTTTTTGAGGAACCTCCATACTGCTTTCTATAGTGGCCATACCAATTTGCAGTCCCACCAGCAGTGTATAAGGCTCCCTATTTTTTCACATTCTCTCCAACATTTGTTATTACTTGTTCCATTGATTATAGCTATTCTAACAGGTGTGAGAGATGGTATCTCATTGTGGTTTTGATTTGCATTTTCCTAATAGCTAGCGATGTTGAGCATCTTTTCATATATTTATTGGCCATTGGTATGTCCTCTAGGGAGAAGTGTCTGTTCAGGTCCTCTGCCCATTTTGCGATTGGATTGTTTGTTTGCTTTTGTTGTTGTTGTTGAGTCATATTAGTTCTTTGTATATTTTGGATATTAGGCCCTTATCGAAGGTATTGCTTGTAAATATATTTTCCTATTCAGATGTCTGTCTCTTTACCTTGTTGATGGTTTCTTTTGCTGTGCAGAAGTTTTTTGATTTAATGTAGTCTCATTTGTTTATTTTTGCTCTTACTTCCCTTGCCTTTGAGGTCAAATTCATAAAATTCTCTTTAAGTTCAAGGTTCTTGAGTTTAGTTTCTATGTTTTCTTCTATGCATTTTATTGTTTCAGATTTTGTATTCAGGTCCTTAATCCATTCTGAGTTAATTTTGATGTGTGGTGATAAACAACAGTCTAGTTTCATTCTTTTGCAGGTAGCTTTCCAGTTTCTCAGCACCACTTATTGAAGAGAATTTCCTTTCTCTACTGTATGTTTTTGGCATTTTTATCGAAATTATTTGCCCATATAAAAATGGGTTTATTTCTGGATTCTCAGTTCTATTTCACTTGTCTATGTGTATATTTTTCTGCCAATACCAGGCTGTTTTGATTACTGTCATATTGTAGTATAATTTGAAGTTGGGTAGAGTGATGCCTCCAGTCTCATTCTTTTTTCTCAGGATGACGTTGACAATTCGAGGTCTTTTGTGCTTCCATACAAATCTGATGACTCTGTTCTATTTCTTTAAAATATGCTGATGGGATTTTGATGGGGATTGCATTAAATCAGTATAGTGCTTTAGGTAATATGATCGTTTTAACTATATTTATTCTTCCAACCAAAGAACATGAAATATCTTTCCATTTCTTTGAATCTTCTTCGATTTCTTTTAATAGAGTCTTATGGTTTTCATTATATAGGTCCTTCACATGTCATTAGGTTTATTCCTAGATATTTTATTTTTTTTTGTTGCAATTGCAAAAGGAATTATTTTTTCCACTTCTTTTTCTGACACTTCGTTATTAGAATATAGGAACATGATGGATTTTTGAATGTTGATTTTGTATCCAGAAACTTTACTGTATTTCCTTGTTTCTAGTAGTGTATTTGTGGAGTCATTAGTGTTTCTATATAGAGAATTATGTCATCCACAAATAGTAACAGCTTGACTTTTTTGTTACCTATTTGGATGCCTTTTATATTTTTCTCTTGCCCGACTGCACTCACTAGGTCCTCCAATGTTACATTGAATAACAGTGGCAATAGTGGACAGCCTTGCCTTGTTCCTGATCTTAGAGAGAAGGTTTTAAGTTTTTCACCATTAAGTATAATGTTGGCTGAGGGTTTGTCACATATGGCCTTTACTATATTAAGGTACTTTCCTTCTATACTGATTTTGTTAAGTGTTTTTATTATAAATGGTGCTGTATCTTGTCAAAGGCTTTTTCTGCATCTAAGATCATAGGATCTTATTTTTTAATTTGTTTATGTGGTGTATTACATTAATTGATTTGCGTATGTCAAACCATCCCTGTGCCCCTGGGATGAAGCCCACTTGATCGTGGAGTATAATCTTTTTAATATGTTGCTGTATTTGGTTCGCTAGTATCTTATTTAGGATTTTTGCATCTTTGCTCATGAGAGATATTGGTCTGAAGTTTGTGTGTGTGTGTGTGTGTGTGTGTGTGTGTGTGTGTGTGTGTGTGTTATCTTTACCAGGTTTTGGTATCTGGGTGAAATATTGGCCTCATAAAATGATGAGTTGGGAAGTATTGCCTCTTCTTTGATTTTTTGGAAGAGTTTGAGGAGAATAGGTATTAAGTTTTCTTTGAATGTTTGGTAGAATTCACTGATGGAGCCATCTAGTCTTGTACTTTTACTTTCTGGTAGGTTTTTGATGATTGTTTCAATTCCATACTGCTGATCAGTCTATTTAGATTTTCCAGTTCTTCTTGATTCATTCTAAGAAGGTTGTATGTTTCTAAGTACTGGTCCATTTCTTCTAGGTTATTAAATTTGGTGTTATATAATTTTTTATAGTATTCTTGTATGATCCCTTACATTTCTGCAGTGTCTGTGTTAATTTTCCCTTTTTCATGCCTGATTTTGTTTATTTGTGTCTTTTCTCTTTTTTTTTGGTGAGTCTAGCCAGGGGTTTGTCAATTTTATTAACCTTCTCAAAGAACCAGCTCTTTGTTGCATTTATTTTTTTCAATTGTGATTTTTTTTTGTTTTCAGTTTCATTTATTTCTGTTCTAATTTTGATTATTTCTTTCCTTCTGCTGACTTTATGCTTTATTTGTTTTTCCTTTTCTAGTTTTTTAAGATGAAGCATTAGGTTGTTTGTTTGAGCTTGTTCTTCTTTTTGGAGGTAGGCCCGTAATGATATGAACTTTCCTCTTATGACCGCTCTTGACATGTCCCAAAAGTTTTGATATATTGTACTATCATTACCATTCATTTCTATGTATCTCTTAATCTCCCTTTTTATTTCTTCTCTGACCCAGTTATTCTTCAGTAGTATGTTGTTTAATCTCCATTTATTTGTGGTTCTTGCTGCCTTTTTTTTTTTTTTTACAGTTGATATCTAGTTTCAAAGCATTATGATCAGAGAATATGGTTGGTAAGATTTCAACCCTCTTATATTTGTTGAGGTTATCTCTGTGTCCCAGTATGTGGTCAATTCTTGAGAATATTCCATGTGCTCTAAAGAATGTATAAGCAGCTATTTTGGGATGGAAGCCTCTGTAAATGTCAATTATGTCTAGTTGGTCTAATGTATCATTTAAGGATGTTATTTCCTTATTTATTTTCTGTTTGGATGATCTGTTCATATCTGACATTGGGGTATTAAGGTTTCCTACTATGATAGTGTTTTAGTTTCTTTCTCTCTTTAGTTCTGTTAGTAATTGCTTTACATATTTTGGGGCTCCCTGATTGGGAGCATAGATATTAATGTGTTATGTCTTCTTAGTTCATGATTCCCTTTATCATTATGAAGTGTCCCTCAGTATCTTTCTTTACCTTTTAATTTTGAAGTCTATTTCATCCAATATTAGTACTGCTACTCCCACTTTTCTCTGAATGCCATTTGCTTGAAACATCATTTTCCATCCTTTCACTTTGAGTCTATATTTGTTTTTGGAACTAAGATGTATCTCCTGGAAACAGCCTATGGTTGGGTTTTGTTTTTTGATCCAATCTGCAACTCTGTGCCTTTTTATTGGTGAGTTGAGTCCAGTTACATTTAGGGTGATTATTGAAATACAAAGTCTTATAGTTATTTTATCTTTTGCTCTTTAGTAGCTCGGTGTTTCCATTGCTTCCTTGTCCTTTTTTCTGTTTTCTTTATTTTGGTTGACTTTTGTGGGTTTCCCCTCTGGTCCTTCTTGTTTTATGTTATATACTTCGGTTCTGAATCTTTGGTATGTGGTTACCATTGTGAATATGAAAAGGATAATTGTATATATACAGTAGTCTCTTTTCTTCTATGTGTGCCTTATTTCCATTCCCCTTTGCAAATTAGAAGTTGGATCTTTGAATCCTCCCTTTTTCAGTCTTCATTGTCTCATTTTGTCCATATGTATGCTAAATATTCATTACTATCTTGCTATAGCAAATCTCTTCTTATTTTAAGCTTATGATACCCTGTTCATAGTAAGGGTTGCACTCCTCTGCTTTTATCAGCCTGCTAGTCACCTTACTTCTAATTATACATTTTGTGTGTGTGTCATTTTGTTTTAGGTGAACTGACTTCTTTCAGTATTTTCTGTAGTACAGACCTCATAGTGGAGATTTCCCTCAATTTTTGTATGTCTGGAAAGGTCTTTATTTCCCCCTTCATATCTAAAGGAGAGCTTAACTGAATACCTTATTCTTGGCTGGTAGTTCCTTTCATTTAATAGTTTGAATATTTGAACCCACTCCTTTCTGGCTTGTAAGGTTTGTGCTGAGAAGCCCAATGATAATCTAATGGGGTTTCCTTTATAAGTTACCTTCTTCTTTTTTCTGACTGTCCTGAGAATTCTGTCTTTATTGTTTATTTTTGATAATTTTAATATGATGTGTCTTGATGAAGGCCTTTTTTGGGTTGAGATAATTGAGTATTCTGTTGACTTCTTGAATTCCAAGCTCCAGCTCATTTCTTAGATTTGGGAAATTCTCATAAACTATTTGTCTGAAAATGCTTTCTAATCCCTTCAATGCTTTTCCTCCCCTTCAAGAATTCCCAATACTCCTATGTTTTCTCTCCTGATAGTATCAGCTAGTTCTTGTATTTCTTTTTCATTATTTTTTATTCTTCGGTTTCTCTCTTCTTCCTTCTGATTTATTTCTAAATTTCTGTCTTCAATATCACTGATCCTTTCCTCCATTTGGTCGAATCTATTTCTCAAGCTTGTTACTTCATTTTTCAACTCTTAAAGTGTGTTTTTTATCTCAAGAAGATCTATTCAGTTATTTTTGAGGGGTTCAATATCCTTGCATCTAGTTGTTTTCCAATTTCTGAAATTGTTGAAATGATTCGTTTTGGATCTCACTGAGTGTTTTCAGAAGTACCATCTTGAATTCTCTGTCATTTCAGTAGAATATTTCTATGTCTGCAAGCTTTTTTTCCTGGAGATTTTTCTCTTTATTTCTGAGATGCCTTGTCACCTTGGTTGTTGATGGTGCTTAATGGACTGTTTCTCTACATGGGCATTAATGGTAGTGTGTTCTGCGCTTTTTTTTTTTCCTGGAAAGATTTATTATATAATGGTCCTTAGCCTGTTGCAAATAAGGTGTTTTTCTTTTGGTTTCCAGTAGGTGACGTCTAATCCTCTTGGATCTCTACTTCATGTAAAGTGTTAATGATGTCTTTTTTTTCCTCATTAATGTTCAATCATGCTCCCTACCCTCAGCCTCTGTTCCTGTCAGTGTTAGTGACAGTTTTAGTAGCGTTTGCTCAGATTCCCCTGAGGATCTGTGGTGTTCCATCTTGGAGGGTATGGAGGAAGGGGCTGTGGCTCAGCCTCAGTTTTACAACTGCAGCTGGTAAAAATCAGCTGTTGTTTCTTGGCTGTCCTCACTTTCCTGCTATCCCTGTTTCTCTGCCTTCTCCTCTGATGACTTGGCACTGCTGCCGGCAGTGTGGAGCAGTTTACAGCACTCTCAGGCAGGGCTGTTCAGGAAACTTGCCTCACATTCTGCCCTCCCCTCCTCCTACAGGGAGCTCTGGCAAATGCGAGAAGCAGCTTCTTTGTTTCTCCGCAGTCCACCACCTGAAACCCAGGATTCTGACTTGTGGTAGCTCTTATTCACAGATCCCATGCTCAGACATGCTGGTATGTAGTTTGGGTATTTTTTATTGAGTTTTAGGTGTTCAGCTTATTGTTCTTTCAAGGGGTAGGATCTGGGAATGTCTCTCAAGCCCATATGTTTAATCCAATCCTTCAAATTAATTTCTTAGTGGATTTGCTTATCATCAAAACTGGTGCTTTTAATTTGGAGATCCTAGAACTGCAAGATTTTTCTGTAACTCAGTGATAACTATGCAAGTGAAACCCTTAAATAAAATATTGCAAAGAAATGTTAATGGCTGTCAAATTACTCTGCACCAAAGCCAAGAAATAGTGGGTTACAATGCACTAGCTGTTTAAAAAGAATTGTCAATTAAAGTGTTCTGCCAGTTGCAAACAAAATCTTCAGACAAAAGCAGGTACTGATAAGATATTTAAATACTTAAAATAATATAGGAAAACTCAGATGTCAAAGTTGATGAAAATAACTATCCCATGGTAAAAGCAGGATCATTTTCTTCCTTAATTAAAAATTCTGTTCTTGCTGTCACTGTATTTACTTTTGGTACTCGGGTTAGGGATATGGAGAGGAATTAGTGTGTCTGATCAAGCTTAAAATGACCTGAATGTTAGCAGGATTATTGATGGATGGGATATCTCAATAGGCACATAGTAAAACATCTTGCATTTGTGCAACACTTTAATTACTTTACATTCACATATATTATTTCATTTAATCTTCTCAAGATGGTTGTTACTAACAAGAAGTTCAAAGAAGGAAGATGAATTGCCCAAGTTTACATGAAAACTACATCAAAAGTAGGTTTTTCTAAGTTTCTGCACAGCATGGTTTCAGCCACAATATAGCTGCTATCGTTTTGTTCAAAGCAACTCTGATGAGCTGCTTGCCTGTTTGCTTTAGAATAATTTATCTGACTATAAAATAACAATATAAATAATTCTCTTGATGAATTCTAATATTCTTTCTCAAAAAGAGAAGAGAAAAAACCATAAAGCTGCCTGAGATGTAGTTCAAGACATTCATTTTACAGATGAGAAAAGCAAGGTCTAGAATGGCTAAACCACTCTGACAGTCATTTAGCAAGTTGGAGAAGAGTTAGGAATGAACTGACACACCTTACATACTAAGCCAGTGAGTATTCTTTCTGGTCTCCTGGGACAATCTGCCTTGCTCATCACCCAAGGGCTCATTAAAACCCCTGCTAAAACAGGGCACTTTACTCTGTAGATCAGTTAAATTGGTGTGGCCTCCAATCCCTCAGGTGTATTAAGACACACCAACAGATTTCCTAGGATAGAAAGTATTTCTTGCAGCATCAGGTCTTTAGGTTTCAATCCAGCATTGTGATTTTGATGTCTGGTTTTCACTGATCTGTTCTTTGAATTGTCTCTGGATTTAATTCCTGCCTTCATGAATGTGAAGCACTTCCTATAATTCTGTCTGTAAAGCTTTCCCTATACTTCAAGAAGTAACTTTCTCTATAAAATCACCTTGGTAAATACTCAAGGACTTCTTTGAGATAAAAATGTATTTAATATTAATAAGGCCAAGGAATGCTATTATTTTGTTTATATACTTATAAAAAATATCTAATACCAGTAATTCGTGTTAAGTATATATCTTATGTGGTAAAATTAACTTTGATTGTTTTAGGCAGCAAGAACAATCTAAACTGTTAGGTAGAGATAAATTGTGTTTTTGAAATTTAGAAAGGAAACATAATGCCAAGGTCATTTTTCATGTCTATGATTTTCTTCCTATTAAAATGATGTATTTTGGCCTCTGAACTGAATTGTTTATGAAATAGAATAAATCATTGAAAATCCAGAAAGGCTATATAATAATCAATAATCATACCAAGTTAAATGAACATTATCATCATATGAAAAAAATTTAGTATTTTACATCATACTACTGAGTCTTATTATATATTATTTTAAATAAGAGAATCTTTGTGATAGTCATCCCAAGGATAAATTTCTAAAGCTGGTTGGTTTTTAACTTTCAAATAAAAAATAAAATGTTAAATTTACTTTATTTATAAACCTCAATAAATAAGGCCTTTATCATATAACATAATTTTATAGTAATTTCAAAAATCTAAATTCATAAATTACTGGAATGCTTTTAATTGATAAAGATGAGAATAACACTTTTGTTGGAATATACTTTCTCTTATTTGCCTCATTGTTCCAAGTACAGAAATTAAAACATGTGGTGCCTGGAAATGGTAAGATTATATCAGTGTCTAGGGAATAGGATAAATAAGTGCTGTGGACTAAACAGATGAGGAAGTGTCTGTGCTGACTCTGTCTGTAATGGGCAGTTTTGTACACCTACTTGTGTCCTCTTGTTATTCACTTGAGGGGTCAGTCTTGGTCACTGTCTGCCCATAAACATTCCCAAAGGTTCATTTAGATTAAAAGGTATCAACAAGTTGCTGTAAAGTTTAATTATTTAGATTTGAACTCTGACTCTATTATGAGCAAGCACCAAAAAGTTAGCAAAATGCTGAAAATGTGGCCCATTATTCTTCTTGAATAACTTCTGAAGAGGTTTTAAATAAAAGGGTCAGGACTGAAAACAGACTTAGGATCCATTTTCAAGTTATCTATTGATATAATAAGATCACCTGTAAAAAAAAATCATTACCTGCCTAATCATTTTCAGTAGCTTGAACTTGCTAAGAACATGTTCACATGCCCTTTTTCATTTTGGAATTTGCCAGACTCTCTTGAGTTCTTATAGAAATGCAAATGAAATTCTTCTCCACTTTACTCCAGCAGGTATCTGGAATGATGCCTACAGCTGTGGGGCATGGATATAGGAAGGATAGTGATTTGGTGGGCCTGAGAGTAGGTATAGAACATCACAGCTTACTTGTGAGCTATGTTCACATCAATTTTTATAAGAGACTTACCACATAAGTCTTGGGTTTGGAAAAGAAGGTCAAGAAAAAAAAAAGAGGGCCAGTATAGTATATGTCATATAGATATTTTCTAGTTTAAGGAAAAATGCTGTAAATTCAAACAGCAAACTGTATAAATAGTACTTATTTGTACAGTAGTACAGAACTATAATAATGACTGTGCAAGCTGAAAATATGTTCTTAATTATCAATGTGAAAAATTAGGATTATCCCATGACCTTTAGAAATTTTTTGTCAAATATTAGAAACTTAAATGGATATAAACACATGGATATATAACTTCATTTATTTTCTACCAATTTAGCTTTTAGTATTATCCCTTTTTGTTCTTTGTTGTAATTTCATCTTTATAGATCATTTGTTTCCCTCTGTTGATTATCATCATTTCGTAAAATGTCACGTGAGTTTATCACTGGAGGACAAACAGGCAGCACAACTGCATTCTTTGCTATCTGTATGTGAACTGAATAACAGATGCAGTAACCGATTAGCATCAGACTTTGGAAGAAGTTTGTGGATTGAAAAACAAGCAGCAAAGTCTGTATACTTTCTCATGGTTACTATACTGTAATAACTGAAATTTCAAACATGTTGTTAGGAGACTAGTGTTATTTAAATCATGGTAACTGAAATTCATGCATATGGAAACAATGCAAAAGACATTTTGCATTATACTATAATGTTTTTATAATTACTTATGTATGTAGATATAAACATAATAGACAGTTTTGTATGAGGCAAGATGGAGGATGTCTTTGGAGAGACTCTAAGGGTCTTTTTACTCCTAAATGAGATTTTTTAGCTGTAAAAGAAAAATTTTAGTGACCTGTTGAGATATCAAGTGCCAGTCCAGGCCATAAATAAAAAGACAAGCCCAGAAGAACTAGCAAGGTTATGTTGAAAATTTTGTTGGAAAAGTATTTTGAGCAACTGCCTCTCAGTTGCTCTAGAGAGTCATATTTTTATTCATTGTCCTCACAGAGGCATTAAGATTGTGTAAACAGAAGGGCGTACCTTTGGATCTTCACCCAGTAGTTTAAGTACTGATCATCTGTGATATTCACAAATATTGACAGTTCTGTATAAAATCTTATAGGTCCTATAGGCAGCAATTGCTGCAGTGTGTTACTGTGGACACACACTATTATGGCAGTTTAGCTTTTTGAACTGTGCCATGAAGAGCCAGTAGAAGGCTCCCCATTATCTAAGGAGTGGAGATGGGATGCAGGTACTTTGTCTTTGATGCATCTCTTACCATTTAATCACCTAAAAGAGAGGTTGTGCAGCTCTAGAGAAGTTTCAGTGGTTCCAAACTGCATTTTCTAACCCCTCCGTACCAGTATAAACCTTTATAAACTTCTAACCCAGATGGATTTCTTCTTCCCCTTGACCAGGAATAGGTGCTGGCCAAGCAGGATTGCTGTTCTGTCCTGCTGGAGTGGGCCAAAAGTAACATGCTGGGCTCTATCTCTTCCTTCTGAGGCAGCAGGGGCCGGGGAATCTGGGAGAAGTTGGTAGAGCAGGCCATCTGCATTTTATGGGATGGTAATGGATGAGTTAAGTAGGAGACTAGTGTGTAAGGCTCAATATGCCAGTATTCAAAGGAGGACAAGATGCTGGTGCCAGGAGCCAAAGTGGCTTTGTTCAGTGCTTTGGGGAAAGCCATTCCCAGGAAGCCTTAGAATGAGTTTCATTGCATCATTACCTAGTGGAAGAAACTCATTTCAGAAGTGGAAAATTACAGCACAATTATGCACTCAGACAGATTCTCTATGGCAACGTACTTTAGTACTAACTCTTCGCCTCCCTCTCCATCTAACTCCAGAACCAAGCTTTGGTTCTTCAAGAAAGGGATAATTTCCTTCCACCCTTGTAGGTTCTGTGGTTAGGCCTAAGAATTGTCATGACAGTTTGACATGACAGATTGACAGAACAAAAGATGAAAATGTTAATATTCTTACTTGTACATGGTAGTCTTCAGAGGAAAATGAAGACTGAAGAAGCCATTAAACCCATAAGCTTATATCCCTTTTTACACAACGAATTATATATGTGGGGATGTAAGAAGACAGGAGGACTTGGGCTAGGGTCAAAAAATTGTGAGGCAGTGATTAGGAAATATATGGGGGAGATTAATGGAAGATAAAGGCTTATTTTAGTAGACCTGTTTGTACAAGTCCATTTGCCATCAACACCCAGTCCCTGGTGATTTTATTGTTATTTTCTTTCTAGTACAGGGGAGGGTAATTTCTCATGATAAATTTTATAATTGGCTTTGAGTTAGAAAGAGGGAGATCAGAGAACCCTTCCTACATCTGCTGTTTCTCCAGTGCCTTCAGCTCAGAATAATCAATACGCCCAAGTGACGCATTTTGATGTGGTATGTTTTGAACCTCTTCAGTTCCAGACTCTGCAGTGGGGCTGTGATGGTTCATCTTCCCAGTGTAAGTACAGCAGAGGGGTTTCTGCAAGGGCCATGCTTGCCTCTCTCACCCCCACCACAATAAAAGATCAGGTTTTCTACTAATTTGCTTATTTCAGAAAACATGGCAGGTATTTTATAAGCTCAGGTGAGTCAGGAAACTGTGATCCAGTAAAGAGATGTGCCTACAAAGTTGGGATAATTATATCTACTTTATAAGGTATTGAAATGATAAAATGATGTTTTTTAAGTCCTACCCCCCGCAAAAAAAAATCTCACTTCTAGATTCTACCCTAGACCTACAGAATCAGAAGCTCATGGAAAGGGTCCTAGAGATTATTATTAACAGGAGATGGAGCAGAATTCTGTGTGTTTGACCCAGCATGGGTTGCTTGCCCAGCATTTTGGGACTATTACTAGAATTTTGTAAAGTACTTGGCATCCTACCTGGTATAGAAATGGTAGCAATTGGTGCTACTGTTGCAGTTATTATTATTATAGTTGTTATTATAATTATTATCCAATAAAGAAAAAGATACTCCAACCTTAAGAATTTATCCAGAAATATAATGGGCTGCCTTTGACAGTGCTGATATCACTACAATGGAAACTAAAACATGGATGAGTCTGTAGCCTGGTGGTTAATAGCATACTCTCTGGAGCCAGACTACCTAAATATAAATATTAGCTTTTCCACTTACTAGTTCTCTAACCATGGGCAAGTGATGATCATTCTATTTCCTCATCTGTTAAGTCAGAGTTAATAAATAGTACCTATTTCCATAATGTAGCTGTAAGAATGATCATATCTTAAATCTAAAAAATAAAAACACGTGTTCAAAAAATATTTTACCATCACTGAAATCAAGGTATACTATACAACTAATAATATGTCATATTATAATTTGTGCATTTTTTTTCTAGTGGTACATAACATAATGATGTTTTTTTACTAGCTTAGATTTAATGAAATATGGTAAATGATTTAATCCGTGGAAATTGAAAAAAACAGTGTCTGACACATAGCAAGCACTCAAGAGGATAGCTGTTATTGATTTAGTTGGCTTTTCAGAGGATGGATTATGTTTCAGGTATGACTCTGGATTTGATAATATTTACCTCTTCCACTTTTAATCTGAAGCCTTCCTTGTGCCTCTTTTAGAATAATTATTTTCAAAATTTGACATTAATTTTCTTTGTTTTCTACCAGAGACTCCGGACTTTCCCTTTTTTTTTTTTTTTTTTTTTTTTTTTTTTTGTCTTGAGTTATAGCAAAACTCTAGATGCCTCACCAGATGCATGACTGCTTAGCAGGGTTCATTATGCTTTTTTTATTATTTGGATCAGGTCATAGCTGTTTTACTTGAGGCTCTCAGTCCCATTCCATGTTCTTGTAAAATAATACTACTCATTTTGCCCAGATTCTTAAATGGACAGGAAAGGGGGAAAATGTTAGGGGCTCAAGGTACCTCATATGCACATGATTTCAGCTTAGGAGTGGTTAACATCATAATGATATTAAGAAAACTCCTCATCATTTCAGTAGAATGCTGACCAAAGGTAGTTCCACCACCAAATGATACCTATAGTATCTCTTGTAATCTATCTCAGTTAGAACTGGCTAATGAGAACTTTAGTTATTTGGGGCACTTATTATAAAATGTATACCTGACCAACTTCCAAAAGAATATGTGAGGTGACTGATAATATAAAGTAAGGCAATTATGGATCAAAGAGCTCAGAGTTGTCTGAAGAAAGAAAGAATAGATGTTTCTAGATATTTTTGTCACAGATTACATTGCTTATTCAATAAGTTAGGCTTTATTTCCTAGCAATTTAAGCAAAAAATAAATGTACATGGTTTTGTAGTCTCATTTACCAAATAGAGAATATCAAATTTGTTTTCAGAAAATATAATATTTGAAATTATATTACAGCAAGTATTTATCATGTTGATTTCTGATCATGGAGACATATATATTATTTAAAGGAAGCATTTCTAAATAATTTTGCTGGCTCATTTCCATGATAATAAATGTTGCTCTCATTAACCTGTAAGTTACAAAGTGTATTCTGAAGAGAGTAACAGCATATAGTGACCATTTAATGAATCATTCAAATTGGAACACTTGTGTGAGTGAAAAGAACACTGCTGATAATTATGCCGGGATAACAGGAGAAAAATGGGACTATCCTGGTGAAAACTGAAATATATGGTCACCTCAGTATAAGGCATTCCACACTGTCCCTTTCAGATCTAAATTGGTAGGCCACTTGCTTTTTAGCACCATGTGCTATAAAGACAAGGTTTTTGCACAAAATAAAGCATAAGGAAAGTGTAGACAATCAAAATAGCAGGGAATTTGTAAATTCTGGTGATTCCCAGGCAGTGGCACCGAACATTTTTTTAAAGTCATGAACTTGAAGCTCTACAGATCACATTTGTGGAAGATATAAGGATGGTATCTTGAAAGTTCTCCTTAGATTTCTGAAAGGAACTTTTCACCGACAGTATTATATTCAAATCTATAGAAATCAATCCAGCTATTAAAGTAGGCATAAGTTGGAGTTGGGCTGAATGAATAAAAACCTAAACAGTTAAGAATTGTTTTTTAAAAGTTTCTAGCTTCCCCCCCCCAAAAAAAAAGAAAAAGAAAAAAGAAGCATTTTTTGTTTTTAATCAAGAGATATGCAAAGCTGATATCCTGCAAAAATGTAATAGATCTAACTATAAAGAAAAGTTTTACAGGTAAGGCTACAAATGCTGAAATTTAGTGTCCTATGTTATATGTCGTAGGATTGGCTTAGTATCTTGGTGACTTATGTATGAAACATGTAGTGTTCTCTTTTTGCAAGTTTTTTTTTTTTGATAACCAAAATAGACTTGCCTAGATTTCCTGGTTTCTTGCAGTTTTCATTGTGCTGTATAAACAAAGTTAAGGATGTACATTCCCAGTGAAATCCTGATAAGCATCTAGGAAAATTGGGAGAAATCTTTTAATGACAGTGTGAATCTATATTTTAATTTTCTATAGTCTAGTATGAGCATTTTGAGTACAATTTTAGTAAAAAGATAACTGTATTCTAAACAAGTTACACTGTTGTTTTAATGAATGCCTTTCTCCAAAGTCAGTATGGCTGTCTACTAGTAATTTTGGCTTTAGGACTGGCGAACTTGGCAGAGCTTCTCCAGCATGACTGGAGTCCTGTTGGGTTTCCAAGCCCACCCATGTAGAGTCTCAGGAGAATTGGAAATGTCTCTTATACTGAAGAGTAGAGAGAGGGCTCGCTTAGTGTTGAGCTCATTTTTAAAGGTTCTCTGATACCAAAGGTATAGAAATGAAAGGCTGCTATGTCTGCTTTGATGTGTCAGAACAAAAGTAGAGACATTTCCAGTACTTGGATGGAAATGTCAGCTGATAATATGAAAAGGTAGAGTGCACAGGGCACATCTCAGTAAATCTGATGAAATGGCATCCAAGAGATGTCTAGTAATTGGATCCTGTAAATGATATAAGAAGTCTATGGGCCCTGAAGGAATGCAGGCAAGTCTGTAAAATGTGCAAGCGGGATTTAGAGTGAGCTGGGTCATGGTCTATTTTGAGCCACACTTAAAGCCATACTGGTGTGACCGAGTTACTGCTACTGCCAGAATCTCAGCCTGGTACTAATTGACAGGAGCTGAACACTTCTCTCCATCTGTCCAGACACCATTTATTACCCAGCCATAGTGCTGAGTAGATTGTGATTTCCTATAAGCAGGTTAACTCTGGCTTTAAGGTTTTAAGGACATAACCAGGCCAGATGGTGCCCAGGATGCTGATGTGGTTTGATTGGCAGGCCACATCGGCACCAATATTTAAAAATAGCTTGATATCACACACAAAAAAACTATTGATTTTTAAATTCTCTGAATAATTGAGTGCTCCTATGATACCAGTTCCACATTGCATCCTGGTAGCAACCGGGTAGACTCCATACAGCGTGAACTCCTAGTAGAAGCGGGCAAGTGCTCTGTGCTTGCCATAGGCCTTTCTTCAATGCTAAATGGTGATGTCAATTCTGTTACAACCTGTTTGTTTCTCTCTTTTTTATTACCGACTTAGCCTTTCAAAACATTTGATTTTGTAACCCTGATCTAGACCAATTATAAGTCACCATGGTTAAATGGAAGGTTCCAAGGCTTACGAACCACAGAGAGATCTTAATTTGTATCTTTCTATACAATTTATTAGATATCAAGCTTTGAACAAAGTATTTAACTTATTTGAGTCTCAGTTTACATATTTGTAAAATGAAAGTACTGATGCCTACCTTGCAAGGTTGTTCCAAGATTCAAGCAAATATATAGTAAAAGTATTTTTTAAGAAAATTAGAAAAATACATACATACACACACACACACACACACACACACACACACATACATATATATGTTATATTGTTTGGCTCAAAGCAGTACTAAATATATGCTAATTGTTATATTATTATTTAATTCTTTCTACATTGCTGCTTAAGAGAACAAATTACCTTATTAAGTCTTTTCTTTGATACTATTAAAAAAACCCAAAATAAAAATAACTGCAGTAGATATTGTAATAAGTGCATTGTACCTGTCACTGTTATATTTTTCATTTTCTTACAATTATATTGTGCTTATTGGTTATTTGTTTTTTTTTCTCTTTATATTTTCTTTAAAATGTAGATTCCTTTACTTCTTGGTTCTGAGTTTACTTTCTTACATTTAAGTGGAGATGTAAAATTAGTAATATAGTTACTAATATAGTTACTATATTAGTAATATAGTTACTAATTAGTAATATAATTACTAATTACTAAAACAATTCTTCTGTTTATTATACTACTTTAAAATATTTTTCGATTAACACATTTCTTTACACTCTGAATTGGGTTATCAAACAAATGCAACAAAAATCAAGATAATAAATATATAGTAATAAAATATAATGAAGAGAAATAGATATGAAGGAACTCCTCAGATAAGATAGAAGCTTGAAATGGTAGAGAATTTCTTTCTGCATTTTCCCACAGCTGAGGCAGTAAGAGAAATTCATCAGGAGAGAAAGTATCTACCATATGCCAGGTACTAGGATAGGTGGCTCTGTATTTTCATGGATATATTCCTCTTCTTTTTCTCTTACAACAGTAAATATTATTATACAAGATGTATGCCACAACAGAGGGGAAAAGGGCAAGGAGGCCCTTAGTTTTATCCCATTTGAGGATTTCTTTTCTATTCAGCTAACAGGGATGAGCAAAACTAAATAATAAAAATCAGTAGTTTATGAAAGTAAGCCTCTTAAATTATTATTCTCTATTTTTATTACAGCTTGGTAGTCAGACCAAGCTCATCCTGAAAGTTTGGTGTGTTTTCATTGTACTGTGTGTGTGTGTGTGGGTGGGGGCGGGAGCAAGGAGAGAGATAGCAAGATGATGTGATGACATGTATGGATGGCCACATAAGAAGAGGCAGCTAAGACTGAAAAGAGAAGTGGGCAGTCAGAGCTGCAAGTCTTACTGACATTTCCCAACCCACCCCACCACTTCAACAAGCAGCTTTGCTGTCACATGTATCTCTTATCAGCAGTCTATCCCCTGGATTATTAAAAACTGCATTCATCTCAAAGAGCTCTCTTTGAGGTAGCAAATAGCCTTTCTGTACACCTTGAATGGTCAATAAGATTCTTTCCCTTTTTGCTCATTGAGAAAAGTGGAAGGGTTTTTTTTCCTTTTTAAATTTTTTCTCAGCAAAGCCCAATGACTGCCTTTTATTCCACCTGGGATGTGGTAGCAGTCAGCCTAGGTAGTTTTCCTAATGCCTTTAACCCCTAAATAAGGAAGGTCTGTATTTAATAATCAGATGGAAGATAAGTTACCTTATGGGAATGTGTGTCCATTGGGAAGAGCAGAGCACTGTGAAGTCCACAGTGAGACTGGAACTAGCTTCCTACTTGAGCAGGGCAGAGACAGAGGCAAGAAGTGTAACAGGTAAATTACAGATCTTTTATTTGGACTGTTCACATAAAGTTCACAGAAATAAATACTGACAATGTGTTTTTTCTCATTTGTTGGAAAACTTTTGGAAATGATGCTTTAAGAGGAGGAGGAGATCTCTTTTTATTTTTATTCTTGTTTTATTATGGCTATTTCATCTCTACCCTATTTATATCATGTGCTTTTTACAAGTTATGAATCTTTTATAATTATTTTTCAGAAAGAGTTTCATAGCTGTATTAGATTGTTGGATGCTTATTAAATCTTCATTGAATTCTTATTATGCAATTAATCTGTGAGTCTTGGCACTCTACAGAGCCTTATTTTATAAACAAATGGTTGTAAGTGTACTTCATCAACATGGTTATTAAGGAAGGCTTACTGGTGCTTAGCAAGAGAACTTGACAGCACACATTGTTTTTACTTAATTATCAAGTTTACAGACCTTTTATTCTGAGATTCACTGACAAAAACATTTTTATCTAATGAAAACATTTCTTGGAAAAAAAATGAAACCCTGAAAATATATTGCAATATTTCACAATAGACTATTTAGTAGAGGCTTTTTCTTATTGAAAAGCAATACAAAAAGATAAAAAACATAAAAATATACTCAGTATTTATCTTATTTATTTTTTTTTGAAGTAAGGGAATGCATTACAAAAGGCCTTTAAATGTTTCTACACAAAGGGAAAAATGCAATGTCTGAATCTCGTATGCAGATTAGGAATACTCTACTGAACTTGAAATTGTGTGGAGCAGGTATCAGCTTCTCTGAAATGACCAATAGTTTTCATTTATTTAAATCTGATATTCAGGCAGATGTTTCTAAAATACACCCCAATATAGGTCATCTAATTTCTGCAGAAATATCTTTGTCAGAACTCTTTGATAGAGCAGGGTGGTTGAGTTGAAGCAACTCTCCTCTCTGCAGAATGGAACTTACATAGAAGTTCTCACAAATAGGTATTTCAAAAAAAAATAAGCAATCCTGATAGGTATTAGGTCCTTTTTCTTCACATCCTCTCCAACATTTGTTATTTCTTGTCCTGTTGATAACAGCTATTCTAACAGGTATGAGATGGTATCTCATTGTGGTTTTGATTGTATTTTCCTAATAACTAGCAATATTGACCATCTTTTCATATATTTGATGGCCACTTGTATGTCTTCTTGGGAGAAGTGTCTGTTCAGGTCCTCTGTTCATTATTTGATTGGATTTTTTGGTTTTTGGTTGTTATTGAATTGTATCATTTTTTTGTATATTTTGGATATTAGGCCCTTATCATGGTGACAGAAAGAAATCTAACTATGGGAGGTGAACACAGTATAAATATATATATATATATATATATATATATATATATATGCCTTACTGTTAAAGTGTACATCTGAAACTTATTGGATTTCATTAACCAATGTCACCATAATAAATAAATAAATAAATAAATAAATAAACAAACAAATGAATGAATAAATAAATAAATAAATGATTTGTTTCCAGAGCATAGGTTGCCCACTATTGCACTCTAAAATAAGGGAAACCGTTTTCTCTAACTTCGCCCTGTCCCTTTTACGTGAGCAGGGTGATGGCACAGAGTTGAAGGGAGAGAGATGGAAGGATCAGCTGAAGAGTTGCCATGGAAATGTGGTGTTTAAAGATCTCCCTCCTGTAATAGGCAGGTTCTAGAAAAGAGGTGAAAAACTGATGTAAATATGAGAAATGCCAAAAGTTCCCAATAGTGATTAGAAGGTCAAACATTTCTCTCTGCCATATGTTATAGACCTATGTTTTTCTAAGAATCCTTTCCATGGGAATCTGCACTCATTAAAAACCAAAGCTAAAGGGTCAAAATTGGAAGCATGTTTAGCAAATTCCAGACCCTAGAGCCTGTTTTCTTCATATTCTCATTTCCTATACTAATTATGTCTCATATTAGTACATCTATCATTCCCTTAGTTTAACTCCCTGATTGAAAGAGGAGACTTTGATATTTAAATGGCTTATAAAATGCAAAGGTACTTACTTCACCAATAGTAAGGTCAAAGTACATTTTTTTTTTAAATTAAAAATCTAAATAGTCTCTTTTTCTCTTTAAAGAATACCTAGTCCTAGGTCGAACCATTGCTGACCCTTCTGAGCCTGAATGCAATGATTAATTCATGGGGCTTTGGAGATGGATGGGAAGGAAAAGGTAAAGATATAAAGATGGAAGCAGCAGAGAGAGCTTCTGGGTGATGGAGCGAATTTAATGAGAAGAGTTTATTATAGGTAAAAGAAAAGTCCTGCTCTTAGCTTCAATAAATCAATGCTATAATAAGTACAGGTTATTCTCAATATTGACTAAGAGTTCAATAGAAATGCATAGGGACCTGTAGCTTCCATAAAAGCTAATGTGATTATGGTTGCACAACAGAAGAACTTTGTCTAGGCCGAAGGAGAGAATAGTCTGCCTATCTCAGTTCAACCTGAACTGTGCCTGGTTTAGGGATCCTCACTGAGGAAGGCTACCAGGGCTGGTAGTGAATCACATTGTATCCACAAATAAGAGCTGGGTATTTTATCTTGGCAAAAAAGTTGATTCAAGTATATGAAAGGATCCTCTCAGGCTTCCCCACCTCTGTTATTGTTGGCTCTACCTCCAGGAGATATTAGCATTCATTCACTTTTGTCTGCATTACTATTACTCCTTACTTTCCCATAATGCAGTCTCTTCTCAGCGCCAAAGTACACTTTTAAACATGTAATTCGGGTCATGCTACTACCCTGATTACAGTCCTCCAATTGCATTCCATTGTACTTAGAATGAAATCCAAACTCTTTCCCATGCCCTCAGTACTCTCTGTGATCCAGCTCCTGCCCACCTTTTCAAGCCCACGTATTATACCACCCTTTCTCCATGGCTCATGATTCTCTAGCCACATAGATAGCACTTTCATTTCTTGACTATCCCATAGAGAGCACTTTTCTACGTTAGAGCTTGGATCCTTTCCTTTTTTTTTTTTTTAATCATTCAAATATCAGTCACCTCTTCAAAGAGGTATTATCTGATCACCCAATTGAAGTACCTCTGATGTCTTTTTCAACTCAACCAGTAATTTTCTTTATAGGATTTACCATACTTAATTTCCCTCTTTGTTGTCACTCTGTCTCCTTCATAGTAGAGTATAAATGAAAACAAAGATCTTATCTAGTGTGTTTCCTCCTTTAATGTAAGCATTTAATAAATATGTGAGAAACTAGAAAAGTGAGGAGGCTGTATGATCAGTGGGTAAAGAGAGGTGGACAAAAAATGGAATGAGTATATTGAGTTCAATAAAGATGTTTAAGCAGAGGCTAGGTAACTGTTTATTGGAAGTCACTTAAAGGCTCTTCACATAATTATTCAATTAATATTTATTGATCATTCAGCATATAGCAGTCTCTGTGAAAGGCATATGGGTATACAAAGAGGAAAACATCAGGTGTCTGTCTGTGCCTGCCCTAAAGGAGTTTATAGTCCAGGGAGGAGAAAAGTGTGTAAGCAAGACCTTACAAGTGCAAATAAGTGACTGGTATTTGTATTAGATCTAGACAAAAGATGCAATGCCAACTAAAATTTGACCGAAGGAAACACTATGAGGAAATTCAGTGACTCTTGGAAAAAAAGAGAGATTTCCCAGATGCATTAGGAGTTAAGGAGGGCTTTCCAAGTAGGGCAGCAATATAAAGAAAGCATGGTGTGTTCTGGAAAGTGTAAAGAGAGATTGCTATGACCTTAACGATGTGCAGAGATAGAGGTGAGAGAGAGATGCATGATGAGAGATGAGAGACAAAGAAGCAGGCAGACACCAGGCAGAAGCCAGATCAGAAAAGGCCTTGTATGTTTCTGTAATATATTTGGATTTTATTTTATGGGCAGAGAGAAGCCATTGTACAATGATCAGATTTTCATTCCGGAAAGATGATGGCAGCAGTAGGAGAATAGTTGCAGAAGGCTGAGATTGGAGACAGTTTGGAGTTACTTTAACAGTCATATTGGAAAAGATAAGAGACATGAATTGGAGCATATGGAGGCATGGGGATACATAGAAATTCAGAGGGTAGGAAATACAGTTTAGGTTGTTCTTCAATTCTGTGATATAAAAGTTGTTCATAGTTTTAGAGGAAAAAAATCTAGATGGCACCTCGTTTTCTCTTTTTCCCTCTCATCTCACTTTTGATTCTTCAGCAAGTCTTCAGTTTTACCTCTTTATCTAGGTCTGTCTCTTTATTTTCACATCCACCCCTCTCCTTCAAAATACCACCTTCTTTTGTCCAAACTGCAATAGCTTGCAGCTGTCTTCCTTCTTCACTCTAGTCCCTCAATTATCCATTCTCTACAGAGCAGCTGGAGTCATCTTTCTGAAAAGTAAATCAGACCATATCACTTTCCTGCTAACAACTTCACACTTAGAATTGAATCCCAAAGTTTTTCCCTTGTGTATAAAGTGGAACCTTTGTTTACCTCTCTGATGTAATCTTGAAATTCTCTGCAACTCAGCTTCATTGAATTTATCCCATTGCTTTGTTCTCCAATATTTTTCTTCCAGATCTTTTCATGGATGCACCCCTTCTTGTCAATCAGATATTAACTTAGATTATTCTATACTAATAAGTATAATTATTTGTGTGTATATAAATTTATATGTGCAGATATCAAATGTCTTTCCTCATTGTAGTGTAAGATTTTCAAGAGCAAGAAGCATGAATATATTGCCCTCTGCTGTATCTAGCACACTGCATGGGATATAGAAGAATGTGAATAAATGTTTTTTTTAGAATGAATGAAAAAATGAAAGAAAAGAACTCAGTCTTGGTGCCTGTATCTCCCTTTTTTCCTGAGAGCACTTTAGGAGAATCCTTTCCCTTCCGCTTCTGGTTTACCTTCCTCTTCCAACCTGAAGTCTCCCCTTACAAATGAGTGAGTGTTCCAGGAAATGCAGGTGGCATTTGTTTGCAAATGGGAAACTGGCAGCCTTCCCAAATTTCTGTGCAAGCCACAAATCTTCAAGACTTACCAGTTGAGCCTGGAGAGCAGAAGGAGGGAGGAAAGAAAAGGAGATTATTTTCTTTCAAGACCACATAGCATAAATCTATGACCACTGCAGTTGTAGTTTTAAACAGTTCCAGTATAAACATGTGATAAATATATGGGGCATAAATTAATAACACATTCTCAAGTGTTTTGTTAACAGTTGAGGTGTCCCATTCAGGAATTCACTCTCCAAAGATCTATATAGAAATGATCCCAACTTCACAATTTAAAACTACATGTATAGATTCACTTATTAGCAGTAGAGATGACAGCAATACTTTTTCATTGGTGAAATGAGTAGTTTCTAAGATATCCTGTTGGCTAAAAGATTACACAGTCACTTGTGAGGAAAGCAAGGACCTAGAATATTTGCCCTTCCATAAACAATGCATGTAGCAAGCCCAGCAGGCCACATAGCACTCCAGGTATAGACCTCAGTTTGACGTAGTCCTACTGCCCACTTATTCTTTCATTCAGACCCTGGCACATGGTGCAGTGAGAAGGAAGGCTGATCTTACCATCAGAATATTACATCCTGGCCTCAGAGTGAACTGTTTATAGAAAGTATTAGAGTGCCCACAAGGCAGAGAACCAGAACATGACAGAACTTATGGGAAAGGAATATATGTTTCTATACCTGCCTCCTAAGAAATATTTGTAATTGATGTAGGATTCTCCCTAATAATTATTTTTACTGTAATGTATTACTATGAATCATAAGGTCATACGGGAAGCAGACTGATAACCTCATCTGTTCATTGCAGACACTGTCTACTAGAGAGCCTAATCCTTGTGAATGGCCAGTTGTCTTTGCTTACTTCACAAGACATGCTCAGCTCCTTTAGATCACCCAGAGATCAGCAGTCTATGGCCCATCAGCTTTCTGTCAGGCCTGACTGGGCAGGGCAATTGCCATTCAAGAAAGGGCCCAGTGAGAGCTGAGCATGTGGCACCAATTGCCTTGGCTGCTCACTAGGAAACTTCACATCTGGGAACCTTGACTGGAAAAACTTGATAGTCTAGTTCAAAATAAGCACAGAGTGCTGTGACTTCATTATACATTTAAGTCCTCATGGAGACATGGGGTTTACTAAAAGAAACAAATCTTAGTATAGGGCTTGGTAATATATACCCCAAACCTAAAGAGATTCGTGTCTCAATGTATAATATTCTAGCATCAGCAACTTGCTAATGCCAATCTATATTTTCTTATTCGACTTCATTCTCATGGTCATTCTGTTTTCTTGAACCAGACTTTTCTCGTTATGGCATTTTAAAAACTATTTTGTGTAAGAAAGTAGCCTCCTGCTATTAATGGTTGAAGTAGTTTTCTTCATAGTTGATCCTAAATAGTACAAATTTAATAGCTCTGACTCTGAAAAGAGAGAATGATATCTAAAGGCCAGCCACTTAACAAATTAATGTTTGGATTCCTTAAAGCAAATTGCAGTTAAAATATAAAAATGTTATATGCCATCCAAAGTTTATATAAACCTTAGCAACATTCATGACAGTCAGTTTAGCAGGATGGATAAGAGCATGGCGTTGTGAGCCAGACTGCCTGGGGCTGAATCCTAGCTCTGATACTGGCTAGCAGAATGGTCTTGGAAAATGGAACTTGCTGTGCTGTGGTTTCCCTTTCTGTAAAACTGCAAAAAGAGTAGCAACTGTTGCATGGAGGTTATTTGAATTTTAACTCTGTAAGGCCTGAGAAGTGCTTAAAATACTGGCTGAAACTTGTGGTTTCAAAAAATTAACTATTATCAATATTTTTCAAAGTCATTCTATCATAACTTTGATAGACAGGAAGCTTGTTGTATTGGAAAGAAAGACTGGGTCTTATTTGTAGCATACCCACCAACCAGCTTTCTGACCTGAAAGAAATCATTTGACCTTTCTAGGCTTCAGTCCTCTTATTTATAAAGAGAGGGATTGGCCTAGATAATATCCAAGTTTCTCTATAGTATTAAGATGTTATGATTCTATGATATCATTCCCTACTCTGGAATTTAAAGAAATTTTAATTTAAAGAAATTTCTTTAAATTTCTTAAAATACTATGTGATCAAATAATAAAATGACTGTCTTGATCAGCACCTTACAGACTGTGCATTTACCCTTTCCCCTCGCAGAGAAGCTGGAAACTTTATGGAGGTCCTCCTTGGCCAGGGGCTGTTGTCCAAAAAGCACATGAGGGGTGTGTGCTCCGGGCAGGATGCTCAACTGGATCCCCTCACTCATCCTGAGCCTGACCCACAGGCAAGCAAGACCACCTGAGCTGCTACTCTCTTGAGGGCATGGCGAGAACATTATCTACCCCACAGCTGTGTAGTGTAGTGTAGTTTAATAAGGAAGTGTATGTGATTCTGATTTATGGACTAGAAAATATTTTTCCAACTAGATGATGATTTTAAGCTCCCTGCTAAATATGTCTTAATGATTGACCTTTATAGTTGGAAATAGTTTAAAGTTTTCTACCCTTTTCATTATTTCTATAACTTCATATACTTTCTTTATGCTTGAGACATGATCATTAACAATACTTGTTCTGTGACTTTTTTATGTATCAATTATAATGTACTTTTTATTAACAGACTTTATTAAGCCATAATCCCAATACTTTTGAGCTTTTCTTTTCATAGCACCTAGTTTGTACAAGATATAAGGTAAGTTGTAGAAGTAAACTGACCTCTTTATATATGACAGAATTTGATGAAATATAAATTTAAAAGTCATGGTACTTCTTTTGTCAGAAAACTATGAACTATTAAGTAACAAAAACGAGAAAGAAAATAGTGGGGTAACTTTTTTACTAGTGACAGCACAGAGGAAGCCCTCTCCTGGTGTCAGAAGACTGTGTTCATCATGGTTGCAGTCCTCCCGCCAGACCTAGAAAAAAATACTCTAGGCCAGCAGTCCCCAACCTTTTTGGCACCAGGGACTCATGTTCCTATGAGAATCTAATGCCTGGTGATCTGAGGTGTAGCTGAGATGGTGATGCTAGCACTGAGGAGCGGCTGCAAACACAAATGAAACTTTGGTCCCTTGCCCGCCACTCACCTCCTTCTGTGTGATCTGGTTCCTGACAAGTCACAGACAGGTACTGGTCTGTGGCTGAGAGGTTGAGGACCCCTGCTCTAGGAGATTATTTTGGAACATTAAAGATTTTAAGAGAAACCTAAAACTGTTTCTAAGCAAAACAGGCTGCAAAGAGTTGGCCTCATTAGTGAAATGTAAAGCATGCTATCTATAGGCCAGGAACCGGGAGCTGACCTCATGTTGCTAGTAGCCTTACTGGATCCTCCCACACAGATGGCATCCATAAATGGAAGCACTCCATTCAGAGTACCCCATCTGCCTCTGCTCTGTCAGTCATATGATTTTACCTTCTAGTCCCAGGAAGTATACTACCTTGCTGACGATAAGAGGTGCAAGTGCCCTCAGAGTCATAAGCAGGTGAGATGGATTCCACCCATTGCTTGAAAACCTAATTCAGTATATGAGTTGTTTTATGAGAGTATATATTTTCATTGTGTCAATCATTTGATTTTTTGTTTTGTTATACAGAAAGGAGATAAGACTAAATAATTTTTAACCAGAGATCATAGACAGCTTTTGAAGGACCAAGCACTTTCTTTGGCATCATCTCCTTTAACTCTCACACTGTCCCCTCAAAGAAGGTACTATTTTTACAGTGAGAAAATAAGTTTCTGAGTAAGTACTTTTCTGTATTCCCAAATTAGTCATCCATAGAACCATTTGTAAAATATATTCAGAAAAATAACCTCTAATTCACTAACTTTTAAAATCATGATATTGTAGAAGATTCTATTCTAAAATTAACCAATGTTGTACATGTTTTGTTAGGGTTCTCCAGAGAAACAGAACCAATAGGATATGTGTGTGTGTGTGTGTGTGTGTGTGTGTGTGTGTGTGTGTGTGTTTGTGCGTGTGTGTCTGTGTATGTTTATGCATATATATATATATATATATGCACACATGCAAAGGAGGTGGAGAGAGAGAGAGAAAGAGACTGACTGATTATAAAGAATTGGCTCATATGAATATGGAGGCCAAGACGTATTCAGATTGATAGTTGGCAGGCTGGAGACCCAGGAGAACTTATTATGTAACTCCAGTCTGAATCTGAAGGCCTGAGAACTAAGGGAGACAATGGTGTAAATTCTAGTCCAAAAGCCAGCAGGCTTGAGACCTAAGAAGAGCAAATTTTTTAGTTTAAATATGAAAACCAGAAAAACCAAGCAGGAGGTATCTCCTGTTACTCAGCACTTTTGTTTTACCTCATCTGATTGGACGAGACCCACTCACATTGGGAAGAGCAATCTATTTTATTCAATTTATCAATTCAAATGTTAATCTCATCCAAAATCACCCTAACAAACACATACAGAATAATGTTTGACCAAATTTTTGGGTGAGCACTTAATAGCCCAATCTAGTTGACACAAAGCATTAACCATCACACATGTGATATATGGTTCCTAGGCAATTAGCACCAGTATTTGTTGACTGCCTACCCTGTGGTCAACTCCTTGCCAGGCACTAGAAAAGATTTTAACAGAAATCTGCCCTGGAGCAATTGAAGAAGATAATTTCATCATCAAAAAGAAATGTTCTTTGGGCCTCTATAGCTGTGCTGTGCATTAGAAATATAGAGCGAGCCATAAACACAAACCGAATGTGTAATTTTAGATTTTCTAATAGCCCCATTTGAAAAAGAAAATTTTTAGAACTCATTTTACCCAGTATTCCAAAAATGTTATTCTAGTATATAATTGATATAAAAGTTCTTAATGAGGCAGTTTAAACTCTATTATTTTGTTCTAAGTCTTTGAACAGTGTGTGCTTTGCAGCTGCAGCACACCTCAGGTCAGACCAGCCACCACTGGAGTGCTCCATGGCCATACGTGGCTGGTAGCTACTGAATTGGCAGGGCAGCTGCAGTGTCTGCTGTCAGTGCTCTGTCTCATGTATCTCGTCTCATTGTGTTGTGGGTTTTAGAACCAAGATACTGAGGGTTTGGGGAAAAGAGCACCTGTTTGGAGGACTTGATACATCACAAGAGAGGTCTAAGTAACATTTCTCAGGATGAGTTATTTGGGAAAATCAGAGCTGGATCATTGGCAATTACTCTTTATCTACACACTGGCAGGTATGCATTGTTGCAAGATTATCAGATTACCAGGTTTTTTTTTTTCAGGACCAAAATAGGCTTGTTCTTGGGCAACCCTGCTTCTAGCTATTACTTCTTACTCTGCAGTACTCATGTCACTTCCCACTCCAGACACATACCACATGAGAAAATCCTAGGCCAGGGAGAGTGTAGACTGGCGTACAAAAGAATGAGCCAAATCACACTTTACACGAGTTTCTTATTTTGAAAAACAATCCAGGGTGATAATATTCTAGTATGCCAAGATTTTGCTGATGCCCATGAAATGTACATATAATTTTGCATTCCTCTCATTTTCAGCCCCCACCAGCAGCCCTGTTTTATATAAAGTTCTGCAGTTTCCTCAAGATTTATTGTGTATTACACACCATATTTTTAAGATAATGGGAGAATTCCATTTCCAATCAACTTTTCTCCTTGTCCTACTTGGGTTACTGGTAGTAAGATGCTTCATAGGTACTTTCCCCCTCTTTCTTTTTTAATGAGGCATTCCTAAGCATACTTTTTCATGCAGGCATCTGTAGGTCTATTTGCTGCCTGCCCCATTCTTCAAAGTGTCCTCCAGCTCGTGGAATTGCCCATGTCAACATTTTTCTGAGTATCAGTTTGAGGGTAGACAATGTCACTGATATTATATCTCAAGGGAAAAATCATTTCAACTCTTACGGAACCATGGCCACAGAAAAGTGGTAGCTGACCCTGAATTTTGAGATAAATCGATTTAGAACCCAGTGCTTATTGTCCTATAGTAGTATTTTTCTTAAAAAATAAATTTGCTTAATGAAGCAGAAAACGTGTTTTTAAAATCTATTTTTTCCTCTTTGGTAAAAATTATTTATCCTGAGGAAACAATATTCCCTGAATAGTGACTAAAAAGTTTTTTCCTAGAGAAGGAAAAGAATCTCATATCCTATTAATATTAACATTAAAGTCAGACAGTATATAAACTGTAGCTAATTCAGGCACTTGAGTATAAATGAAGTTTTGAGTAAATTTATAGGTCAATTATCTTTACTTGATGTGGAAAACCATTTTCTTTTTTTTCTTGTCTGAAGCTTTTATGACCAGTGTCTCTTTCTGGGGGGATGTTATGTCCTTTGCAAGGAGCTCCCGCCGCGGCTGTGCGGAAACACCTGCAATGCCACTTCCTTCTAATCCCAACCTCAGTGCTCTTTCCTTCGTGCTCCCCAAATTGTCTTGTTCCCTCCCTAAATTTCCATCAGTGTGCACTGACAGTCACCAAAGCTCACATTTCTTGGCAAATCATCTAAACTAGATTACAGATAATAAATAGATAAAAATGTCCAGTTCAATGCACCAACTCATTTATCATGCATCCACTTCCCTTCTACCTTCATTTTTCTGATTTCTGTCACCAGTGTTTTTAAAAATTTGCATCTTTATGGTCATTATTCTTTCTACATAGAATTTCTAGAATTGGATTCCAGTTCTCCATTCCTGAGATTATCCAATATTTTATACAAAAGCAAGGAAAACTGCCTACAGACCTGCAGAGCTAAGTGTGGTAACATCTCTTACTTTCTGCCTCACTAGCTTTTATTTCTGCCATTAGTTACTGCATGTGCAAAAACCAATCTGACTCCTTTCACTCTTCCATATGTGGGATCAGGGTTTGTGCAGGGATACCTGAAAAAAAATGTGGAGAAAGGGAATGATGATCAGAGGTGCCTCCTGGGTAGCTAGAGACTTGGGAAACCAGAAACACTATCTAGAATCCAGCTTGGCATTCTGAGACCAGTTTCGAGGGATCATTTCTCTGCTAGATAGAACCATTTGATCTAGTCCCTATAAAAAAGCTTTTGATGGTGGTGCTGCCAAGCTAGACAACACTGGTTTATTTTATTTTTACTATCTTAGAGCTCAAGGTGACAAATTCAACTCAAGAGTATGAGTGCAGCACATAGGGCTGTTCCTATTGCCAGGGCAGCAGGTGCAGAATAGGAAAGAGAAGCAAGTCACCCTCTCTCAGGTCTCCTAAGCCATCTGTGAGGGTTCACTGCAGATCCCCAGAGACTAGAGTCACATGAGAGCTTCCAATTAACAAGGTTTGGCCTTCCATCATAAACTCATTCATAAAGCCTTGCGAAACATAAAGGTTCCTCCTAGAAGCTATTTTTATATGACATAACTGCACAACTGCACATGCAGATTATCCTCTCCTCCTTAACATGTCTCTTCTCATCATCCAAGTATCTCTAAGCAATTAGAAGCCATCTTCTACAAGTGCACAAACTGGATCGCAAATGCTCAGTTTTCTACTCATTTATTACAATTATCCTGAATTATCTATGACTATGTTACCTAAAACTATGGTCTACACTTAACCACATAAGCTTCTCTAAAGGCACGTGGCATGATGTAAGTTTAAATGAACTTTTCTAGTCTTCTTTCTCAACCTCCAAACAAACTCTTTACTATTAGTCTATCACGGCTAAACTTTCTTTATAGCATTTAGCTCAGGATTCTTCACTTCCTATCTAATAAAGTCACAATTTGTTTGTTTGTTTTCTGAGAGGCTCTTAACTCTTTTCTAGAGTACAGGGTAGGGATTACAGACCCATTATAGATCCGTTGAATGTTATAGGCTATCACCTAGAAAAATTTTACATGCAAATAAATTCATACTTGCAGGTTATTTTATAGCTCCATGAAGTTTATCCATGAACTCTAGGTCTGTCTATGAACCCCAGAGCTAGGATCTTCTGACTGTAAGAAAGTGTTACTTCTCAATGAAAATAAAAACCTGCCCATCAGATTCTAAAATATAGACAAAAGTTTATAATGAAAAACAATTTGATTGCTTCAGGTTTTATTTTAGTAATAGTGAAAGTAATAATTCTTACTCTTTAATCAGTTTGGATTCAGAATTCAGAGGAATGCCCACATAGTAATTTAATCAAAAAAATAAAAAAAATAAACTGAGGGTCACTTTTAGACTTTTCCAGAATAACATATGCAAAACTCATTTTTTCTGGTTAATTTTGTTTCACTTTTCCCCTGGGTAACTATAGGCTGTTTATAAGAGCATGATAATCTGCCAGAAATTAAATGGGGCTTCCTTGGTCTTAATTTTTTGAGAGTCTCTGCTTTTTTTAAAAGCATCTGATCCAGACAGTTTGATTCTGCAACCTACTTTTTATTTTTATTGAGACAAACAATTTTATAATAATTGTTGGTTATATGAATGGTCATAATAAACAATTATATGAGCATTTTTCAAATCAGGTGTTTACATTATCTAAGAACTTTAAACAAATCATTCTGTACAGAGCCATTTCCTTTAGCTATATAACATGTTAAAATATGAATAATAACTCTGACATTTACATAAAATTTTAGTGTTCAAGAATGTGATAACTATTATAAATGCTGATGTATCTGCATATTATTAAGATTTTCTCTACTTATTAATACATTTGAAACCATTAATACAAAAACAGTTGATTTATATGAAGCTGAAGCACAATGGGACGTGTTAAGGGTTAAATTATATTCACAAATATTTTATTATAATGTGTCATCTTTTACTCCCAGTATTTGAAAGTTGATAATTTTATGTTTTATAGATCTAAATGTACACAGAACACTTTGTAACAGTTTTAGTATTAAATTAATTGCTTAGACAGTGAAAAAAACCAAAAATGCAGAAAAAATCAAAGAAGAAAATTTTAAAATATCAGTAATACTATTCCCAGAGTGACCATATAATGTGAGTGATTTCTCTTCATAGGGAAGTTTAACCTCTGTCATGATAGCAAAAAACTTTAATTCTCTGTCATCTGTCATATTTGCTATGTTTTCTTCTTTTCATTTCAATAGCTCTTCTTTATTAACCCCTGTGTTTTTTTAAAAATATGATCTACTTTCTTAGTGTATATATGATGTGTAAGACTTTTTTGTTTTTCATTGAAAGTTAGTATAGCACAGTGGATCGGTGCTTAGGCTTTTGAGTTTAGCAGTATCCATTTCAAGCTTGGCCCTGCCATTTTCATGCTGTGTGAGCTTGAGTAAATTGCATTATCCCTTTATCTCAACTTTATTTATCAGCTGTAAAACGAAGATGACAGTCATACCAGTGTCATAGGGAGAAACAGGTGTTCTCAAGGGGAATAAGTGAATTAATAGATATAAAGTTCTCAGTGCAGTGTCTAGTATTAAATAAAGTTTAGCTATTATGCGAGCCATTACTAGGAATTCTGGGTGTGCTTTTGAGTAAAAATAATTTTTTTCTGATGGTTTTATAATGCTTATTATAAACAATACTTACGTATGCAAATTAGTAAAATAAAATACCTTCCCCTAAGTAATATTTTTCTCCCGTTCTTTATCTACCACTAAGAGTTTATAATGTTAAGTTTTTGTTATAGCTATAATGATAATTATATATACAGGCATATGTATACATATATACATACAAATCCATATAATTTATATAGGTAATTTTTAAAGCGGTCATACTAAATGCCCTGTTCTATAAATTTCTGATTTTTTTTTACTTGAAAAACACTAGAAAGCTTTCCATGTCAATAAATAAATATTCTCTTTGTAAGGGTTTGTACATTTTTTCCTATAGTGTATTCATGTATATTTTTAAATACTGTTGCTGCTATAAAGGAAAGCTATTAGTATTGGTATTTTTGTCTTATATTCAGTTTCCTTATTGAATTTTCCTATTAGTTTTCCTAGTTTTATTCAATTTATTTATTGGGTTTTCCAGGTCAATATCATATCAAATGCAAAAAATATGTCTCATCCTATACAACATTTATAGTTTTTATTTTTTTTCTTTTCTAATTGCATTGGCCAAAATTCTCACTATAATGGTAAATAATTATAAATGCTTGCTTCCTTATTACATTCTTGATTTTAATAGTATTGCCCTACTCATTTAAATGCTGTTTTTTAAAACCTGGAGCCATCCTCAGTTCTTTTTTTTTTGTAATTCACATTCAATCTGTTAGTAAATTTAATCAGAAAGGATCATTAAAATGTATACTGACTCCAGTTATTTGGAATATCTCTACTACTACTCCCTAGGTCAAGCCACCATAATTTCTTGCCTAGCACTTCAGTAGCCTAGTAAGGGTTCTATCTGTATACACCCTTTACTTCCTTACAATCTGTTGCCCCTAAGCAGCCAAAGTGATCATTTTGAAATGGAAAGCAGATCTTGTCACTACTGTGGTTCAGACGTTCTAGGGGGTTGTAGTCAACTTTAAAAAAATATCCAAATTCCGCAGGGTTCTATGCTATCTGACCCCTGACAACCTCTCTGGCCTCATTTCCTAACACTTTTCTCTGCCATAATTCTCTTCTCAGCCTTCCAAACTGACCTTGTTGCTCCAAAAATGCAAAGAACATCCTTCTGCCTCCAGTCCCTATACTTGGTATTTTTTCTCTTCTTGGAATATTCTACACCCAGATATTCCTATGCTGCCTTCCTTACTTTAGATTTGTGCTGAAATACCTCCTTAGAGAAGTGTTATCTTACCACCTTATCTACAGTAGCAACTCATTCATTATTCTTCATCTCTTTAATCACATTTTGTCTTCCTAAAGATTACAAATTGTTGACATTATGTTATATAATAATTTGTTTGTTTATTGTTTCTACCATAAGAATAAAAGCTCTTTGAGAGTCTCTCTTTATTTTGCTTGTTGCTTTATCCTCAATGATTATGACTGCTTAGGATATAGCAGATACTCAATATATACTATTTTTAGAACAAGTGAATTAATGGCTTGTTTAGTAGCCCAATGACCCTCCTGGAAAGTCACACTTACACTGACATTTTAAAGACTCTTAGAAGTCTAGCAATTCTGTTTAACCTTGTGTAAGGCCTTCATGTTTCACATAATCATTTGAGCTTAATAAAATTTTTCCTAAGACATTGCTATTAAGAGCTTATACAATATTGCTCTTTTGAACGTAGGCTTGGGATCCAGGCTCTCTCTCTTTCTCTGTTTTTGTGATGTTCTTATCAGATTTTGGGATGAAGGTCCATCTGGATTTAAGCTTAAAGTTATAATCTGAAACAGTTAAAATTGTTAAGCTTATACTTATGATCCAAAACAGTAAAAACAATAAATTATTTTCTTGAAGGCTTGAGTAAAATTTAAAATGTGTAGATTTGGTGTTTATAGTCATAGTTATAATTTTGACAATCTTCTGTGTTTCTTTATGGTTCAAGATGTTATATCTCTTCAGAAATTATTATATTTAAATATTTTTCTTAAAAGTCCCTCAATGTGGATTATCTAGTTTAGGTAGTATATTTTTTTTGTAATATTTATTCTCAAATTTTTTAAAAAGCCTTGTATACATGCTTTTTGATACTTTTATCATTCCTAATATTTATGTACTTATGTTTTTTATTATGTATCTATGTTTTGGTCCTTTGGCAAACATTCCAGAGTTTGTGTATTACATAATTCTATATTACTTGATTTTATTTGTTAATTCAGCTATTTCTTTTGCTGGTAAGGATACTTGTTTCTAATTCATTTTTTTTCTCCTTTCACATAGTCTAGTCAATTCCTGTATGAGGGGAATTGTATTTTACTTAAGATGAATTATAGCAAAAAATAAATAAATAAAAGACTCTAGGAGTCTCTTTCAGAATGTATTGAGAGTCCCATGCAGTAGAGCATATTCTATTTTGTAAATGTTCATTTTGTTCATGTCCAGAAAGTTTACAGAACACAAGTTTTATTTGTATTTATAATCAAACCAGATAATTATGATATTAATGTTCTCTTTAATTTTTAATGGTATTTTAAATTGTTGAAATAATCATATTGATTGTTCTATTTCTACTAATTTTTGATTTATACATTCTTATGCTGTTTTAACTGAAGTGTAAAGCTTTCTGTTACTACATTGACTGTGAGATACATTTGCATTGAGGGTCATGAATGAAACTGGCCTGTATTTATGTTTTTGTATGCTTTTGTTGCATTTTAGTAACAAGGTTATGCTAGTCTCATAAAAGGAGGAAAAGCCAGGGGCAAGTTTATCATCTTTTCTTTATTCTCTGGAAGACTTTGCATAAGATCAGATTTTTAAAACTATATTTGATAGAACTTGCTGGAAAAGCCATCTGCACCTGTAGCTTTCCTTGTAGGAAGGTTTTATTGGATTCAATAAGTAGATTCAATTCACTTTCTTATTATGTTTTCTTGAAGAAATATATATACTTACTTTTACTTCCACTATTACTGCTGAGAAGTCAAATGTCAGTCTGAGTTGCTCTTATGAATTTAATCTATTTCTCTGATGCATTTTAAGTTTTCTTTCATTTTCTACAGCCTCACTATGATGTAGTTAGCCATTATTTAGTGCTTTTTTAGGCCTATTGATTAGGTTCTATTGTCTTTCATCAGTTTGAATTCAGATGTCAGTTCTTTTCAAGCACTGCTTCTGCCTCACTTTTCTTTTCTCACCTTCTGAAACTCAAATTAATGTGTGATAGACTATGTTTTTAATGTCCCTTTTTCTATCCAACGTATTTTTATCTCCCTACACGTCATTCCGGCTGCTTTCTTCTGATCTATCTTCTAGTTTAATTATTTTCTTTTTAGTAGCATTAAATGTATCTACTGAGTTCTTAATTTCATAATTGTATTTTTCAGTTTATACCTTCTATTTTTCAAATCTTTAGTGTCACATTTTACTTTTTCCAGCTGCTTATTATTCAGCTTATATCTCATTCATCATAGTATCTATAACTGCATTTCTTTCTACATCTGATAATTCATAAATATGGATTTTGTTTCTGTTGCCTATGGTCTGTGATAATTTTGACTACTGTCTTTTCATGTGTTATATAGTCTTTGCTGAAACTTTTATTTGAAAATTTATTTTTGAGAAATAATTTGGAACAGAAATTCCAGAGAGGAATTTTGATTTTTAATGACAGGTAACTAGGAGTGAGAGAAGTCTTGCTTCAAGGGTTGAGAATTTTCTGAGATACCTAGATCATCTGCCAAAGCATCCAAATTTAAGAGTGTAGCCCTGAAGTTCCCTATTACAAGTAGAGTGTATGCTACATTAGGTTTCCACATTTGGTAGAAAATTCCTGAAATTTCCATGAAAAATTTATTTGCCTTTCAACCCTTTCTCCAAGAACAGGCAAATTGGTATAAAAGTGACACCCAGGAATGAGGGAAAATTCTTCAGCACTTTTACTTCTGGTATCTTCAACATTTTAAACATTGCCCCCTTCTCAATTTAAGGAACTCTACCTCTCAGGTGCTTAACCTATATAGGCAAAAATCTCTGAAAAGGAGGACTATAGTGCATTTCTTCTTGTTTTATCCTCTCAGCAAGAAATTCTCTAATATCTTGTTTGGTCTTTGATGTTAATTAAGATCTTTTTTGGCTTTTTCACCAAGTGTTTTAGAGGTCTTTAACAAATAAGTTAATGCAGATTACCTGGTCTGCCATTACCATAGTGAAGCCTATGTGTATGCTTATATGTATGTATGTATGATAATTAGATTTCTTTTAGAAATTCACTTCTAGTATCAGTTCTATTTCAGTACAATTTATTTCTCTGGTTATGCATCTTGCTATTCTTCTAAATTGTGAATTTTCATCATATGTCTAGTGATTTTTCACTGGCCTCCTCATATTGAAAGCAGATCTAGATAGTTGAGTTCTAGTAATTGATTAAGTCTCTATTTGTAATCCTGTTGGGCTTCATCACTGTCTGGTTTAAAATATTCCTGAGTGCATTGGATGAAAATAGACAGGTAGGTATGCCCCATCTTGAGAGAGCATATTCACTACATGAATTTATAGATGAGATTTATCCCTCAGCTCTGGGCAGTTATATCAGCAATGGGCAAAGAGACAAACATTTTTTATGTTTTGTACTACCTGGCATTACAAGAGATGATTGGTATTCCTGTTTTGTACTTAATAGTTGTGTAATCTGGGTCATGTAATTCTTTCTCTCTATGTTTCAGTTTTCTAATCTCTGAAGTGGGAATAATAATAGTACTTACCTAGTTGAATTATTATAAGTAAATTAATATATATATATAAAACAATTAGAGCAATATATGACATATAATGATTACTAAGTATTAGCTATTGTTATGTCCACATATACTCTTTTAACACATATATTTACATTTCTTTTCTTTATCAATGTCTAAAACAGAACAAAAGATTTTTACTTCCTCGGTGTAATAGAATAACCTGACTTCTACAATTCTAGATCTTTCTACGTAACAATAATTTTTTCATTTTTAAGTTATATTTTTATGTCAAATTATTATACTCTAAAATATTCTCTTCAAATTTCTTTATTGTTGGCTTTTGTTAATAAAATTACATTTAATCAATTAGATAATTGGCTCTTGCAAGTTTTTCTGTTCAACAGAAATGATCTCTTTTTGGCATCTAAAACAGAGCTATAATGTGCAGTAAGTAGGGCTATCCTTCTTTCCTGATGTTGAGAATGTTGAAGCCTGAGAAATTTTAAACAGCTTATTCAGTTATAAGCAGATTAGCATGTTAATATTCTAGTTGAAAAGGTAGGCACCATCCATAATCAGATAAATAATTTCCACAAAGAAGGAAATTATGAGAAATAATAAAATGAAAATACTAGAAATTATGTAAGGACATAATTGAGGTTAAATATGGTCATAATGGTTGAGGCCCTGATCCAGTAGGATTAGTGTCTTTATAAGAGACACCAGAGAGCTTATTCTCTTCTTATCTCCACATGAATGCACTCATGTGAGCACATAGTGAGAAAGCGGTTGTCTATAAGCCAGGAAGAGCGACCTCATCAGGCACTGAATTGGCCAGTACCTTAACCTGAGAATTCAAGTCTCAATAAACAATAAATTGTTATTGTTTAAGCCATCCAAGTTTTTTGATATGGCAGATGGAGCAGACTCATACAGTTAGGTAGATGATACAGGCAGTCTCAATTAGGAGAGAAAATCTGAACCAATGCATGAGAAAAGGAATAAGCTTTGTCTGTTAGGGTACATCCAAGTGGATTAGTATAGGACATAAAAATAGAACTGTGATAAATGAAGAAGAATGGCATTAATGAAAAATAATGGTAAATAAGTGAGACAGTTTAATGGAAGTCCTAGTATGCCATACTTAAGAACCTGGATTTGTCTTTGAAATGTAGATGAGAATTAAGTAGTGAATTCACAAGATGATATTTGGGGGGAGGCTTAATTATTATTTTTAATCAACAATTACAGATTATGTGAATGATAAATTTGTTATGGACTTAAATTGAGGTTGAAGAGATCATTAGGAAGCTGTTTCATCCTTCCAGGTTACAAATGATGAAGGTCAAACTACTACATTATATGTAAATATGGAAAGGTCTGAAAGGAATCTAAATACTATTGTGTAGATAAAATAACAACTCAGTATTTTCCTAAAGGTAAAATTTAAGAAAAAGAAAGGAAAGGGATTCCTTGCAGGCAGAGATAGATTCTGATTTTTAAGAGTCCTAAGCATATATAATGTGGGGGGCCTTTTTAATGAAAAATAATGGAAAATTATAAAATAAAACTTTGTCATGCCCCTACCCAGTTTAGCTTCATGACAATTTCATCTCCACTAGCAGATTTAATGTTTGTATGTGAAGGTAAATTATTACCACCAACTCAGCTAACATCAATAGAGAAAGGACAGAATAAGGGAGAAAGGTAGTGGACTTATTTTTGGAAATCTCCATGTAGACATCAGAGACAATTAGAGATGTTTGAAAGGGTGCTTGATATAATAGTCTGAAGTTTTTGAAATCTGAATTTCAAAAATAAATCAATTTAGGAGTCATCAGAGAAAGTAGAAGCTGAAACCTAAGAAAAATAATTATATCATCTAGAGAAGACATAAAGACTGACAAAGGGAAAAGAACGAGTATGAAATTCTGAGGAAATTAAATTAACATTATAGTGTAAGCAGAGTCTCAGAGCAAGAACAGGTAACATTTTATTTCAGTTATCTAAGGGATAAATGCCTGAACAACAGTAATTCAAAGGGAAATTGTTTTAGAAATTTTAGTTAACTAATAAGATTAGAAGAACAATTTGACAATGGAGGGTGAAAGAAAAAGTGAAATCAAAATGATAATGAGTTTCTAGTGCCTGAGCAAGTTGAGTGGGTGAATTGTCATTTACTAATATGAGAATTAAAAAAAATAGATTTAGGAAAAAAATGTTAGTTTTAAGTGCCTCTAGAATACCATGATAGGAGTATCTATTAGTAGTTGGGAATATATTCTGTATTTCTTGATTTTGAGCTAGGTATTATTTTGGCTCAATTTTCCAAAGTAAAGAAGTTCCAAAATGGTATGTCATTTGTCCAGTGTTACAGAGTAACCAGTGCTCCTACAGATGGTGAACTCAGAATCATCAGCCAGTCAATGGTATTCTAAGCTTTAAGAGTGGGGGTAGTTATTGGAAGAATATTCAGAAGATGCCAACAGAGAGAATACTGGAGAATACAAAACATCAAAAGAGGAGGGGGGTCAAGAGCCAACTAAAAGCAGTTTTTCTTCATTTCCCTCTCCTCACTTGTTGACAGTCACCAATTTGCTTTCTGGATAGAAACCTATTCTGGATAGTTCACACAAATGACATTATATATATGATATAAGACCTTTTGAGTCTGGCTTCTCTTACTTAGTTAGCATAATGTTTTTGAGGTTTATCCAAATTGTACCATGTATCAGTACTCCATTTCTTTATATAACTGAATAATATTCTGTTCTGTGTATATAATTTATCTGTTCATCCATTGATGAACATATGTGTTGTTTCTATTGTTTAGCTATTACAAATGATGCTTCTATGAACATGTGCATTTATTTGTTTAAATACTTGCTTCAAATTATTTTGAGTATATACCTTGGAGAATTCTTGGTTCATATGGTAATTCTATGTTTAACTTTTTGAGGATTTACCAAACTTTTCCACAGTGAGTCAACTGTTTCATATTCCCATCAGTAATGTATAAGGGTTCTAATTTCTTCACATCTTTGCCAACACTTCTTTTATTTGTTTTATTTTGTTTTGTTTCTTAGCAACCCTTGTGAGTGAAAAGTGATATCTCATTGTGGTTTTGATTTGTATTTTCCTAATCACAAATGATGGTGAGCATTTTTTATGTACCTGTCAGCCATTTGTATATCTTCTCTAGCCAAACTTCTATTCAATTCCTTTCTTAATATTTTAATTGGATTGTTAGTCTTATTGTTATTGAGGATACTTGTTCTTTATATACTGGAGACTAAACCCTTGTCAGATAAGTTACTGCAAGTATTTTTACCCTAGCTGTACATTGTCTTTTCACTTTCTTGATAACGTCCTTTGTTGCACAAAATTTTTCAATTGATGTTCAACTTATCTATATTTTTCTTTTGTTTTGTGTACTTTTTGTGTCATATCTAAGAATTTATTGCCAAACCAAGATTGCATACATTTACTACTATTTTTTTTATGTGAGTTCTATGGTTTAGCTATTTATTTAGGTCGCCAATCCACTTTTTGATTAGTATTAGAGGTTCAACTTTATTCTTTTGCATGTGGATATACAGTTGTCCCGGCACCAATGATTGAGAAGACTAATCTTTCCCCCCTTGAATGGTTTTGACAGCTTTGTTAAAAATCAGTTGGCCACAGAGATATGGGTTTATTTCTAGGCTCTCAATTCTATTTCATTGTTCTATATGCCTTATGACAATACCACACTTTTGATTACTATAGCTTTGTGATTACTATAGCTTTGTAATGAGTTTTGAAATCAGGAGTGAATCCTCTAACTTTATTCTTCTTTTTCAAGATTCTTTGACTATTTAACCAGTTTCAAGATTTTTGGCTTATAATTTCATATGAATTTAAAAATCAGCTTTTCTATTTCTGTGAAAATGGCTGATGGAATTTTGGTAGAATTGCTTTGAATCTATAGATCACTTTGGGTAATAGTGCCATCTTAACAAATTTGTCTTTCAATCCATTTATTTAGATCTTTTAAAAATCTCCTTCAACAGCATCTTGTAGTTTTCAGTAAAACTACTGAAATAAAATCTTTTACTTCTTTGGTTAAATTTATTCCTAGGTATTTTATTCTTTTTGGAGACTATTGTAAATAGAATTATTTTCTTAATTTCTTTATTAGATTATTAATTGATGGTGTATAAAAATACAGCTAATATTCTATGTTGATTTTGTACTCTACAAGTTGCTGAATTTATTATTCATAAGGAATATTGGTCTGTAGTTTTCTTATCTTGTGGTACCTTTGTCTGGCTTTGGTATCAGTAATATTGGCCTCATAGAGTAAATTAGGAAGTATCCCTTCTTTTTCTATTATTTTAGAATATTTTGAGAAAGTTTTGTGTTAATTATTCTTTATGTGTTTGATAGAAATTACCAGTGAAGGCTGGTTTTGGAATTTCTTTGTTGGGAGGTTTAATACTAATTGAATCTCTTTACTTGTTACAAGTGGTCAGATTTCCTATTTCTTCTCAAATCAATTTTGATATTATGTGTATTTTTAAAAATTGCTATTGATTTAAATTATCTAATTTGTATGTAATTGTTTATAGTATTCTCTTATAATCCTTTTTATTTCTGTAAGTTCAGTAGTAGTGCCCTTACTTTCATTTCTGATTTTGATTTTGTGTATCTCTTTTCTCTTTATCAGTCTAGCTAAAAATTTATTAATTTTTTTGATCTTTATAAAGAATTAACTTTTGTTTTCATTGATTCTATTATGTTGCTATTCTCTATTTCATTTATCCCCACTCTTGCCTTTTTAATTTCCTTCTTTCTCCCATTTTTGATTTTAATTTTCTTTTCTTTTACTACTTTTTTAAGGTATGAAATTAGGTTATTGATGTGATATGTTCCTCTTTATTAATGTAGGCATTTACAGCTATCAGTTTCCCTGAGCACTGCTTTTGCTGTATCTCCTGTTTTTGTGATGTTTTATATTTGTTTTTATTTGTCTCCATTTTATAATTTCTCATGATTTCTTCTTTGACACTTTGACTATTTGACTCCATCTTTTAATTTCTACAAAAATAAAATTTTCAGTTTTCCTTTTGTTATTGATGTCTAGCTTCATTTCATTGCTATTGGAAGGGATACTTTATATACTTGTAATCCTTTTAAATTTATTGAGATTTGTTTTTTGGCCTACTGTATGGCCTAGCATTCCATGTGTACTTTAGGATGTACATTATGCTATACTTATGTTTTTATGATGGTACATCAGATTAAAAAGGAAAACTTAGAATACATTTATTAAAATATCTTCAAATGTGTGGCATAGCAATATATGACTTTTTAATTAAAAACTTAAATAAGCTACCATAATTTTAAGGTAGTAATGCATTTAAGCAATATTTTAAAATACCTACATAACTTAATGTTATATAAAAATATCTGTCATATCTGTTGGTGACAAAGTCACAGGTACTACTAATAGTACTGTGTCATTAGTAAAGGAAATAATACATTTTAATTAAAGTAAAGAGGCCAGTTTTTTTCCCACTCATGCTCACAGACATGCTGAATTTTATCTCCAGAACCTCTGGAGGCCTAAGGACCCTAAATTAGCAACCTTTGTTTAAAGGGATTGTCCTTCAGTTTGAAAAACACTGCTTTAAGCCATTGGATGAATGCTTTTCCTAGGGTTAAAAGGAGAATGGGCAACCTCATAGAGCCCTACAACAAGTGATCTCCAGCCTGGAGAAGAGACTTAATGTTCCCTCCTGGTGGCATGACCCAAACTGGGGTCAAACAATGCAAGTTCATCCTGGTGTCCTAATGGAAGGAAGAAGCTGAAACTCTTGCCTCTGCTGCTGATGTCATTGCTTACACTTAGAATATAGTTTTGGGGACAAACCCTTAGACATTTTGTAAAACTAGAAAAGAAAGTCTCATTTCTGAGGCTTAATTAGTATTTGTGGAAGCCCAAGAGGTCTCTGTAGAAATAGCCTTGGGTAAGAGAAAATTAGTGTTTTTAATTACTATCATCAAAAATGAATATTTACAAGAAATTGGGCTGAAGGCCATCTGGCTCAAGCACATTCCTGAGGGAGGCCATAAAGCACTAAAAGGATAGAAGTAGGAGCATGATGCAAAATAGATGGAACTATTTATAGCTTCTCAAGGCTCTAGATCATCAACTGGAAAGGGCATTTAAAAGTTAAAGTAAACATCAAGTGACTCAATAGGAAGAATTAGTAAGTATTGTTTGCTTTTTTAATTTTTAGAAACATTTCATACTTTGACATTAAAATGTGATAGAGATTTCTTTCTTTTTTCCATGTATATGATTTCATTATTTGTTTTAAATGTAAGATGAAAAGCAAGCATTTTAGACATTATTCTATTTACATGTGGCCTTGACAGGTCCTTTGATTTCAGTGGTTCTCTGTGAATAATATTTGCTCCTTAGGTACTTCCTTGGTGTTATATTGATGAAAGAGTTGGTATAGTTGTGCCGTATTTGGATTCTTTTTAAACATAACTAATGCTTTGTTTCGGTAATACAAAATAATGTTTTAAATAAAGGATTGAATTTTAAGGTGATAATTTTATTAAAAGATCATTTCTTTTTCTATTTTTCTTAATTATTACAAAATATTATTTACTTATAAAAATATCAGAAAAATAATGATCATATATTATTATTTACCATTCACATTAGATTGACAACAGAATACTATCAAGACCTACTGACAGTGAGAGTTGATGAAAGAGGACTCTCCTACTTTGCTTTTGGGAAAATAAATTGATACAATACTTTTGGAAAGTAATTTGCAATTTATCTCCAGAAACAAAATAGTTGTGCTATTGGACTTCATAATTCTACTTTTGAGCATGTTTCCTAAAAAATTGCAAATACAGAAAAATATTTCTCTGAAAATATATTTATCACAACATTATTTATGAAATTAGAAAGTGAGATTATATAAATATTACATAATAGAGTTTGGGTTATATAAAGGATATAATACTTTTTTGGTCATAAAATATATTAAGTGTTTTAATAGCATGGAAAATGTTGAAGTAATTGTGCAGTATATAACAAGCTATGTACTTGGGCAAGATGTTTAACCTCCCTATGTCTCAGTTTCCATAAATATAAAATGGGAGTAATAGAACTGTTAAAAGACAGTAACTCCTTTGTATAATGACCATGAAGATTAGGAGTTAGTATATGTCAGTTGCTTAAACAGTACCTGGTATAGAGTGTTAGATGCTAGCTTCTGTTTTTATCATCTTTACTGTAGGCTTATTTCAGTAGATTCAGGGAAAGAAGCCAGGAGACATCAGCAAAGAATATAAGTTCTTTAATGTGGGCAAAAGATCTCACTTACTGCACAGAGATGACTCTGCTGAGTAAGAGACACAGATGTATTCACAGTCAGAGAACTAAGCTTCCCTTGCCTTCCACCTCCACAAAGGCTAATACTTGCCAATTTACCACTGTAATAATCCCAGCATACTCCTAAATGATTACCAGGAAAACAAAAGTAGAATTTGAGTCAAAGTTTTAGGTATATCTTTGCCTCAGCAGGCCCAGGCTTTAGGGACGTGAAACTTCTTTTTGAAATTACTTTTTAAATGAATAAACCAGGATGCAAAATCATGATATCACATATAATCACAAATATGCTATAAGAAATAATCTAGAATGGAAACCAAGAATAAAATTAAAGAAATCAAAATGTACCCAGAAGTTGCTCTTGGGTAGTAAAACTATGAATGGCTTATTTTGTCTTCTTTCAAATTTTCTGTTTTCCAAAATTCTATAATTTGAATTTACCATTGAAGAGGAATTTTTCACTCAAATGGCTAACCTTATAATCAGCTCTTTGTTCTGCTTCTGTAGATATGCTTGCCACATAGGCCGAAGGGCAGGGTGACCTCAAAATTAACTAAAGACTCATCCTCCCTTTTGCTTATTCTGCCTAGATAACAGATACATTGCCTGAGTTTCTGTCTGAAAATTTTACGCTTTGTAACTCTTTGTAACTGCCTGAGGGCATATTAACCAATCGATCCATGCCAACTGTCTACATGTAAATGCACAGATAAGCCCTATAAAATCAAAGTTGCATCTGAGCTGGGGTCCCAGATCTTCAGAGCCCTAGCACTTCTGAGACCGCTGGCGTAATAAACCTGGGTTCTCCAACTCTTCGAGTGGTGCTTGATTTCTCGCGGGTCTGCTTTTCTGCAACACCATATATAAACTAAAGTATCAGTTAAAGAATCTTAATTTAATGGCTTAATAATGTCATCAATAATCCCATCCCTCCCATCCTCCTACTTTCCCTCCCTTCCTCCTTTCTCTTTCTTCCATTCTCTTATTCTTTTTTGTCTTGTTTCCTTGCTCTTTCTCTACTTCCATGAGGTTGGTTTTGTCCTAAGCCTGCTTACTCTGTATTTGTCAGCAGCAACCGAGATTACAGCCTTCCTCGTTTACACACACACAGATGTCCTGATTGGAACAATTTAATTCACATGGTCATTCCTGAACCAATCACTTAGGCTAGGAGAATGTAATACACTAATTGGCTTAGGCCTGATTTTTATGCTCATTCCTGAATCAATTACTAAGCCAAACTAGAGAAGATTATCCTGTTTCAAAGTACAATCAATATTTGCTTATTTAATAATCCCCACTTATAAATGCTTTTTTTTTTTTTTAAGCAAAATGCATATATCCAGTTCTTAAGAGTTCTTTCTTTTCCCTGTTTCCTTCAGCTGCTTTTCCTCAGGGTTCAGTTTAAATGCAAGGAGGATAAATACTAATGTGTCCTATCATCCTCTGGTAAGGGTCTGTGTCTTCTGTCCTCACTGGTCTCATCGGGTTCCATCACTGTGTCCTGGTAACCACATTGGATGTCTCTGGTCTTGCCCTGAGCCTCCAGTCATGAGGTCCTTAGACTCTATTTCAACTTCACCTTTTTTAGGCCTTCTAGTTCATTGTAGTCACCTCTGTGCCCCTTTGAGGAAACCAAAGCAACCCAAGTAAATTGTGTGGGATTTTGTAAAGCTATGTCTAGACCTACTCAGTCATTTACCACCTTCAATAATGAGTCTATTCACAGTGCCATGTTGGAAAGTAACTACGACTACCAGGAGGCTTTGGTTTCCTAGACTACACCCTGGAAAGCCTGTTGGTGATTCATCCCCAAATGGAGTTGTGCTGTGAACTCCATTCCCAGTACTCAGCGTTTGTACTCCCTTTAGTCAACATTTCTTCCACTTCTTACAATACCATTAGTTCTCTCTCAGAATTTTTTTTCATCTTAAACTTTATAACCTCTTCCTTCAGGCTTTGGTTTCCAGTTTCCAAGCAAAGTTTTTAAACTCTCAATACTTTTTCACTCTCTTGTCCAGGCCTTTGCATTTAAAAGTGACTTTCAGGACTATTATCTATATTATAATTTTTTAAAAGCCTAATTTGGAGCTCAAAAGCCTGGAAATCAACTCTTTGTTCTCATTTAGTTCTTTCTTTTCTTCCCTAAGGCAATAGACTTCAGTCTCCAAATCTAGTTTTAATTGCAAAAGGGCTTTAGGATAAAATACAGACTTAAAGCAATTGCATTGAAGAGTATTTAAAAACATTGTATTTCTGCTATAACGAATGCTAATAATTATGTGGACATTAAACACTGTAAGGGTTCAAAGAAAAATGAAATTAAGTTCTAAAAAGAGAAATTAGATATTATTTATTAAATTAGTGGGAGGTGAGCTAATTTTTAAAGAATGAATAGAGGCTTGAGAAAAAGAAAGGAGAAATAAGTTATTTTTGGTGGTTTGTCTTTGTTGTAATGAATCATGTAGTAGAATATATTCTATGCTATATTCTAGCAAAGCTCAGACAGGAGCTGATTCATATATTTGTAGATATAATTATTGATTACAAATATTTCCCTCAAGGGGCCACTTGTCTTAGTCCATTTGGACTGCTATAACAGAATATCATAGACCAAGCGGTTTATAAAGAACAGAAATTTATTCCTCACATTTCTGGAGGTTGGGAAATCCAAGATCAAGCTGCCAACAGATTTGGTGTCTAGTAGGCCTGCCTCCTGTTTCATAGAGGGCTGGATATATCCTGTGTCCTCACATGGCGGAAGGAGGCTCCACCCTTACGATCTAAGTACTCTTTCAAAGATCCCACCTTCAAATACTACCACACAGAGGGTTGGATTTCAACATATGAAATTTGGAGGGACACAGACATTCAGTCTATAATAGTACTTCACATAATTCTCATCAACTTTAGAAAATGTTTATAAAGAACATTTTTTCTCATGTAACTCTTAAATTTCATGCTTCTATTTGTCACCCAGTACGGTTTGCATGACTGCGTTGAATCGCAGCAGTGCTTCTCATTACATTACATGATAATGTACAAAGAAAATACACCTAAAAGGTAAATATTTTATTCTAAGTGATGATTCACAGTATAAAGTTCTTTTTGAAAAGTAAAATTTTTGTTCTAAAATTTGTGGTTTTTTGTCTGTTTTTATTTATTTGCTTTATTTTCAAGCTAGAATCTATAGACTGTTTTTGAGAATCCTTACATTACTATATAAATAATTTCCTTAATGAATATCTTCTACAAGGTACTGTCCTGGAGTTTGAATTACACTTCCTTGTTTATTAACTCTATAATCTTAGATATTTATTTAATCTCTCTGTGCTTTCTCTTTTGTCAAATGAGAATGATAAAACTTATCTCATTATAAGGATTAAATGAGAAAATTATGTAAAATCTTGTAGCTACTTTCATTATGACTAGAATTATTTGATAGCACAAGTAAAATTTTCATATTGTCATATTCCTCAACTTTTGTCTACTGAAGGCATTTCTTGAACTTTTTCTTCATTTACAAAAGCTTCTCTTATAATCTATTCCTACTCTAATTCTGGTTCCATGAAACACCCTTTTAACTGCTATACGTGGGCTCACCTTTCTCTTGATCTTCTTGGTGTTCACTCTTTCTGTTTCAACATCTCACACATTGTGCTTTCTTCACAATCTCCCTCTTAAGACATCTTCCCTGAGCAACCATGGAAGGTCAGTGCTAGAGCCAAACTGATACTACTTGACATTGGCTGCAATGTCAAGGAATCTGGGTCCTATTTAGTCTCTTGACTGAGAAGTTAATCCATAGAAGAAACCTACAGAAGAGGGGAGAATTAATCCACTCAGATTCGAGTCTATAGGATAAGAACATTTTTGTGCTGGCGTGAGACCAATTCATTTATTTGACTAATGCAACATAGCATTTAAGGTTTGTTAAGTTAGCAGTGAATGTATAAAGCACTTTACATATATTATCTCTAACACACCATTTAAAAAATCTTTGCAAAGCATGAGTTATTATTTCTATTTTAGATTGGAAAATACTGATGCTCGGCAGTAAGTGATACCAAAAAAAAAAATTGTAATCCACATCTGTCAAACTTCAAAGTATCTTTCTGTTATATTATTACACCTTCCTAAAAATTGAAAAGTGTCCCATCAGACTATTTTAGATAGAGGCAGGCTGCTTATTGAAAGTGCTTTTAGCTGAGAGCTGATGTCTCCCACAAAACCTCCTTTTTGTGCTGGTAATTATGCATGACCTTGCATACTTATTAACAGTTTATTTGTTAAGTAACTTATGTGTCCACCTAAATTCCTGTGATTGAGAACTTGTTTGTATTTCTTTACAATGCCCTCCCATTTCTAACACAGTATAATACATTAATGTTTGTTCTAAATATATTTATTTATAACCTACTATATTCAAAGTATAATAGATGCTGCTTCAGACAAAATTAAAAACATGAGATTTCTTATCATAAGGATTTTTTTTTCTGATAGTGGATCTAAGAGAACTGGAAAAATTTCATAATGGAAGAAATAGAAGGAGTTAATGATTACAGTGTTTTGGAAGTAATTAGAAGATGAAGGTAGATGGTTGGCAAAAGAAATGACAAGATGCAAATAGAATTTTATTTTATTTATTTTACATTGTATTTCTCTAAGAAAAAGGTAAAGACAAGAGTTTTTTTCCAGACCTTGTGATTCTGCACTTGCATCTGAGAGTTCTGAGGCAATTAGACTGAGGCAGAACATTCTGGATGGTTTCGTGCATTCTGCCGTGAGGTCATTGCCGACAATTTATAACCAAGCCTAGGTTTAGAACAAGGTACCGCTGAGGTAGCTCAGTAATACAACTGTCACTAGAAGATTAAATAAGTTACTCAAGCATGTGCTACTCTGCATTTTAGGTGTCACATTGGTTAGACCCAGAAGGTAAAGGATAACATAGACAAGCCACTGAAGAAGCCCAAATGTAAAAGAAAACTTTTGGGTGTAATGGACCAGAGAGATTCCATAGACAAGTACACGCAGACAGATAGAAGAATCTTAGCAAAACACAGAGACAGTAGACTTGGATATATGTCAAGGTATTGGAACCAGTTTGCCAAAAAGTCAATTCAATTTGGCATACTGGCCATTGGGCAAATTGACTTTTGGGGAATTGTATTGCTTTTGAAAATCTTGGGACATACATACAAAGGGAGAAGAGATGAGTAAAACAGTATTTATTGCTCTCCTACTCAATATCAGATACTGTATTCTGTGCTATATATAAATTTCACTTTCTCTGCAAGGCTCTAGTATAGGTATTAAATACACCTTTTTTTTTTTTTCAAATGAGAAAAACTAAACATCATAGTCACAGGGTAAGGGCCAAAGATCTCCCAGTCACTTAGTTGAAGAAATATCATTTGAACACAGATTGCTTGGCTTTAATGCCTTGTAGTTTCTGCTTCAACACATACCCCAAGTTTGTGTTGAAATAAAGTTTATGAAGGGAAATTGTTGAAAAAGGTTTATAAAGGCTGACAGGGGCCAGAGCTTGAATGCGACACCAAGGAACTTGAATTTGAGAACTGGGAACCACCAATTCATTGGAAGAAAGAGGGTAGCAGTACTTAAGAAAATTAATTTTGTAATTAGTGTGCAGTGTTAATAGCCTACTAGTTAAAAGCCTACTGTAATAGATCCTTTAAGAAATAAGAACTAACCTAGGATTACAATGCAAATTGGTAGAAGAAAAGATTTAAGAGAGGTAGAATGGCAAGTCAATAGGAAGTATTATTATTGAATGAAGTTTAGAAGCCATTTTAGAGAACAAATTCAGAAGGAAGAATGATGAGTTATATTTCTGACATTAATTTTTATTTTCATTTTTAATTAATTTTTATTTTTTAATTACAGTTGGCATTCAATATTTTATATTAGTTTCAGGTGTACAGCATAGTGGTTAGATATTTACATAATTTATGAAATGATCCCCCTATAAATCTAGTACCTTACCTGGCACCATACGTGTAATAATAATTACAATATTATTGACTATATTCCCTATGCTGTACTTCACATCCCTATCACTATTTTGTAACTACCAATTTGTACTTCTTAATGCCTTTGCCTTTTTCACCCAGTTCCCCACCTCCCCTGCATCTGGCAACCATCAGTTTGTTCTCTGTATCTATCAATCTGTTTCTGTTTTGTTTGTTCATTTATTTCGTTTTCCAGATTCTAAATGTAAGTGAAATCAAATGGTATTTGTCTTTCTCTGACTTATATCACTTAGTATAATACCCTCTAAGTCCACCAATGTTGTCACAAATGGTAAGATTTTATTCTTTTTTTATGGCAAGTAATATTCCATTGTATATATGTACCACTTCTTTATCTAATCATTGATCAATGGGCACTTAGTTTGTTTCTATATCTTGGCTATTGTAAATAATGCTGCATATAGCTTCTCAAGTTATAGTTTTGGGTTTCTTTAGATAAATACACAAAAGTACAATTGCTGGGTCATAAGGTAGTTCTATTTTTAATTTTTAGAGGAACCTCCAGATTGTGTTCCATAGATAGCTACACCAATTTGCAATCCTATCAACAGTACAGAAGGTTCCTTTTCCTTCACATCCTCGACAACACTAGTTTTTGATTTGCTGATGATAGCCATTCTGACAGGTGTGAAGTAATCTCATTGAGGTTTTAATTTGTATTTATCTGATGGTTAGCGATATTGAATACCTATTCATATGTCCATTGGCCATCTGTATGTCCTCTTTCATGAAATATCTATTCAGTTACTTTGCCCATTTTTTAATTGAACTTTTTGTCATTTTGGTGTTAAATTGTAGGCGTTCTTTCTGTATTTTGGATATTAACTCTTTATTGGATGTATCATTGGTGAATATCTTCTCTCATTTTGAAGGTTGGTGTCTCATTTTATTTTTATGGTTTCTTATGCTGTACAAAAACTTTTTAGTTTGATGTAGTGCCCCTTTTTTTCTTTTGTTTTCCTTGCCTGAGGAACCATATTAAAAAAATATTGCTAAGAGCAATGTCAAAGTATTTAGTGCCTATGTTTTCTTCTAGGAGTTTTATGATTTCAGGTCTTACATTTAAGTACTTAATACATTTTGAGTTTATTCTTGAAATGGTATAAGAAGGTGATCTAGTTTTATTTTTTTAGATGTATCTGGTCCAGTTTTCCCAACATTATTTATTGAATGGACTATCTTTACCTACCTCATTGTATATTCTTGCCTCCTTTATCATAGATTACTTGACCATATAGGTATGGATTTATTTCTGAGCTGTCTATTCTGTTCCACCAATTTATATGTCTGTGTTTTTGCAAGTACCATGCTGTTTTCATTACTATAACCTTGTAGTATGGTTTTGATATCCGATAGTGTGATAACTCCAACTTTGTTCTTTTTTCTCAAGATTGCTGTGGCTATTAAGAGTGTTTTATTGTTCCATATAAATTTTAGAATTATTTGTTGCCTCAGATCATCTCCCTGGAGCACACTGTGAAAATATTACAAGAACAAGGTTATTTTCATAAAAGCAATTAGGCCTTTACAGAGTTGAAGTATATCTCTTTTTATCTGCTACATACCAAAAGAGACAGGGACCAGGTTCATTGGCCTCACTGTGTCTACCTCAAAGGGTGAGAGTTTTTGAGTTCCAAAGGGGTCAATCTGAGATTTAAAAAGACCAATGGCAATGCTTTTGGCAGAGTGATTTGCAGGGTCTCTATAAATTTTGTCAGCTGAGTCTTAATAATGCTATTAGTGTGTTCAAATAAACCTGAGGACTGAGGGTGGTAAGTGTAGTTTAAGTGTTGTAAAACCGGCCAAACAGTGCAGACTTGTCAAAACAGCTGACTGACAAAATGAATTCCCAGATCCCTGTGGAGCTGGAGAGCCATTCCTCAGGTAGGGATAATCAATCTTTTCCAGAAGGACTTTAGCCACAGAAGAGGCAGTAGCCTGTCTAGAACAGAAAGTTTCAGTCCAATGAGGAAACATAAGACCATGACTAAAACATATTTATATTCATGAGCTTGCGAGGCTGTATGAAATTCACTTGCCAAACCTCAAATAGTCCATTAGGCAATTTAAAATTCCAGGAGCAGAGCAAGCAGACTTACCTGGGTTGTACTCTGGACAAGTGAGACAAGTGAAGTAGGTATTTTTTGTGGCCTTATTAACATTTCCCAACCAGCGCTGATTCATGAATGCCATCACGTTATCAGTAGACCAGTGGTTTATGCATGTACAGCAGGTAGCAGTGGGAATTTCAGTCTCGGGTAGTACTGCCCTGTTATATAGCCTGAACCAGAGTTTTTACCAAACAACAATTGTTGGATTTCCAATGTTGGTTTTCTTTCCCCCTTTTCTGGAGCCAATTATTGAGCTTCTCTAGCCAGTTTTTCTGTTATTACATGGGAAGATATCCCTTTGGACCATGACAGAGGTTTGACTTTTTTTCCCATTTAGGAAAAAAAAAAAGTGCAGCTCACTGCCAGAGTTAATTTAACATCACACATAGGAATGCTATGTTTTCTAAGATTTGACAATAGAGAATTACTGTATTTTATAAATGGAAATGCCACTACTAAAAACAGAATGCTATAAATAGAATGATGTCATTTTTTCCCAAAGACTATCAGTATACTGGAGTGATGCTAAAATAATAAAAGTGAAATATTTTGTGGCAAACTTTGAGGTCAAGTTTAGAACTGTAATCCATGAGTTGTTTTGGGGCAAACACTGTAGCCATAAGACCTGCCAGCAAATATTCTTGGGGCAAATAGAAAATGGGTTAAAGACAGTGTTTCTTGTGGGTGTTTCAGCAAGATGATTTTTTTTAGCTTCCAGACTGTCAAGTTTATAATGCCCTGGGATCTTAATAATAACTAAAGTAGCAGGTAAAAGTAAAACATTTAATAATTCCTACATATACTGGCCATATTAAATTTTATTTCTTCTGGAAGTAAGGCACATTGCTTTCACTAAATGTCAAAATCATGAGCTACTCTAAAAGTATATCTACTATCAGTATAGATGTTGGTAGCTTTGCCCTTGATTAGAGTGCAGGCCTGTGTGAATATGTGTAATTCTGCTTGTTGGGCTATAATAGCCAAAGGTAAAGGTGCCACTTCAATTACATGAAAAAGTGTTGATATTGCATATCCAGCACAATATTTGCTCCCGTTACCTTTTAAATAAGAGCCGTCAGTGGACAGTGAGAAGTCAGGGTCATGCAAAGGAATTTCCTGACAATCATTGAGGGATCAGGAGGTAGTCTGTCAGTGTTAGGCAGTCCTATAAAGCTTCATCAGTAAAAAGAAAAAAAAAAGGAGAAGAGCAGCAGGGTTAAGGTTATTACAACATAAAAGAGGTATGTGAGGAATGGTTGACAAAAGGATTTCATGGAATGTGAGGTGGCTAAGTGAAAAATGAGTGAATTCGACTGCATGGCATACAAAGATGGATAATGGGGATCCCACAATATCCTCAGTGGCCTTAACCAAAAGCACAGTGGCAGTAATGGCTCTAAGACAAGGGGGGCATCCCCATGACATAGGGTATAGTTACTGGCTATAACACCCTGTGGGTCAATGGTAGGTTCCAAGTCTTGGGGTGAGTAACCTAAGGGCATTCCCTTCCTTTTCATATACAAAAAGGAAAGAGGGAATTTGATAATTGGGATGCCCAAGGTCAGGTAGGTTCATCAAATGTTCCTTTAAGGCTTTAAAGGCTATGTTGTCCTGTTCTTCCCACTAACTTAGGTTGGGGCTTTCGTTCTTCAGTAAAACATTCAGACGTTTGATCATAAAGGAGAGATGTGATATCCAGTTTTAGCAATAACCAACTAGCATAAGAAAACCTCACAGTTGACACCTAGTTTTGGATTTGGAGAAAGCCTATTTGGACCTAATTGCAGCCCTTGTTCTGATATCAGATGCCCTAAATATAGAAGTTATGTTTGGGAAAATTACAATTTCTTCTTGGTGTCCCTTAAGGCTGAAAGTTTTAGCAAGTAGCTGCTGTCTTCCTGTAAGGAGACTTGGGAGGAAGAGCAAAGAAGTAAGTATTCCACGTTCTGCAACAAAATAGAACCTCTAGGGAACTTGAGATCATCCAAGTCAACCTTCAGAATTTGTGAGAAGAAGGTCTCTCAGTATAACCCTGAGACATTACGGTCCAGGTGAATTGTTTTCATTCCCAAGTAAAGGCAAAAATTATTAGCTAGCTTCATCAATTGGAATGCTAAAGAATACACAGCATAAATTAATTACAGTAAAGAATTTACTTTCAGTTGGGATGGATGTCAGCAGTGTATGAGAGTTAGGAACAGCTGGGTGCCAAGGGATAACAGTTCTGTTCATTGCTGAAAGAGTGAAGGGAAACCTCCACCCTTGACCCATGAGTTTTTTTCACAGGTAAAATAGGAGTATCACAGGGACCAGTGCAAGGGATGCTGAGGCCCTGAGTTTTACACTCTTCTATTATGGACTTTGTACCTCAAAGGCTTCTTTATTTATGAGTTATTTATTGATCCTTGAAAGGGGTTTTGAAGAATCTATTCAAATCTTGGTAGGAAGTGCACTGTGGCTTCTGCCAATATTAGATAAAGCTTTTGCCCATAAAGAGGAGGATAGTTGATATAATAGGGACGAACGATCAGTGTTCCCAGATTCAGCTATAGAGCCATCAGAAATAGAACAAATGAACATGGAAGTGCCTTTTAATTGACCTGGTTGGCTATTTTGATGGCTACCCTCAAGTTATAAAATTATTTCCCGCTTATGGAAGAAAGAAGTTCTGGCATAATATTTTCTAAGAAGTCTCAGCCTAATAAATGAATAGGGGTAGAGGAACTAAGGGCACTGCTGTTTCTAAATGTAAAATCATTCAAAGTCCCTCTATGGAGTACTCTCAAAGTACTGAGATAACTAGGACCCTATATTTCAGATGCTTTTTCTCTAAATCAAAAACCTAAACAGCCTGCAGGACAAATACCAGCAAAGTTCACTAGGAACTGTCCAATTTCAAAAAGTTGGACAAAGGTTGAATAGCATAGTTTCAGTAGGAACAGTCCAGTTCCAAAAAGGAATTGAATCAAAGGCTTAAATGGCAAATTTCCAATGGGAACAGTCTGGTTCCAAAAGAAATTGGGCCAAAGGCTAGCACAGTTCTAGTGGAACAGCCTGATATTTTAGACTCAAGCCAAAGTGCCAACCAAGTACCATGGACAAAACAGGGCCCTAACCAGAAAGGATGGCACCTTAAATCAGAATCTGAATAGAGCCTGGATGGGTCAGAATGCAAAGAGAGGGGAAGTGCAGATGCAGGAGAAAAACTTACCCTCAAATTCCAGGGTTGACGAGAAAGCAGTAAGCTCAGTAGGCTCAATGGGTACTGTGCCTGTTTACTTACCACCCACTTGCCTCCAACAGTGGGTCCTTGTTCCTATTTGACTGGCAAGTGATCCAGTTTTAATATTCCATTATCACATCTTTCTACAGTCACTCTTGGTACCAACCATTTTATTCTTGGTTCCACTGAAAGCCCAGCTTGAGAAGAAGACTTGTATGCAGGTAATATATTTGAAAAGTAATCCTAGAGAACAATAGCAAGAGTGAAGTAATTGAGGAAAACAGAAAAATAGAGAAAGTCTAAAATGATACTGCGCCATTGAGAAAAAAATTTTTTTTTTAAATTGGCCACATTGCAGATGACTGATGCTTGAGCCTGTATTTGTTAAGAGTAGCTTCATGGTCACCAACTCTCCTGAAATTCTGGATTATATATGTGTATTGTGTTTCCTCAAATGTCCTACACACCAGTATGAGAAAACCCCCAGAAGAAGAAGTGAGAACACACTGTTTAAGTTCAGGCATTGTCATAGCATGAACAAAGTTGGCCAAAGACAGTATGGAACAGGTGGTAATAATGTTGACTCTGGTAAGAGTTGGGGCTGAAAGGATGTGAAACCTTGCATAACAGTTATTCAAATCACTAAGAGAACACACAGCAGTGGCTCACACCAGGAGTGATGGATGGATGGATGATTTGGACTAAATGAAAAAAATAAATGAATCCCTGTCTCTGCTTCACATAATGATTTATGGAACCAAAACCTTATGCTAAATTATTATTTTTCTAAAGGTGAAAGTGAAATTTTGCTGTTATAATAGAAAAAAATTATTTTCAGGTTCTAACAATTCTTTGCTGAAAGATTTGGTTGAAGTAAAGCTAGCTAGTTTTACTTCAGGACTTCAGATTTTAAAAAACGTAGAATTTAAATTTTAACACTTGGCATAGACCTGAAGAAACTGAAAATTAAGTTAATTTTATGATTTATTTTATTAGCATTAGTGAACTAGCTGCAAATATATTTAATTTGGGGCATGTCAGCAATTATACTCATTCAACTTATACCCACTTGAGAGCCCTCATATTACCTTTAAAATTCTTCTTGTGGGACAAAAGTTTTCCCTGAGACAGAAAAATTGGGACACTGGTTTTAGAGAAAAATAGCAATTCAAAGTTAAACTCAGTATTCATAACATAACATAACTAGACTCAATCATGAAAGCCAAATCCAGCTTTCAGCTTGATCACTCATGGGAAGCAGTGTAATAATAAATCAGGGTATCTAGACTGGGTTTTCCTCCTGAGTTACATATATTCTTATAAGCATCCAACATGTAAATACAGCCTCATGCTCAGTCCAACTTTCATTGTATATAAGTTGAAGCTTCTTAAAACATTTCCCCTAGTATTAGGAAAGATAAGGTAACAGTTGTTTGGATTAGTTCTTTGTGTAAAAAAAAGGGGTGGGGCAGGAAAGTGATACTACAGGTCAGTGGACATAAGGGAAAAGGGGAAAGATGAAGTCATTCAATTGTTTAACAGGGAGAACCACCTGGGAGCTGTGATATATACCAGGCCAGGGGCTAAAAGTGATAGGGAAAGGCGGGAAGAACTAGCTATCCAGGAGAGCCAAGTACTATATACTCAGACAAGTGTAATACAAGAAAGAGTATGATAGATGTTATAGGATAAGTGCAAAGTGCCTCCTGGTACAAAAACAGGAAAGAAAATATGAACAAGTTGTGTTGTGTCATCAAGAATTGCTTTACAAATAGGCTAGAGTCCAAACTGAACCTTGAAGGGATAGCTCAGAATTTGAAAGGTGAAAATAAAGGTGAAATGGCACCTCAGGAGGATAAAACAACCTTGCCATCCTTTAAGGCTCAACTCACATACAACTTATTTCACAAAACCTTTCCTTATTCCTCTCAAGTTGCAGGAACCACCTCTTAGAGCATTTTATGCCTCTTCTCTGGTATTTAAAACATGCTGCCTTAGCTTGTTGTGTGTTTCTTGCAGTGCCCTCACCAGAGTGGGGGCAGCTTGAAAGCTGGATTCATGTCCAGCTCTTTCATGGAGCACCAGTATCTAGCATAGTGCTCCAGGTAGAGTGAGAACAACAGTGAAGTCAATGCATGAATAAGAAAGGCAATGAGGAACACAGCTGGCAGATTTTGTTCTGATCTTATTTTAAGAATTCTTATTCTGTTCACCTCATAAGATTTTCTCACTGGTCAAGTCCTCCTTTCTGCCTGTTGGTAATGTGCCCTCTTGTGTTTACACACTAACACAAATGGAAAAGAGAAGGGTGGAGGAGAGAAAGGGAAAAGGCGAGAGAGGCCAACCACCACCATCACACAGAGAAACCACAGCACTCCAGTGACAGCACTCCAAATGGTTAATGAAAGAAAGAGCCTACACAAACACAGGACTGCTTTTCAACAATGCCTTTGTGGAAGAAAGCTCAGCAGTGCAGAAGTGAGAAGTTTAAATTTTTTCTCTATTGAGAAAAAAGTTTTAAAACACATTAAAGTGAGTACCAGAGAAAACTAAAAGTGTTAACTTTAATATTCGACATTTGTACAATATGTCATTTTCTTAGAAACTCGTTTTCCAGGACTATCGAGGATCTACACTGAAATACTCTAAAGGGTAATTTTTTTCAAATGACTATTTACTAAAATGTATCCAGAGAAAACAGAAAAGATGTAAACAAAGAGATAAGATATGTAACTATGATTATATTAGACATAGATATTTCATAAATTATGAGTTATTAAAGGATTGGCATATGAAAATGGGCAGATAAAATTGCACTTACCTGTTTAATAATGCACAGTTGGAAGTAGAGGGCTAAGTGGCATGTGTGAAACAAGTAGTCTGTGCTCATCACCTGTGGCCTGTATCAAGTAAAAAATGCTCTGTTTTAAGAGCAAAACTCATTTCTCTTTCCCTGAAGGCAAATGTGTGCCGGGAAATGAGGTACAGCCCTATCCAAGGTCCACTACATCCTAATATTTGAGTTGCTCATTATTCAAAGTCTATGTGAAGCCACTTGACAGCTTCCTGCCTCACACAGGCTTGGAAACAAGGAAACTATCTAGTTGGAGAATCTGCTTTTCTACAAATTCGGGCAATAAGTGGCTGAAAGAAGCCTTCATTAACATTAAGCCCAAGTGGATTTTATTTAAAGTGACCTTGTGTCTCTGGATTAATTACATTTTTTTTTTAATTTTACACATTGGTACATTTCCTCCTAAAGAGATAATGGCACTGACGAGAAATGGCTTAACCTAGACATATTTGTGGTTTTTGAAGTAAGAGGTAAACATGTAAATAAAATACCGTTTTATTTACTGTCTCATTTGTGGTTGATGAAGATACTCTTTGGATTCCAGAAATTAAAGTGACTCTATTAGCAATAACTGAGTTATAAAGTAAAAATCTCCACAGCTTAACAGCCTTGATCATTAATGTGGAATCCATCCACCGAGAGGCTGCTTTTGGCCAAAACCCCATGGTATTATCTTCTTTATTTATAAGTGAGTGAAAATTAAAATTTTCTTTTTAAAAGTTTTTCACTGTTTTTGGAAGACTCCCTCCTTCCTATAAAATTATTCTCACATCGTCTCTATCTACTTTGTGCCCTCCATTAATGTGAAGATTTGTTTTTTCTTTTACTCTTTTGTTTTATCAAAATTCAGGGGGTCAAACATGCAGAATACCTAGCACAGAGCCAAGTTCTTCCTGGGAGCTCAGTTTACTGCTGTCGTAAGTAATGTGGTCTTTCTGTGTAAATTAGGAGTGGACCTTTGGTTTCACTTTCAATCCACTTGACTTGGATTTCCAAGTTTTTGCACTGCCACTTATGCTGATGTGTTGGGCCAGTTATAATTTCCCTGAGCCTCAGTTCCTCATCTATAAGTGAGAAAAGCTATACCATCTCACAGGGAGCTGTGAGGTTTAATAACACGATAAGTGCAATAATGCCTTGGAGTCTTTGAAGGGCAGTACACACAGCTGCTATTAGTATTGAGAAGGCAGAAGAATCCTAACACCACAATAAATTGTTCCCTGTGTTATCTACTCCTATTTGTATTAGTGAGTCAAGGGTATGCCTCTAGAGAGTGGATAGAATGAATGGAAAGAAAGGTCTTAGGAACCCACTGTGGAAATGGAAGTAGCTGAGCAGTCTCCCTGGCTTTCTTAGCCCCCTGGTGAGTAGGACCATTGAAATGCTAATTAACAGGAAGGGAGCTGCCCCAGCTCTCTCCCTGCTTCTTTGGCAGGAGTCTCTGGCAAGGTCTTTCTCCTATTTCTGCTGCTGGCTCTGTGAACAGGCTGTCCAGGCATTTTAAGTTTGGCAACCAATGTGATAAATTGCTTCTTCTTAAAATAACAAATAATTTGAGTTGGCTTGCCACTAAACATTTTTCCCCTTGATTCATTCTGTGGAAATAGAAGAGGAAAATGAAAATGTCCACATGGACTCAGTCTAGTTCCATCTTATGTTCCATACAAACCCCCATATGGTCAAGCACCCACGTGTTGCTCTTTTCCAGAACAGCTGACCCTGTCCAAAATTCTTAGCACTAATGCTTAAGGCCTTTTAAGGATCAAATGGAACCCCTGGATAATTTTATTTGCAGAGGTATGTAAGCTATCCTCTATCTTCGTGTAAATTCCTGTAAGGGTTAAGCCCTGATGATTGAGGAAGATATAAAATGGAAAAATCAGATATAACTGGAGAGGACTGCACTCGACATAATATCCTAGCAACCTCCCAGTTTTCCAGGCAATGTTTATATTATGTGTTTTTCAAAGTGATACCTTCAATGTTATTGCTATGTAACATGGTTAATTTTCTCAGTAGCATATGTAGCTCAAGGATGATCTATGATAAGACTGAAAAACAGAAGTTACCAGTAATTGCAGAGTGCACAGTTAATTATATTTTGAGCTCTAAACCTGCTTTTTTTTCTTGATTTGCTGTACTGCTTTATATTTATAAGCTACCCTCCTCTCTCGAATCTTGTTTTGATCTATGTAGAAAAAGAAGATATTAGCTTGAATTGCTATTATATGATTTTTGTTGTTGTTGTTGTTTGTTCTTGTTCATTTGGCTTCCATTTACATTGTTCTTGAATAGTTAGCTTAATTATTCAAACATTTATTCTGAAATAAATAAAACTATTAATTTCCTTCTGCTGGAACACTGAATGTTATTAATTCCTTTAAAGTAGACCCTCTCATTCATAGTTACCTTCCCATGGCCTTCAAGGATCCTCAACTTATTTATTTCAAGGAACATTTCATTCTCCCTCTCTACAAAACAGTTAGCTATAGCCAAAAAATGTAACTGAATTCTTCAGACCCTTAACAATTCTAAATATGTGAGTTTAAGTCATTTGTATGTACATAGTTGTTAAAGACACCCACTAAAATAAGCCCAATCTTATATTACATTATAACCTTTTGCTAGTAACCTAACCCAGCAAAACTTGCAATGATGATAAAAATGTGCTGATGCATGTGGACAAGGATGAAGATGAAGATGAAATGTATTACACAGAAATGCAAAGTAGGTAGTAGAAGCTTGGGAAGGTGACCTGAGTTCTAGGCCTTATCTGCAGGATATCAGAGGAGGTGGTCTGTCCTTGGACTCTTTAGACTCAAAAACTAGTAATTTCTTCTTGGATATGCACATTTGCAAACAGCATCTTTCTTTATGTCTGTTTCCTCTCTTCAACTCTGAAAGCATGCTTTTGCAGCTCAGTGGCCCTCTCCTATTAATTTTATGAATAGAACACTTCCAAAAATACGTCTTAAAATTTACTCAAGGAAAAGGTCAGTCTCGTGGTCTTACTGGTTTCTTCATAGAAATACTTGCACAGGCTTTTGGCTTCTATTATCACTGTAGAGTTAAAACTTTTTTTGTTCTTTTTTTTTTTTTTTTTTTTTTACATAACCAGATAACTACTTATTCAACTTTATTGAACATTTTATTTTTCATTTGATAGACAGCTTTCATACAGTGTATAGCACTTACTGAAAGTTTCATGGATCACTTTTTCTGTTTCTACAGTGGTATGTAATTTTCCTATTGCATAGATCTGAGCTACCTTCTAATACAATTTTTAAATTAATATACTTTATTTTTTAGGGAAGTTTCAGAAAAAGTTTATAGAAAATTCAAGCAGAAAGTAGAGTTCCTGTGTAGCCCCTCCTCCCCTGCACACAGTTTTCCTATTAACATCTTGTGTTGGTTGGTACATTTGTTACAGCTTACCAACCTGTACTGATATCTTATTATTAACTAAAGTCCTTAATTTACATTAGGGTTCATTTTTGTGTATTATAGTTCTATGGCTTTTGGCAAATAGGTGGTGTCACATATCCACTATTATACCATCATGTAGAATATCTTCATCGCTCTAAAAATGCCCTGTGCTCCACCTGTTCATCCCTTTTCTTTCTGCCCCACCCGCATACCCCAGAAACTCCTGGAAAACAATGTCACCTTTTCTAATGTAACTGTTCGCTCTTTAAAACTTTAAAAAATTTTCTGGCTAAAAACCATGACTCTGACTTATATTATTTTCCCCTCATTTTCATCACTGAAGTAGCTGATTTTCTTTTCAAAAAGAATATTACTCTTACCACCAAAAGTTTATTGCCAGGGTAGCAGAAGTGTAGAACAATGATAGGCATCCTAAGATACAGTATGTAGAGGCCACTTAGGCCCACTCTCCTGCTAAGTGACCACTTCTTGCATATTAAACTTTGAAACATAAAAGTCAAACGTATTCCTTAACAAAATGATAAGTTACTATGTGACATGGACCTTCAGTTGCTCTTGAGAGACCTCAAACCCATGAGGGGTAAATCCATAAATGCCAAAGAGAAATGAAACCAGCAGGCTTGAGCATGCCACTGAGGCTAGTTTCTCTGGCAAGATCACACAGGTTGGATTGCTGTATTGCGCATCCACAGCTTAGCTTGATATATAGGCTACTAAATTAATGGAATTAAAAGATGCCAGTGACACTAATCTAGGCATCTTAGAATAGAAACAAATAGAATCAGTATCCTGTCAATAATTCTTTATTGCTCTCAACCATCTTGTTTTCCTGTTTTCTTGTATGTTGTATTATGGGTTATGTTTCTCATAAACTATCGTACCTGGTAAATCCAATTAACCCAAGCAACACTCTCATCATTTATAGGCCCCTATTTATTCAAGTTCATTGAGTATCTGGTCAGCACAGTGGCAGCATTTATTTTACAAAGCTATCAAAAGACAAGTTTAATGCATGCCATGGAACATGACTAAAATAAACAGCTTTATACTATACCATCAATGGAAGGCAGAAAGTTATAAAAATACATTTAACTTCTGTGTTTAAAATATGGGGCTGTTTTCATTACTTATGATTCATGCTCATATTTCATTGCTCCTTTAGTGCTTAGATGGTTTTAAAATAAAATATTTTACTATATTTTTACCTTTCATGAAATAAGCAACATTGATTAAACATATGCTGCAATAGTTGTCAGTTCCCATTACCACTTATTCAGAGAACTATTCGAATTTCTTTATTTTATTGGATTTGGGCTAATCAAATATTTTGATTGTTGAAACGATGTGTTTTTTGAAATAAAGTAACCCTGTTCACATGTTTAATAAGGCCATATCTATAAAAATATTAATAGAAACAGATAAAAAACACTTAGGAGGACTCTGGGTCCTTGATAAAGGAGGTTTTCTGTAGAATGATTTCATCAGAACATTCCAATTAAAGAAGTAAGTGTTACCTAAGGCTGACAGATACATAGGGTAGAGAAGCTTATAGGACCCAGGTATGATGCTGAGGGTGAGATTTGGAGGGAGACAGGAAAACCATCTTGCCTAGGCCTTATTTTTAACAAGAACTTCAAATTTAGAGGCTGTGTCAAAATAAGTTTATGTATGAAGCAATGGAAAACACTGACAGCACTGAAAGATGTCCTTATGTCGCTTTTCAGTTTTGTGACCTATCTCAGCATTTCTTCATCTATCAGGAACCCCCACCTTCTGACTTAAAGGAGGTGTGATATGGTACCTTACAGAATTTACAGATCTGGATTATTATAAATTCATTTTTAGCAATAAGCTTTCTTCTCCCACGACATCCTGTGCAGAGTTCTAGCATATAAGACAGACCAGAAATGCTGTCCTGGAATTAGAAGTCACCTGAGCCTTCTCCTAGCCCCTGAAGTTGCACCTAAATTACCTCTGAGGAAACTTAACACTTCAGGTGTCAAGAGTTGGAAACCACTAGACTTGCTTAACCTCCTTGATTTATAGACACCAAAATCTAGAATAGTTAGGTATCCTGTTCAAGATTGCCCAGTGGGGGAAGTAGACCTGCAGATACAGGACTAAGTACCTTTCCCTCAAAAGGAATAGCAGTTCCTCTTTGACCCCATGTTATTCTGGGTTCAGAAGACAAGGATTTTCAGGAATGATGGTATATGGTAAGCTGTTACCTGGGCCCAGAAATAAATCCACATAGAAAACATACCCAAACCAGTCACGTTAAAAAACAAATGTATATAAATATTTAATACATATCACTATCTAGCCCAACCATTTAAAACATGCCAAAATGAAGTCGTTGTAATATGAAGACTCATATATATAATTTAAAATAAATTTATATCACATACATGTGCAGTAGTCACACCTGAGTCCATACACACACATGCATGAAGAAGAAGTAAAAGAAACAGTACAGGGTGCACTGTGAATCATTTCACTCAGTAAATATATTAGGAATAAATTCCAGATTATGGACTAATGCTAAAGCCCATTGATGGCAGCAAGTGGCTTCCAGAAGGGGCTTTTCAGAAGACTGGCACCCTTGCAACTTCTTCCCAGGTTATTTATGTTTGTTTGTTTGTTTTGTTTTGTTTTTTGTACTTTATTCCTTTATATCTCTTCTTAGTGAACCCTGACTGGCCCTTTGCTAGTACCATAACTTTTTGCTTTGGAGACATTGCCCCTTGAGATCTTGTAGAAATCAAAAGAAAATAGGGGCTTGTCTGGATGCAGAAATTTTGAAGCTTATTGATATTTTTTTCAGGAAACCAGCTACGTAATATCTGAAACCCAAATTAAAGGAATACACTTTTTACACACCTGGTCTTCAATTCCCTATTTTAGCATTATTTCTCAGTTCACTTTTAGTTAAGTAAGCCCTCTAAGATAATTTTGACTTTAGAGACCCAGCCTCTTAATTAAAAGATCCCAAATGTCTCATGCCAATTCTAATTGTTGTTTAAAGCTTGTATCATTTTCCCTTAGACTGTAATTATTGGGCTGTTTTGTCTTGAAATAACCTGTTTCTGACTTTGATTCTTCTTGGAATTTTACTTTTATATTTGATGCCAACCCCTCCTCATTTTTAGTTTAAGCTAGCCTATGCTGCTGTTGACCACTGTTTTGCTCCTCCATTTGGAATGTGCTACAGCACCTCTTACAGGGAGCAGGAATTTTGGAGATGATCTAATTATTAATGCCATTCTTCAAGTGAGTAGGGGCTCAAGGAGATAAAGTGCCCTATAGAGCAGGAAGCTTTTGGTGCTACCAATAGTATGGAATTGAAATAATGAGAGAAGCAGATCCAATGTCAGGGAACTGAAGTGATGATTCAGACCAAAAAGGAGAAACAATAATAGAAACATGGATTACATTTTGTCTATTATACTCAATAATCACAAATTGAGCAAAATGGGCATGACGAATTGCCAAAGAACTGCTCTCTACAGGTAGTGTGCCTCCCAGTCAGCACAAGCAGCACGAATGTGGCCACGAAATGGATTGGAAGACACTGAGGGAAAGAGAGAAAAAGGACCAAGAGGGTACAGAGCTAATGGGCAGATCAAACAACAGACCAATAATACATCTGGATATTTGCTCTCGTTATCAGAACTAAACACCACTAAGTTTTTAGTTCCATCTCTACATTGTATATCAGGCAATCAACCAGCACTATACTGATTACTGCTCTGCGCCAGACAATGTCCTGCTCATTTCCTGTCCTTCAGTTGGACTTACTACATTTCTATTTTCTTGAAATATTCATTAATTTGTTTTGTTTGTTTTTTGAAAAAAAAAGGCAATAGAATTTAAAGACAGGCTCTCTAAGTGCCCTATCTACAGATTTTGCCTAGAATTCATTTTGGAATACCTGAAGTCCATTGCCAAATTATCATCACTCATTATTTTTTGTTGACGTTCTCATGGAACATCCTTTCTTTTCTGAAAGATGGCCACTCATGTAGGTATTAGTAGAGTATATATTTTGTTTAATGTACATATTTAAAACCCCAGAAATGAAAGAGTTGAGACTTCAAACAATACATAAAGTATAACTATAGTATACTGTATTATCATATCATATATGTAATTATATACTTATAATAACAATTATATAATGCTATATTATATGAGAACATATATGTGGTAATTTATAAATTATTATGTACAAATTGCTATACCATATTATTGTTCACTGGTTGACAGGCATTCAAATGACATTATTTCTGTAATATAAATTTACTCAGGGTTTACAGAGGAAATTTATAGACTGTGGGTAAAATTATACATACAGTTTAAATTATATTTCTTCATAAAGCATCTTCCAAACTCCCTACAGTATGCTTCTTGGAAAGTCTTATTGCTGATATAAGCATGTGTTATTTCAATGTTTTATTTGTATTCTTTTAATCATTCTCATTGAACAATTTAAGTGTTAGAACTGAGAGAGACCTTGGGGAACCATGACTTATATGTGGGTAATACAAGGCTCAAAAATATTAAGTGAGTCATCAGTCATGTCATCCTACATTTTTGTCATTCTAGTCTTCTTTCCTATATACCCCATCAGGTCCAGACCTCGGTGTAAAATACTGAGCCTTTGGGGATACATTCAGAAATCCCTATTTCCTCCCTTAGGTGATTTGCCAAGAATAGGGAAAATAAAATATGTCAAGCATGACCTTCACAAGCAAGACTACTTTTTGGGTGGGAAGATAGAAAAGTCCACTAATCTCTTCCACAGTAGGCCTCTTGCCTCATTCTTCTTGGTGGAATGGGGCTTCCAGCCCTTCCCTGTTGCTGTATGCAACCTGAGCTCCCAGGCACGAAGTTTTTCTAAGGGGGAAAGTGTTTCCCTAAAGAGGCCCATAAGGGAAAGCAAGCAGACACTACACAGATGTATCTTCATTCAGTTCAGACCCGCCTTCAGTGCTGCCCTTCTGCCATCATTTGGCTATTTGCTTCAATATAAAGAAATTCATAGTTGAAATGAACTCTCTCATGTGTAGCAATTTAGAATATATCCTGAAGCTCAGAGAAATAAAAGGAAATCTTTTTATACTACATATATTTAAAGTTGAGGTGAGTTTTTGGGTAGAAAGTTATTGTTTTATATGAAAATCTTAACTCTTTGCCATGTTTATTTCTTGTTCATTATAAAAAAATATCCTTATACATTCAGGAAAACATTTGAGTTAAATTGCATACAGGTTAAGCAAAATGCACTATAACACAATCATTTTGTGCTCCTAAATCAAATCTTATAAAATATGTTTTGTGTTTCACTCAGTATTCTATTATCATACCAAAATGCCATCATTTTTTAAAAGAAATTTAAACAACGGATGTTTTGCATCATCCCATCCTCTATCTCATTCTGTAATGTTTTATGTGCTAATCATGACACATAAAATCTGCTTGTAGAAGCTCTCCATCTTCCTCCTGGTTATGAATCAAAGGAAGGAAATTAGTGTTTCCTTTGACACAGAGTTCAGAAAAAGATTTCTCCCATTTTCAGTCCCTCCCATTTTCCTCCTTGAAGGTCATGGTCTTCTGGAAAAAGTGTTCAACAATGATATTTCCTGGTCTTCCTAAATGGGAGTTTTTAAAACAAAAGTAAAAACCGATTTCCATTTTCTCCACATCCCCAAAAATGAATGAGTAATCGCTAATGAGGAAAAGCTTCAAAGGTAATCCTAACTGACTGATGTACAGCAGGTCCTGGAATAATGTTGCCTCATTCATTGTTATTTTGTTATAGTGTTGATGAGATGCCTTAGGAACTTAACTCTTGTTATGTCAATTAATCTATGGTAAAATTGGTTTTGTTGTACACCATTTCACTAAAGCCACTGAACCTACCCATGACATTAAGTAAGAACTTACTGAATTGACTGTGAGCTTCACAGGGTGAAAAATTAGATAAAAACTTTATTTTTCCACTACTTCTTTTAAATCCTTGTCCTTCCTCGGACCTAGATGACATCTCATACCTTGTCTGAGTACTATAAAGCAGTGGTCTCCAACCTTTTCTGCTCCAAGCATTGGTGTTCTTATGAGAATCTAATAATGCCTGATGATATGAAGTAGAGCTGAGGCAGCAACACTAGTGCTGAGGAGCAGCTGCAAGTACAGATGAAGCTTAGCTGGCTCAACTGCTTCTTACCTCCTGCTGTGCAGCCCATTTCCTAATAGTCCATGGACCGGTATGGATTAGAGGACCCCTGCTATAAAGCATTAGATCAGTGAGAGTTAAAATAAACAAAATAAAACTCAATCCAGTGTAAATAGAAAGTTACAAAGCATTCATCTAATTCCAGCCTTTTCCTTCCCACCAGATCTGGCCCAGCCAGTGATTCCACAGCCAGTGCTGTGAGTGGGGCACACAGCCTGTTTGTTTCTATGCTTGATGTATCTCCTTTCCTACTCATTCAGAAGGCATAAAGTAGAGATAGTGACAGGCAAAGGAATGTTTTTGTTTGTTTGTTTGTTGTTTTAGCTGATGCTGTTTCTTCAGTTCTCTTAGCTATCAAATATCCTATTATGGTAAGCCCTGAAATTCCAGCTTATTTATGAGGTTCACTAGATAGAACACCCCTATACTGGTTCTCCCCACATACACAAGTCCCTGATGCAGTGAGGTAGTCTCCACCTGAACCCTGCAGAGTCCACCTAACCAGCTCCTGTCCTAGTTGGTGCATCTCTGTGTTCCCCATATCTTTACACTAAGTAGTCCTTTTGATACACCTTGAGCCTAGTTACTTCCTTTAGCACTGAGTTGATCAATGGGAAATTCTGCTTCTCCAAACTGTAGAAATGCAGTTTGCACCCATTGTTGTTCTCTCTCCTCATTGTGTATTGAAGGTTATCCCAAATATTTTCCCACCTTCAGCTTTTCCAGGTGAGGAGTCTTGATTTCATATGTCCAAACTCTAGAATCCCTGAGCTCTTCCAAGAATTCTGATGTCTTCCTCTCCTCCAATGGCAGAATGGGGCAAGCACACCTATTTCTCCAGAGCAGGAACTATGGTGCCAGATGAGGGATGAATGAGATAAAAGTCTCCTCTTTTAGAAAACAAGCAGCTCTCTTGGCCTTTCCTTACTTAATTTGGTGGCACAGGGAAGGAAGGGTAAATGCCACAGTATTCTTAACTATGAAAGATCCTTCATAAAGTTTCTCCTCTGTAATGCATCTTTGGAATCTCTTATGTCAGCTCTTATGTGAGATTATCATTGGACATTTTACAGAGGTTTGTAGAGATGCATCTAGTTTCTCTCTTCAGAATATGGTAAAATTCATTACCCAGTTTCTTCAGCTTAAAATCTTTGAATGAAATTCTAAGAGAACTGGAAGTCCCATTTCAAATTCTGCTACAAAAAGAACCACAATTAAGCTGCAAAAAATATAAAGATTTAACAGTTTGAATTTCTCATTTCTTGGCTATATTTTAAAATTAGTTCATCTGTAGAACCTACTGTAGTAAGAGTTACTTAACCAGAGAGTGACAAAATGTTGGTGCTTAAAGGGACTTTAAAATTGTCTTAGTCCAATCGTTCACTTAAGAGTTAAAATAACTGAAATACAGAGATACTAATTGAAGACAAATAATATATTACTAGACTTAAAATATGTTTAAGTCTTGGAATTATTTTTAATGATCTTTCAACTGTAAACCAGGATTTTTAAAAATTTAATCTCTAAATTCTAGATAAAGACTGAATTTTTAGAACTTGATGGAGACCTAAATTTCATGTATTCATATCGATATTTTATGAGTAAAGATACTAATTAGTTACAGTTCAAGTGTTATAAATCAGATATATTGATTCCCAGTGCTCTTTTCATTGAATTTAGGATTTAGTGTGTGTGTGTGTGTGTATGCACATGCACAAGTACACATGGACACACATGCATGTACGCACACACACACATACACACACATTTGGTTCCAGGACAGCAGAATAACAGAATATTTTTATATATACTAGAGGCTGCAGCTACGCATATGAGAAAGAATGAAAGTGGAAGAGACTGATCTGAAAAGAACCTTTGTGATCTTGTGTAATTCCTCTTTTGTTATTTCTTTGAGAGATTGAGTATGTGTGACATTTTGATGGTAACATATTTAAACACAATAAAACAATAAAATTACTCTGCTTCTTTTAAGTGAGTTCATGCTCAGACTGGATAATGAGGAGCCCAGCTTACTTTAGGATTACCTAATTATAAAGGTACCATCATCAGTCAGTCTCCTCATCAGGATGCTGCAAAGTGATAGTTTCTGGACTCTCATTTCCTGGGCTTAAACTTGGATTTACTACTAACTAGCAATAAAACTTAAGCCAACTTGTTTGAAGTCTGTGTACCTATCACTTAGAAATAATAGGAGTACTTATCTCATTTTCATACCCTCATTAACAAATATTGCATCCTCCTTGAGTTGATATTTAAAGTTCAAACTTAAATCTAAATCTTTAAAGATAATAAAACTAAAAGTTAACTTGAAAAGTAAAATACTTATTTTACCCTTTACAGTAAGTAAACTAATAAACATAATTTCACTAATTTAATAAATATTTATTTCACATTTACTATACTATATTTTGTAATTAGTTTTTTCTGTCTGGATTACATGACAGAAAATGCATTGAGCAGAGAGAATAAATAACATGATATAAACATATCAAAAGATTTAATTAATCAGTGAGATTTGAAAACACACTGCATTCTTTAAAGCCCTATAAAATATAAATAATTATATATTTGATATAAAATAATATATAATATAATTATTATATATTCTTAGAATCCAGATTGACATGTTAATTAACAAGTGTTCATGGAGTATGTGGTAAAATGCAATGCATAAAAATGATTAATTTGACAATATTTTTGTCAACTTTATTAAAAAAATACCTTTTGTTATGATGTATTTTTCACATGCCATACCAAGTCTTATTCAATCCAAAATAAGTAAAATTGTAATAGGGAGAATAATGCTCCCCCAAGGTGTTCATGTCCTAATCCTTAGAACATGTGAGTGTGTGACTTTATATAGAAAAAAAGGGTTTTTGCAGTTGTGATTGACATTAAGCACCTTGAGATACAGAGATTATCCTGGATTATCCAGGTTGGCCTAATTTATCCACTTGAGTCCTTACAAGTGTAGACTCTCTATCAGCTGTGGTCAGAGTCAGATGCAGATATGACTAAGGAAGAAGGGTCAGAAAGAAGCAGTGTTGCTGGCTCTTAAGATGTGGTAGAATAGGGCCAGAGCCAAGAAATATGGGTGATCTCCAGGACCTGGAAAGGAGGAAGAAAAAGATGCTCCCCTAAAGATTCCAGAAAGGAACGTAGCCTTGGTTTTAGCCCAGAGAAACCTATGTTAAACTTCTCGCCTATACAACTGTACCATAAGATAATAGATTTGTTTTAAGCCACTAAGTGTGTGATCATTTGTTATAGCAGCAATAGAAACAAATACAGATTTTGGTTCCTGGAATTAGGATGCTGCTGTAACAAATACCAGAAATGGACAGTGGCTTTAGAATTGGGCAGTGGGCAGAGGCTGAGAATTTTGAGAAGCAGGCTAGAAAAAGCCTAGATTGTCTTGAACATGTTCTTAATAGGATTACAGATGTTTGATGACTTGGCTGGTAAGGACTCAGAAGTGACAAACATGATAGAGAAAACATAAGCAGCCTTAAAGAATACTTAAATAATTGTGAACATGCTATTGTGGAAATATGGAAGTGAAAGGCCCTATTGGTAAAAGCTCTAAAGAAAACAAGAAACTTTTATTTAAAAAAAAATAAAGAATAGGCGATCATTGATATACTGTGGCAGAAACCTTAGTAGAACTGTCCTACAGTTATGTGGAAAGCAAGTTTTGTAAATAATAAAATTGACTATTTCACCAAGGAGGATTCCAAATAAAATGTTAAAGATGTAACCTGCTTTTTTTTCCCTTGCTACTTATAGTGAATGCAAGAAGAGATAAATTAAAGAGATAAAAAGAACTAGGATGTGATGATTTGGAAAATTTGAGCCCAAATAATTTTCAAATGATACTAAATTAGGAAAGAGTGCTCTAAAGAAAAAGCCAAGGGTATTGCTTAAAAGAAAAAAAAAAAAAACCTCTTGCTTAATACCTCACAAAATATCCAAATTAAGAAATACCCTTGATTAAACCAGGAGCATCTGCAAAGCTTAAGGGCACTTGACTCTCAGCCATCTTGGCAAAATCCAAGAACAGAGATGGAATTATCTAGAAAAGTACTGCTGACAAGCCTCTTGTCTAATGGAGTGAATCACTGTGACAAACATGCGCATCTGCAGGCCACCTGGTGGACTTCACAGTGCCTCAAAGGACAGAAATGAGAAGCAGATCCCACATGGACCTGAGAGCATCCCTACTGCTTAAGTTGTGACACAGCTGGTCCTATGCAACCAAGGGGAGGGCATATGTGGAGAATTATAAGAGCAGTTCATGTTGTTGGAGTCCACATTAGTCTGCATATACCAAATTATCTAATGCTTTTACTGGAGACTGAGGCGTGTTAAATAAGTATGTATGTATATATGTATGTATTTTCCAGAATATGCATGAATTCTCATAACAATGGGATAAAACAAGATTATAAGTAGCTTCAATCCTGGTTTTGCCATGAAAAAACTTTCAGCTTTTAGAATTTAGAAAAGTTTGGAACTGGAGAGAGGGGGAAGCAGAGAGGGTAGAGAGTGAGAGAGGAAGAGAAATTGGAAGAAAGAGAAAGAGACAGAGGGAGGGAAGAGAGGGAGAGAGGGAAAAGAAGGAGAGAGGGAGAGAAAAGAAAGAAATATCAAGACAGACTGAGAAAGATGGAGGGAATATATTTGGGGAGTGTTAATTATGCATAGGAGGGTCCAAATTAGATCCAAAAGGATAGGTAGAGTCTTACTGAAAGGCCATAGACAGAGGGGTGGGAGTGGGGGCAGTGGTGTAAGGGAACATTCAAGATATAAGAAGCAACATGAACAAAGTGGCTAAAGACTAAAAGTGAGAGGTACAATCTGAGGGCAGCAAGAAGAATGATGTGGCTGGGGTGTAAACACACCAGTGAGATGGATCATCTGCCAAGTTGGGAAGGCAAAAGAGTATGGGCTTACTCTCTGCAACGTGACCCAGAGGCTCAGACAGGGAATATTATGGCCACATATGCCTGTGGCCATGTGTTAAAGAGTGGGTGCATCTAGAAAACTGTGCTTCTCAACAATTTCTCTAAAAGCCATGAGAGCCCAAACCTTGCCAACATGGTTAGAATTCTCTTGATGCCTTCTGGTTATAGTTCAGCTCTCTCCCAATAGCTCATTGTCTTCAAAGCCCCTGGCCACACTAGGCATCCAATACAGGATTTTATGAAGGAGGTTTTAGATAAATTACATTTTTTTTCAATCTATTTTATATTCCAAGTCCTTGGTCCTATTCTTGACTTTCCATTCAACAAGTCTCCAAATGGCTATAGCAGCCATTTATTTCTAGGACATACCAAATTCTGTTGTATTAGCAATAGTGGACTCTGACTTTGAACAGAGAGATGCTGTTTGCCAGCCAAAGGAAAATACTGCAAAAAGGAGGTGCTCTCCATTCTCCTCCTAGCTCCTCCCACCAAACATTGTCTAAAAAAGCAGACAGATTAAAGGGACTAAGAGCAAATCTCTCTTTCTCCCTCCCCCTGCCACTATCTCTCTCTCTCTCTCTCTCTCTCTCTCTCTCTCATGCACACACACATGCACACATGAGAGGCAACATGAGGTGGGATGAATACAGCAAAGAAATGAAAACAATGTGTTTGCTGTCAGTAAAAAGTCACATTTCCCCTGCACCCAGATGAAAACAGTTCTTGGATTTACTATAAGAAGTAAACAACGGGTCCCAGCATTCACTCTACAAGACAAATTGTGAACAGTCTGTTGAAACAGTCTTTGTGGAGATTAAAGCATCATTGGTTTTCTTATCATCCTTTGCCTCACTTGAAATAAATGTTTGAAAGTTGGTCTTATTTCACATTGGCATATGTGTAAGCAGAGTCCCACAGATCCCAGAACCAAGCTGTTTTGGAACATCCTTCACTTCACAAAGGAATTTGACTAAAGATGTTTGGTGCAGTGCTTTTTAATTTATTAACACAGCTGCCATAATTACATTGCTTCAAAGCACTGATTAAAATCACAAGTTTACCCTGAAAAAAAAATCTCTGAATTGATTTCAACTATGTATATTGCAAGAATTGAGAAATAACTAGCCTAAAACAAATGAAATTGTACAGTACACATAAGCTTGGAATTAGATAAACTGTTAAAATCCAGATCAAACTAAATTTGTACATTCAAAAGGGCAATTTTCTGATATTGGCAGTGAGTTGATCATCGTTCTCATCTGAAGTATCTCAATCTACTCTTTCTCTTTCTGTGCTATGACTTTTTTTGGACTAAAGATGAGGTAGAACTTGGGCAAAGATGTCCCTGTTATTCACTGCCAAAAGGAGAGTTCAGCCAGTTCAACTGTATAAATCAAAGAGATAGATAAATATATAATAAGGACACAGCAAGCAGTTAGTACTCTTCTAATTTTAATTCCCTTCTAGAAATACTACTATCTGAGTCAGCCAGTCTATTTGCTTGACACCTGACTCTGCTTTCTCCAGAAAACTTATGGATATTACTAATTGAAGAGGTAAATGGCCTCTAGATGTAGATCCTGAAGACTTTTGGCACATTAATGAATTTTGTATACTTCATCAAGGCTCATCCTGATTGTTGTAGGAGTTCTTAGAACATTTTATTCTATCACTGTCAATGTATTAGTCAATTGATTTGTGGGTGGCTTTTATTTTTTTGATGAGTCTCTGGTCTAACCACAGTTCTAATCATGTTTTATCTCTTTACTACAGTTTGTAACTCTAAGGTGTGCCAACTGCAGTTAAAGTATTTGTAAGACTATTGAGTCATGCTATGTGGATTCCTTCATGGACCTGTCATCACTTATCATATCCTAGGGTCTGAGACAAATTCGATAATACAAAGCACAATACAATGGGTTAAGAATAGGCTGTGAAGATGGGAGAAACTGATTAAGCCATGAAGTAGCAAGAGAAGATATACCCCCATACCCCAGCTCCCTGCTACTTTCCCACCATCCCAGGATGTTCTGCTGGAAAGTTTACGTTCCTTCCCCACTCTCATTCTCCTTTGTTATGGTGCAGGTATGAATGCAACTTTATTGTTGGGGGATAAACACAGATCTTAATGCCAAGCAGAATGACAGCTATTTACAGGGATGGTCTAGGCAACAGCTGCCCAGCACTTGGTCACCCTGGGTCCCATGGTAAACTGCATCCCCCTTCTTTAGGAAAGAAGCCACTGTTCCTGTGGGAAACAGCTTTGAAGAATAAGTATTAGGGGTCACTTTCAGACATTTCTGATCATTGCATCTCAAACTGCTACCCCTAGGGCAGCAAATACTGCAAGAAAATTATCAACAGTCCTTTTAGGTGGCTAAAAAGTAGTATATTTCTGCCTCATGCAGTCCTTAATCATATTCTCACAGCCCTATCTTCAACTCATTCTCTCCCTCATCATTCCTTACTTAGAGTTCCAATAGTTTCACAATCAATCTTTGTGTCTATAATTCCTTTCCTGTTTTACCAGCTAAATATTCTTTCTGTAGATTAAATATTCCTTATGACTTTCCTCTCCATAGATCCTAATAATACCCATCCATCCCTGAATATCCTTAGCACATTACACCCATTTACTGATGCAGAATTCCCACCTCCCTGCCAAGTGTAGCTCCCTCAAGTACTGGGAATTCCCAGAAGATCTCTCTCATCTCTTCTACTTGCTCATCCTCTGCCTACTGCCACTTCTCTGCCAGGAGTGGTGGGGTCCTGATGCTCTGCTCAGTCCTGCTCATTAGGGTGCCATTGTTTCTTTGGCTGCTCAGCTAGGCCTAGTTTTTCTCTACAGGCAGCAACCCTGTAACCACCACCCTCTGCAGGGGTTTGCAACAGAGAAGGAAAAAGTGAATCTGACCCCTGGGGGCACTGTTCTCTTAAATGGATCCCAAGGACCTAAAGTGTTACGAAGTATATTGAAATAGCCCATTCAGTTACTATGTACAGTTAAATCTCCTATTAGGAATTTGACCTTTATTTAGTTGCCTGCAATAGAAGTGAGCTAGTATGAGCTATGAGCACAATTCAGGTACTTCATGGGGTAAGCACTTTCCCAAGGTACTCCTTATCAACACTCTGTCCCACTTCATCACTCCCCCTTTCCACACACGCACAATGGTGTACTCCACTCATTTTTCGTGTATGCCCTCAGACCATTTTTGAACTCCTAGAAATTCCCTGGCTTAAGTTAGGTATTCATTACATTCTGAAAAGTCGGATTGTGTAATCTTCATATTATAAAGACTTTCCATTATACACATAACAGAGCTCTTAGACTGGCTTCTATGATCCTACACAAATTTTTCTTTATTGCCTTATTTTCTGCCACTCTTAAGCACCCATCTTCTGGATAAGTCTATGTAGGTCTTTTTCAATGTATATTATGACACCTCTAAGCCTCTACAAGGGTTGTCCCCTTTCTTGGAGCAAACTGCCCTCAGTCTATTTGACAAATGTCTACTCAACCATCAAGGCACAGTTCAAAAGTCACTTCTTTGTGAAGTGTTCTTTGATGGTTGTAGTTGCTTCTTCCTTGGACTCATCCTCACTGGAGGAATTGCTACTTGAGTGGTAATTATCCATGAGCAGAATCTTTCTCTCAAATTAAACTATATTTCTCTGCCAGACAAGATGACCTTGAGTCACTCAATTTTATATCTCATTTGGGTGTAGAGAAAATGAGCAGGTGCTCAATGTTTATTACATAATAGCAAAGTGAAAAGGACAAAACAAAACTACTTTATTTACAAAACAAAACTACTTTAACATCATGAATTTATACCTCACCAAATTTTCTGCTTCTGCTCACTCTTCTTCCATGACTATTTGAAAGACTACAGAGCCAACAGATAGCTAGCTCATGGCTCTGCTACAATTGAATGGGTAGTCTAGTTTCTGAGTGTAAGCAGATAATAAACATGACAGAATTCTGAAGCATGAGAGGAAGGCTAAAGGATGGCTCAGAAGGAAGAAAATTGAAATGATAAATTAATATAAGAGAGTTTGAGAGGAAAAAAGAGACAGACGGATTCACAGTTTGGAGACACTATAAGAGAGAGTAATGGGTGAACTGGAAGTGAAAAATTTTAGGGCCATAGGAATGAGGGTGCTGAGTGATGGAAGTTGAGCTGCTCTATGAAAGTTCTCTTCTCTCCTCTCAGTCTGAAGAAGGCATGGTGGCATGGGATAAAGTTCATTCAGCAATTAATCAGCCACATGATGACCAAGGTGTGTTGGCATTTTATTAATATTAACATAACATCAGGAAACAAGGAAGCCTCATTAATTTGTATTCTACTAACACAAAATTTGTAGTATTTTAAGAGATGTAATAAAATGTAGCATTATGCAGAATTTACTATGCAAATTTATAATATAAATAATCTACTTAAAATCAACTGCTTTCAAGTACCCTCGAGTACTTCAAAGCACTGATTACATAAAAACAATGATTAATTTTCTTATTCAACAAGTGACGAAGTATGCTCTCTATAAACATTCATCAGACGGCAGTTGGTTAACATATTTTAAACTATAAATTTCTATAAGTAACAGGACTGCATTTCTTGAAAGGAATTCATTTTTTTCCCGGAGAAGAATAATCTTTTGCTCAGATAACACCCGTTGGTAGATTTAGCCCCTTCATTGTTTCAATATATATTGAACACCTGCTCAATTCCAGGATTTGTGCTTACCAGCTGGGACTGCAGGAAAACCAAGCTCAATCCTATTCACAAGTTGCTAAGAATTTAGTTGGGAGTTTTAATGTACGCAAAAATAGCTACAGCATAAAAGCTGAAAACCTACAAGTTCCACAGGGGGAGGTATACATGTCATTTGGGAGTTCAGAGGAGGCAAAGATTGTATTAGTTATTTCATTTCATTCATTTATTCTTTTAATCCTAGGATTTTGAATTTCAAGGGCTATGCAGATTAAAAGCATAAGATATTCTCTAACCTCAAGGAATTTACAGTCTGGAGCAGGGTTGAGTAGACGAGATTGAGGACATGTAACAGAGACAAACTGATAATTAGTATAAAAAGTGGATGACCTGCTATATGAGCTGGTTTCTCCTTAGCAGCAACAAGTGTGTCTCAACAGATAATTAGACAACAGAGAAAAATTCTCCTTCATTTTCCACACCCACTGCAAGGAACAGAACCAAGTGAAAGGAAATAGCATAGAAGATTCTAGAAAAATTTAGTAATTAGTAAGCCTAAATGATAGGGAAATGAGTAAGGTGGTGATTGACAACAAAGCTGGAAGGAGATTATGAAATGGCTTGTCCTGATAAAGAGTGTGTTGTTTGTTTGGGGTTGTTATTCAGATCTGAGGAGAATGAGATCTGAGGTGGTCTGTAGCCAGCAAATCATGAGCAGAGTCATTGCCACCACACTTGCTGAAGTTACCACTCACATACATGCTGTTGGCTTTGGGGTAAGGACATTAGCTGAAAACCATTGTGGAACACCTCTTAGTAGTTTTAACTGCTTTGATAGATTGAATTAAACATTCACAGAATCCAAGGAACCATTCTTTTTTACATTTCTCTTGACTCATTTAGGTGTAACTTCTTTTTACTTGTTTTCACTGGTGGGTAACCCTATACATGGATTGGGAAGGAAGACTCAATGTCAGAGTCACTTAATTCCTCCTTGGGGAGATCCATTTCTTCTTGCCTGCGTTTATACAGCACCTGTCCTCACTTCACAATAATACAGGCCTTGTTAACCTTACTGGGTACTTTTTTTTTACTCATAACAGTCCAGTTGATTTGGCAACAAGCGGTGATGCGTGCCCTCTAAAAGTTTACAGTCGAAAAGAGGAAATGCTGATATGTGTGAGAATAAAGAGAGAATCTTTAAAAAGAAGTAGAACAATTGTTTATTTAAAATAAAGTAAGAAGAAGAACAGGGGGAAATGGGATATGGGGATAAAGCACGGAGGGACACATGGCAAATTTGCCAACAGATGAAAATTGGAATAAGAATGGAACAAGTGAAAAAGCTGAAAGAGGAATAAAAATATATGTGTGGAACACAAATGAGGTTTCTTTATCCTTTTGTTTGTTTATGACTTAATTATGTTCTGAATTTTATTTCTACATATTCTCTCTTTTTATATTGAAGTTTATCATAAACCAACACTTCCATTTTATAGTAATATTTCTTGTAAAAGTTCACAACTCAGACATCCCTTTATCTTTGGGGCAGTCTATTCTGTATGAGCAAAATCTGTTTGATTTGGGCTGAGTGTCATGAGGGCTAGGAATCATAGATTCTGGTTTTCAATATTTTTCATGCAAGTGACTTTATAAACATAGTCAACAACTAATATAGTTCATATATTTCTATAGATGATATTTATTATCACTGGGATATTTTAGTAAAGGGAAACATTTGGGGGAGATTCTTGGATACCTTCTAAACTCTTCCATTTTCCAGATGCATTATAGTTTCTTAGATTTATTTTGCTTAGTAATTCTGGAGATGTAAAGCAGTGAATTAGATATATTATTGTCATAATCTTTTAATGTTCAACAAGTATTGAGTACTATAGATACATACAAAGTCCTTCCTTCATATACTGTCCTGAAACATGGAAGCATAGGGTCTAGAGCATTTATTGTGTCACTGTAATTCTATGAGCTTGTTTTTTATTTACTGTCTAGAAAGGATAAGCTATAAAGCTAGTTAATTTGGAGGCAAAAACTGGTAGGATAATTAAGCTTTTTACTTGTGTTTTTAATCTCTGCTGTAGGAATGATGAGTTACCTTTTTCTTTTTCATCACAAGAACTTACACTTCCTAGTCCCATGCATGCCCTCCCAAGAGCCATGTGCATTCAGTGCACCCACTGCATTGGGGTGCCATAAACATCATGTTGCTTCACTTAATTTCAGTTACAAACACGCAAGTGAGATGATGTTCTCTATTTGTAGAATACATCCATTAGAAACCACCACCAGTACTTTCCAAGGCTGAAGGAAACAGAATCTCTTTTACAAAGGTGGGAGCAGTTTTGCCTGCTGACTTCATTCTAGCATGAGCCTCCTCTTTTAATTTTCCATTACTCTCCAAACAGCTTATAAGAGGGGAAGTCCCATGGATGTTTTATAGCCCCTGGTTTTTGCCCTAACTGAAACCATTACTGGCCATCTTAGACCTTGGAACCTAGACTCAGAACATGAGGCTTCTTAGAATGGGGGAAGATGAAATACCTTTCTTTCATTTCTATAGTATCTTGATATAAAAGGAAAGGGGAAGGTTCTATATAAACTATTTAACTATATACATAAACTATAAAACTATATAAATATGCAACTGTATATGATTATCAAACAATGAATATTAATAAACTATATCTCCATGCAACTACATAGATGAATCTCACAATTATAATAAAGATTTTATTAGTCTCTAAAATCATGAATAAGACAAGGGTTTTTATTCTCACCATTTTTATTCAACATAGTATAGGAAGCCCTAGCCAGAGTGACTAGTCAAAACAAAACAAAACAAAACAAAAAACAGAAAAGAAAAGAAATAAATGGCATCCAAGCTGGAAAGGAAGAAGTAAAACTGTCACTATTTAAAGATGACATGATATTATATATAGAAAACCCTAAAGACTCCATCAAAAAACTGTTAGAACTAATTAATTCAGTAAAGTTGCAGGATATAAAGTACATACACAAAAACCTATTGCATAGGTCTATACAGTAACAATTAACTAACAGAAAAAAAATTGAGGAAAATCTCATTATAATTGCATCAAAAAGAATAAAATACATAGGAATAAATTTAACCAAGAGTTGAAAAAGCTGTATGTTGAAAAATATAGACATTAAAGAAATTGAATAAAACACAAACAAATGGAAAGATATACTATACTTACTGATCAGAAAAATTATATGGTAAAATGTCTATACTACCCAAAGCAATATACAAATTCAATGCTATTTCTTTCCAAATTCCAGTGGTATTTTTCATAGAAACAAAACAAACAATCCAAAATTTGTATGGAACCAAAAAAGACCCAAAATAGTCAAAATAATCTTGAGAAAGAAAACCTAGGCTGGAGGTATCAGCCACATGTAAAAGAATAAATCTGGACCATTATCTTGCACCATACACAAAAATTAACTCAAAATGCATTAAAAACTTGAATGTGAGACTTGAAATCATAAATTTCCTAGAAGAAAAAAGAGTAAGTTACTTAACACAGGTCTTGGATATTATTTTTTGAATCTGATACCAAAACCAAAAGCAACAAAAGCAAAAATAAATAAGTGGGACTACATAAAACTAAAAAGTTTCTATACAACACAGGAAACTATCAACAAAATCAAATGGCAACCTACTGAGTGGAAGAAAGGAATTGCAAATCATATATCTGATAAGATTCTAATAATCAAAATATACAAAAATTTTTCACAACTCAATAGCAAAAAAACAAAACCACCCGATTTTTAAAATGGACATATGAGTACACATTTTTCCAAAGAAGTCATACTGATGACCAATAGATACATTAAAAATGCTCAACAATACAAATCATCAAGGAAATGCAAATCAAAACCACAAAGAGCTATCACTTTACACCTGTCAGAATGGCTATTATCGAAAAGACCAAAAAAAAAACAAAAAAACAAGTGTTTGTGAGGATGTGTATAAAAGGGAACCTTTGTGCACTATCGGTGGGAATGTAAATTTGTGTAACTACTACAGAAAAACAGTATGGAGATTACCCAAAAATTAGAAATAGAACTACCATGCAATCCACCAGTCCAATCTGAGCATTGATCCAAAGGAAACATAAAACACTAATTCAAAAAAGGTATATGCACCCATGTTCATTTAAGCATTATTTACAGTAGCCAAGATATGAAAACTACCTAAGTGTTCATAAATAAGTGATGGATGAAGAAATTGTGGTATATATACACAAAGGAATATCACTCAGCCATAAAAAGAGAATGAAATTTTGCCATACACAACAACACGGATGAACCTCAAAGACATTATGCTAAGTGAAATAGTCAGAAAAAAGACACAGGCTGTATGATTTCATATATGTAATCTAAAAAATTAACAAACAAACATACAAAACCCAAGGTCATAGATACTGAGAACAGATTGGTGGTTGTAAAAGTTGGAGAATCAGAGAAATGGGTGAACTCTTTTTTTTTTTAGTTTAAATAAATTGAATAAAAATTAAAGATGAATAAAAATATAAAGTGATAATTAACCTGTCATTAGGATTGATGAGAAGATTTGACCAGAATTAGCTGATTATTTCCTAATTAAGGTAGGAGGTATTAAGAGCTTTGAATATAGCAAGGTATTTGTGAATGAAAAGAAATGACTGAATATGTGAAATATTTTTTAAAAATTGCACTGGTTGACAGTCTTATATAAGAGGCTTAGAAGGATGATATCATTTAGGAATCTAAGCTATCTTAATTTCAAGCCCTTTATACATATCAATAGTTTTAACAGACAATAAATTTTGTTATATCTTTCAATTTAAAATTATAAGTCTAAATTTATTTTTACATTTTAAACTGAAATTCAAGATTAATCTGTTAGACATTCTAACATTGCTAAATTTTCTCACACATTATAAGCATTAAAAAGTCAAGTACAAGAATTATCTTGGCTTTCACACTCAGGTACTAACAATATACATTTAATTTATTTCATTTCTATATTTAATTCTAAATTTTCCTATAGGTAAAAATTACCCATTCCTTAAGAGACTAATTCAACCCATATGAATAATTTAAAGTTGATTATTAACTTGTGATATTTGAACAGGTTAGAGGTCATGAAAGCCATGTGTTTTCAGGATGATTCCACTTGTGTCACAGAGGGTAACATTGAGTATTATTTTATGGTCAATGTGACTGCTGGGGACTCAGATTCTGTCCTCTTCAGCTAAGTCTGACTCCTCCTAGATTAAAATTCCCCTTTCATACATCTGCATTCCCGCAAAGGTTGCAGTAGACATCCTTCATTACTAGAGTGGATTCTGCCTGTTTTTAGCTTTCAGGACACTTAAAGGTCATTTGATATTGCTTTTCTGTAGAAGACAGCCAGCACTTCTTGTGTAACAGTTAATTGCCTCACTCAAATGCTGTCTGAATTCTCTATTTTTTTATTTTTATTTTCCACATCTTTTCTGTCTGGTCAGGCCCCAACTCTAAGCATTTTAATGTAATCCATTTGAACACTCATACCTCACGTACCATCATCTGACTCAGCAGTCACCTAAATACAATCACAACACTGACAAATCTAGAGAGAGAATTGGGGTGGTCTTCATAAAATGTAATGAAGACTAACTAGATCCATGGAAGTTAGTGCATGTATTGTTAGTGAGAATATAAATTGGTACAGCCACTATTATGTACCTGAGGAAACAAAATTATTATCTTGAAAACATAACTGTGTCCTCGTGTTCACTGCATCATGATTTACAATAGTCAAATTGCCAAGATATGGAAACAGTCTAAGTGTTTATCCACAGGTGAATGAATAAAGACAAGTACTATTTGATCTCACTTATATGGGAAGTCTGAAAAGATAGAACTCATAGAAACAGAGATCAGATCTGTGGTCGCTAGAAGCAGGGAATAGGGATGAGGGAAGTGGGTTAAGGTGGTCAAAAAATAACAACTTCCAGTTATGAGACAAATAAGTTCTTGGGATATAACATACAACATGGTGACTATAGTTAACAATACTGTATTGTATATTTGAAAGTTGCTAAGAAAGTAGATCTTAAAAGTTCTCATCAAGTTAAATGTTTAACTATGTGAGTTAATGGATGTTAACTGAACTTACTGTGGTAATCATTTTGCAAAATATACACATATATCAAATCTCATATGTACACCCTAAACTTATACAATGTGATATGTCAATTATATTTTAATAAAACTAGAAAAAAAATAAGAAATGAGTGCATACAGAAATGAGCAGAGCACATAACAGAACCTTAAGTGTGGCCAAAGTTTAAGAGTCAAGAAAAGAGAAAGCAAAAGAAACAGTAGTTAGAAACATGAGAGAAGGTTCAGGATCACATGGAGCTATGAAAACTAAGAATAGAAAAAGCTTCAAGAAATGGAGTTCGATGGATAGTTTCAAAGAACCAAGAGGGCATGTGAAATTAGGAATGAGGAAAAGTTTTCAGATTTGACTGGAAAGAATCCAGTTGAAAACTAGTCTTGATTCCAGTCATGTTCCTGATGGTACTGCCAAGTTTCTCAAAAATTAAATGATAAAAATGATTGTAAGTTGACCCCTTGAAGACATTCTAAAGTAACTGATTGTTATTGTTTAAGGCTAAAGGGTCATCATAATTGCCTTTAAATATATGAATAAGAATGATCAGTTGTTGTTCACCATATTTTGTGAAGTATTTAATTGAAAGCAAATATCTTTAAAGCACTCACATGAAAGAAATGGCCATTAAATATAAAGAACACTTTGGGAGCTATTGGCATATCTGACCATAAATATCTTCAAGAATAAGAAATCATTATAAATGTACATAGATATCCTCTATTCAGGAAAGCAGAAAAGTGGGATGATATCTGGGTACCTATAAAAGCCTTGTTATGAATTCTTATATATAAAGGAATTGAATAATGTATCTGAAACACCATCCAGAATTCCTAGAACATAAAGAGTAGTTAAATGATATTAGTCACTTTGTCACCAGCTCTAGATATTCATTCATCCTCTGTCCTAGATACTAGAGATAAATCATTGAACAAGACATTACACCAACATTTCTTACATCCTAGTATGAGAGACAGATTGAAAAAGTAAACAAACATATGAATAAAATAATTACAATTTGTTAGTTGTTATGAAGAAACCAAATAAGAGACAGAAAAGCAAAACACCTGAAAGGGAACCTGGAGAGAGTTACTTCACAAAGATCTTTAAGAATGTTTTGAGGAATCAATATGACTTGATTTTTGATGTTTTACAAAGATACTTTGACTTTATAAATAGCTTGTAAAAAGATTGGGGAAAGCAAGAGTAGAAGAAAAAAGACTAAGAAGCTGCTCTAGTGATCAAGGGAAGAGGGTGGATACCAGAACAAAGGCAAAGAGATTTGAGATAGATTTTGGAGACAACATTACTATAGAATTATTGAATATGATGAAGGAGGGAGCTGAGGAAAAGAGATTTATGCCATGGGCAACTTGGTGCCATAAACAGAGATAGTAAATCAGGAGATGGATAAGGTCTAAGAAGCACATGGAATAAAGAACTGAGTTGACATTTAAACTCACTGAGATTGAGGTACCTAAAACACATTCAACTTATAATATCAAAATAGAAGAAAGGTGCTGTGAAGAGTTAGAGAAAAGATCATACAGTAGTAAATCTAATAATGAAGCAACTTACAGTTATTTATAGAACAACATGTCAACATCTGAAAAACTGGACACAACCTATTTAAGTGAAAAGAGGACACAGAGTTAACCTTTCCTAGAATGAACCAGGAAAGTTATCTTTCATGCTCGATGGCAGTAAAGCTAGTGGCTCCTTTGAATGAATGAGAATGTAGCCAAAGCTCTCCTTGTTGCTGCAACAAGGCTCACTGATTCGTGATAATGTCAGGTTGCTCTTAATGAATGATCATAGTCTAGTGGTTTCACCCAGGAGAAAACAAAAAATCCACTCTTAGCTGGTGTTGAATTTTAACATGCAGGGCCCAACATGAATTTCTAACTTCAGTCCAACTAAATTTTTCTTTCTGGGACAAATAAACTTACATATTAAAAATTTTATTTAACATTTGGCTTGTCTTCAGTCATTAGACAGAAAAAGTAAGGCTGCAAGTCTGAACTGTAATTTTGATAAAGCCAGTCTCGAATAAAAGATTTTGATATATTGAATTTGTACTACCTAGAGAGGCTAGTTATGTTTTCATTTTTCTCAAAGGCGTTCAAGTCATTTCCTTGAACAAAATCAACCAGCTATGCACTTTGAGAACCTTTTGCAGGACTTTTTTTATGAGTAGGCTTTTTTTAAGGTCCATTAAGCCAACATTATACTTTTATATCCATATTTTAAGTTGTGCTTTCCTTTTTATTTTTCATGCACAATTTGGTAGGTGAACACAGATTTTGCAAGTTCTATTTTCACCTGAAATCCTAATACTGAAAACTGGCTGGAGCTAAAAGGATGTCAGTGAATTAGTAATAAGCACAGGGAGGTAATGACAAAGTAGATCTAAGCTGTCACTGATCTCTTCTAAGTATCCATACATATCTAGGGACAAGAAAACATAATATTCTTGTTATACATATAAAACAGTTTGACTATTTTAGGTCATGTCTAATTTGCGTTCTAAAGGTCCTTTTTATACCTTAAGTAAATATCATACATAGGGCATTCTTATGACATTCCAGAAAGGTAGGCACTGTCCTCATTTTATACATTAAAGTATTGAAATTAGAAGGATTAAGTAATCCAACAAAAAAAAAAAGTGAAGCAGTATTTAAATTCAAGTCTTTCTTCCCTTCCTCTATAGCTTTTCCAACTAGTCTGCATCACTACATAGGGAGGTTAGGTATCAGAACCAGCCCATAGAAATTGATATAACCCATTAGGAGAATGAAGAATAGTATGACAATTACAGTTTTGAAAAAGCCAGCATTATTTCTGAGTTTGGGATTTCTTTATGGGAGTGGGAGCGGGAATTTCCCTAACCCCAGCCCCTGTTGGTGACCTCAGCAGCCTGGGACAGCACCTCCACTTGGGTAGAAGGTGAAAGGGGGGAAGGTAGCTAATGAATTATGAAGCACCTGTTATTTTCTTAGAAGTGCACCCTTTTTAAGAAATTACTGACAAATGTATTCCAGCAAGATGAGGGAGAAAACCTAGAAAGAGGAAAACATGAATCTCAGGAAATGAAAAGGGTCTCCTTGGCCTTGAGCCTTTAAAGAACCTGAGTACTTACAGGGTCAGTCCTTGGTGGCAGCCTCTCCCCTGCTATTATTGCTTTACACCTGAGCCTCTTGGCCTATTCAGAGGTGGGCAACTGCACTGGTGGTTCTTCTCCTTTTTTGCCCAACCCAGGTAAGGAGAATCATCACAAAGGTTCCCTCTGAAACAGTATTTGGAGTGGTTTCTCATAGTCACCTAGAGAGTCAACGCTCTCTGTGGTCTTGCTGCCCCCTAGTACCATGTTTCAGAAGGCCGAGGACTTGGTCATTCAGAAAACCTGTGACTCAGGCCCTCTTCCCAAGTATCATATGTGGTTAGTCTCAACCTCTAAACTCTGATCAGATAATGTAGTTTTAGTTCTTTGTGATCCTGGCCCTATGTTGCAAACTGGTGGTGTTAGACTACATCTGAGCAGCAAACATGCCCCATCTACTGCCTTCTGTTTAAGAAATTTAAAAGGCTACAAATATTTAAAAACTAAGAGAGGTAACTTTAAATGTTGGATTTCCTAATTCTCCGAAAAATGTAGGAAATCTGCAATTTTAGGTCTATAGACATTGATGGCAACAGCTAGCTGAAGAGGCACTGAGTCAGCTTCTTTCAGGTGGGCAGACACTTTCCACAACCCTCACCACTCCCTATTGTCTTATACTCAAAGGGCTTTACTCATTTGTTTCAGGACAGTCCCCTGAAGGCATTTGAATTTGTCCGCTGTACCTAGACCTTCGGACAGTAAAGCCCACTTATTAGCCTCCTCCTGCTGGATAAAGGGTCCCAGTTTGTGAAACAAAGTTCTAGATTCCTCTTGAAAAGAAACCTTGCTTAGAAAAAATGAACCACTTGTTTACAAATACATGATTCTATTTAGGACTTTCTGCTTCCAAAGTCCAAATGTTTTCCATTACATAAAAAAAAAAAGTATTATGAAATAAAGCAGAAGTTAATGGGGTTTTTTTCCTAAAAAGGAGATTATTGATTCCATTTCCAAATATTTAACTTCACCTATGAAAAGAGAAATTCAAATGATCACTTGTCAAAAGATTGAGTGGATTGTCATTGCTTACTTGTATCCTATTTAAATTGTCCCAACCTCCCATTTGACAACCAAATTATAATGTATTGTAGAGATATTTTTATTATTTTAGCTAGTTGTTTATATGCCACACAATTATAATCTGAGGACTGCTAATGTATGTGTGTGTGTGTATATATATATATATATATATATACACACACACATATATACACACACATATATTTCTCATGGTTAATGTTGCTTTCCCAAAGCAGTTGTCTTTCATTAAAATGATCAATAGCCAGAGTATAATATAAATGTCTATAAAAATATATCATTACTCAGAGATCTTACTCATAAAATACTAATGGCACAGGTTTATAGACTTTTTATTCTTAGGTTTATTTGTATGGCCAAATTATAGAAGTTTTCAAAACTTTTAGTCTTTTCAATTTTACTTGATAATGGCACAAACCTGCTGTTGGTTTAAAATAAGGCATAAAGCAGAAACTATAAGGTTTACATAATACTTTTAAAATGATATCCTTAGAATAGTATTTTTCCTGTCCTCTTAATCATTTAATAAAAAGCATATTAAAATGCTTCCTTAGGCAAGGTATTGTGAGGAAGGTCATAAAAACCAAATTAAATTGGCATATTTCTTTACAACATACAGTTTAAAGGCATCAGTGAATTGATGTAGATACACAGAATATAAGAATTACAGAATTTGTCATTTGTGGGGGGATGAGGTGCGAGAGCAATGATTATTATTTGTGGAATGTAGATGAAAGATTCCCTCCAAAAAAATTTATTCAACATTATCAATCATACCAACACATGTGACTTGAAAGTAGATACTGCACAGTAAAGCCTTAGCAAACTCAACTACATTGAATTCTGGGAAACTAGAATTAGTTGTAGAAAATCAATATTCTAAGATAAAGGTTACAGCACTAGAATATTTATTTTAATAATTTTTAAATAATTCTTTTAAAATTAATTATATATTTCTCTGTTTTATTAAATAGACTGTGGTGTACATAATTTAATGTTTTCCTGATCACTCAGAATTACCATCTGCAATGGTAAATTTTATGTGTCAACCATCAAGCAATTTGGTCAAAAATGACTCTGGGTGTGTTCATGAGAATGTCTGTGGATTAAATTAACATTTGAATTGGTGGCCTGAGTGAAGCAGATGGCCCTCTCTCCTGTGGGTGGGCCCCATTCAGTCAATTCAGACTTGAGTAGAACAAAGGCCCTGTAAGAGAGAACTCTTCTGCCTGACTGCCCTGAGCTGGTACATCAATCAGTCTTTTCCTGCCTTTATTTCATAAGACTTAAACTGAAATATTGGCTTTCCTTGAGTCTCAAGCCTTCTGACTCTCAGAATGGAACTTTTCCATCACTCCCCTGGTTCTCAGGTATTTGGACTCAGACTGGAACTCCACCATCCATCTCCTGGGTCTCTAGCTTGCCAACTACAGACATTGGGACTTCTCAGTCTTTCTAATTATGTGAGCCAATTTTGAATGATTTTCAAAATTTAATAATTTAATAATTTAATAAAGTGACTTAAAATAAGAATGTGTACACTGAGCACCACATTAGCATTCTAGAAGATTAAATAGAAATTGTGTATCAAAACACAGGCAAAAATACAAAACAATGGAAATCCTGGGTGAAAAAAATAAATGATTTGGAAGATATATCTAGGACACAAAATATGCAATTAATTGGTATACTAGAAAAGGGTGGGGGAAAGAGTTGAAGGCTAAATACTCCTAGCTGAAGAAAGAATAGAGTCTTTAGACTGACTCATCGTCTGTAGAAGAATTAATGGGAAAAAAATGCCAAGCATCCATACATAGAAATATACCCCAATAAAAATTTCTAAAGTCTAAGAATGTAGAAAAAAATTATAAGCTTCCAAATTAAAGACCAAAAGTTATTTTAATTAGAAATGAAATCAGACTAATTCCTGATAGCACCACTGGAATTAAAATGTAGTGAAATAATATATGTAGGTTACTCAGAGGAAATGACTCCATTCCAAGAGCCCTCTAATCAGTACATACTAAGAAGTTTTTCATCTGATAATAAAAAGATATCTCAGGCATGTAAGGATTCTGAGTGTATGTCCCACTAAATGAAAATTGAATTAAAACAACATCATTGAGATAAGGAATTATGAAGAAAACAACAATTTGTGATGAGCAATAAATCATATTCATATATCTACCCACATACATACATCAAAATTGGAGTGATTATGAGGATGTCAATGGGAATCGTATTATGAATCAGTTTTAATGTTCTCTAAGTCTAATGATGTAGGAAGATATGAGTGAGCAAATAAAGTCAGAGGAGAAGAAAAAAAGCCTAAAATATATTAAATTAAGAATTACAAAATTCTTAATTAGAAATTAGAAACATTAAATTTGCAATGATTATAGTTTTGAAAAGGCTATTATTTGCTGCAGGAGATATTGCATGTGGCCTTATTAATTTTAGCTCCATGAACTATTAAATTTATGTTATATCGTATTTTCTTTAAAACTTTCTTGATTTGATTTCTATATTTTTATTTATTTCCTGAAAAACTAATGGGGTGTGTTTTACTGCCCATTGTTCTCCTTTAGCATGGATTACACTCACAAAGATCTTTGATATTTGCTGTCAGATAAAACAAATGTGTAAGATTTTTAATTCTACAGAAAAACTGTTGCCACACAACCATGATCACCTCCATCTCCATCTTAACCAGTGATAGATGAAGTATTTCCAGAAAGTGAAGTGGAATTAATTATTTATAGCAAGTTTGGGAAAATGTTGTTCTGGTTTGACCAATGGCCAAGAAATAAATAGCTAATTCATTAGTAAAACTGGGCCGTCTTTGATCTGTCTCTAGATTTGCTCTTACCTGCATAAAAATCTGATACCTAGAATCTGATTCTGACATAGCTCTTGCCCATAGGTTTCCATTGATTTCCATTTTGGGAAAAAAAAAAAAAAACTTCACTGGAAGCCTAATTAACTCTGGGATGGCAATAAGCTTCTGGACTTCAGGGGGAACTAATACAGAATATTTAGTAACCTTGATGAAAGACCATAGTAAGATTTCATTTCCACAAAGCAGAACAGGACAAACCAAAAAATTAAGTTCATATCTGTGAATTCAGTAATTACATAAATAAATAAAGAAATAAGACTTTGATTCTTGGAAGTTTATGTAGCCTCTACGTTTTTCTTTTTTCCTAAAGCAATAACTTTTAATTCATGAACTCAACATTAATTCAGCAAACATTTAATGGACACCTCCCATGCACCAGATGCTAGTGGGGATAAAGAATCTTTAGTTACAAGGCTGGGAAATAACTGAACTGGGCATGTAAGAGATCAGGGAAGGGCTTGAGTTTCATGTTTTTTCTTTCTTCACTTTTATTATATTTTAAAATATATAATTATATAAGTCTCACCCAGTAAGCAACACCTAAAGGCTATCATGTCCACAGTCACATCTCCTCCTCAGTGCTTACCACTACCATCCTAAAGATCTCCTTCCAATAAACTTATATACAGATAGAGAGATACAATTTTTATATGTGGGATCATGCTCTATGAATAGGTCTGTCATTAGGATTTATTTAACAATAAGTGTTGCTGATCATCCCATTTCTCTACATACAAGTCCTAATCAACCTTTTTAAAAATTGTCATAGGATATTTTTGATGGGCATTTATTTTATTCTGTTTTTTTTTTCTTCAATGCATTCTGCTACAGTGAACATCATTGTAAATATATCTCTGTATACATGCAAATATTTTTAAAGAATAGATTTCTATTAGTGGTCTTGATAAGTGCAAAGTTATACATTTAACATTTTGATGGATATTGCCAAAATGATTTTTAAATAGGCTTTACCAGTTTACACTCCTATCTATGGTGTATGAGAAAAGTGGTTTCTTGTATCCTCACTAATGCATTATATAGTATTATCATTCAATAGAAAATTTTTTTTATTTCAGTTTGCATTTCCTTGATTAGTCAGGTTTTATTTTTGCCTTCTTTGAGCATTTGTATGTTATCTTTTTCTAACTGCTTTTTCATATTCTTTTATTATTTCTCCATCCAGTTTGTTTTTTTTTTTCTCTTATTTTAGACTTATTTTTTTTTTTAAAAACTAATTTTTGATATTAATCTTTTATCTGTTAAATATGGCACTTATGTTTTTTGGTTTTGGTCCCTCTGGGTGCTTTATAATGCTATAAGGTCAAATCAGTCATCTTTTATAGCTGTTGGCTTTAATCAATTGCTTCTCCATCTTTAGATCATAAAACTATTCTATTATTCAATACTTAAGTGGTTTCACTTCTTACATTTAGTGAATGTTATTTTTAAGGATTAGTCAGATCAGCTACATTAAATAGGCTTAGGAAAGTTTCTAAACATTTGAGGCAACTTTTCTAAGTTTTAGAAATTGAGAAAGAAACAAAATGCCTTGTCCTTTGAGCTTCTTGGGGGACATTATCTGTGCTATGTTCACTTCTGTTTTCAAGTGTAAACTAATGTTTCCACTTCTTGCCTAGTTCCTTTTTCAGTCTGCTGATAATAGGGGTCTCTCTAGTTAGTTATCTGAAAGCCTTCATCCTTATCTCCTTCCCTGACCTCTCCCGAAGACTGTGAAACCAAGATCCTCCTCAAACCTGGGAGAATGAAGCCTGCTTCCTAGGAAAATCCAGAGATTACTCTTAAAAAAAAAAAAAGAGAAAAACTAAAAAAGAAAAATAAAAGAAAAAAAGAAAACAGATTATAAGGGCCTTCTAAAGACTATAAGTCTAAGATACACAAACATTATATTTTCTGTGCTACTTATTAATAAGAGGGACAAAAGAGAAGTGAAAGGCCCTTTCCTGGCCATGTCTTATGTAAATCCATGTAAGAGCAACTTCTACTCTCCTCCTTCTGATTGAAGTTCTAACATACCAGGTGAATATTCAAATCAGCTAAGGAGGAGAGTAGCCCTTCATTATTTAAGTCAGATTCTACCATTTGCAGCTAAAGCCCAGATTCAAGATTGCCTTCTTTCTCTTGTTCTCTAAAGCCCTGATACGGGAATAAGCAAAATACTAAAATCTAAAACAGGAAATGTCAGAGTCTTTTACCTTGAAATCTGCTTAATAACCTAGAAAATCTTTTTGATTAATTTTATTTCAGTGGCTTGGTACAAGTCAAATTTATCTTCAAGAACAAAACATTCAGTTTCTATATCGTTTCTCCATTATCTACAAAAAAAAGTTTAAGTTTTTTACTCTTAGCAAAGGATATAATATATTTAAACAAAAACATTTCCATTGTTTTGGCTAAAAACACAAACAAAAAACTCCATGAGCGAATTAATTCTTCGTGTAAGAATGGAAAATGTTTAGGAACTTTGCATTCTTCTGCTATAATACCCACCTCCAACCTTTCCTTCACGACCATCCACAAAAAGGCTTGGAGCTGGCTCAGCTTTCATAAGAAGGCCTCTGACTCCCCTGGTCTCTTTTTTGAGCACTGATGTAAATCTGATTCTGGTGCTGCAGTCACTTGTCAGTATCAAGTAAGACCAGCCCTGCCTCTTACATGGTGCCTGTCTTGTGCTGTGTCTCCTTAACTGCTCAGTCCTTTAAGGTCTGCACTTCAGTTAACCATATGCTACATGCTGACTATCAAGTGTACTTTTACTACCAACCCTCAAAGATTGAGAGCATATATGGTACTTCCAAAATTGCCACTGATAACCTCTTTTAAAAAGCTTCAGTCTCACCATGTTGTAAGTGTATGTTTGAACTACTGAAACGTGACAGAGCTAAGACAGAGAAAATAATTAATGGCTGTGAATAATCATTACCCATCATCATCAGAGAATAATTTAGTCCTAGATCCTTTACACTGTTACTATAATTTGATGAGAAAATTTTTAATTGTAGAATTCAGTACAAAATATACCTGACCTTATTACTTATATGTCAGTAAGAGGATTCTACATTCTGCAATTAGATGAAAATGCCGCAGCTCATTATTTTGTTGAGATTCATCTTAAGATATTCATTGACTTATGATACTTTTGGGATTTATAAGCCCTCTGGATAGTATCTCACAGGAAAACGTCTTGAAACCTCAACTACCTTAAAATGTATGGGTAATAGTCAAGTCACCCAAGAAAATTTATTTATGCTCCTCCCTAATCTTATGGACCAAACATTGCCTTACCAATCAATATTCATTTTACATTGATACTTTCATCTCAGTTTTCAGTTTTGTTTGGTGACTTCTCTCATCAGTTTTTAACAGCTTTCTTGAGATGTATATATAATTCACATACCATACAATTCACCTATTTAAAGTGTAACCAAACAATGAATTTTAGTATATTCACAGTTGTGTGACCATCATCACAATTTAATTTTAAGATATTTTCATTACACCGAAAAGAAACACAGAACCCATTAAGAGTGACTCCTCATTTACTCCACTCCCAGGTCAAGATAACCACTAACGTCACTTTTTGTGTATAGCTTTGTCTATTCTGGACATTTCCTGTAAATGGAATCATATAACATGAGGTGTTTGTAACTGGATTTCCTTCACATGTTTTCAAGTTTCCTCCATGTTGTAGCATGTATCAGAACTTCATTTCATTTCACTGTTGGGCACTATTCCATTGTAAGAATATGCCACATTTTTATTTATATACTTAGCAGATGATGGACATTTGAATTCTTTCCAATTTTTACCTATCATAAATAATGCTGCTATAAACATTCATGTACAAGTCTTTGTGTAGATGTATATTTTTATTTCTCTTGCATGTATACCTAGGAGTAGAATTGCTGAATAATGTGTTAACTTTACATTAATATTTGGAGGACTGCTAAACTGTTTTGAAAGCAACTGTGAATCATTTTACATTGCCACTAGAAGTGTATCAGGGTTCAAATTTCACCACATTCTCTCCAACATGTTATTATCCGTCTCTTTGATTATAGATGTCCCAGTGGATGTGAAGTGATTTCCAATTGTAATTTTGATTTTCATTTCCCTAGTGCCTAATGATATTCTACATTTATTTCCATGTGCTGATGGGTCATTTTTATATCTTCTTTGGAGAAATGTCTCTTCAGAAACTCTGCTTTTGGGCTATTTATACTTTTTATTACTGAGTTAAAAGAGTTTTTTTTATATACTCTGGTTACAAGTCACTTTTTATATCTATGATTTACAAATATTATCTCCCACTCTAGATTCTCTTTTCACTCTCCTATTGGTGTCCTTTAAAGCACAAAAGTTTTAATTTCGATGAAGTCCAATGTAGTTCTTCTCTTTTGCAGCTTATGCTGTAAGTGTCACGTCTAAGAAAGTATTGCCTAATCCAAAGTTGAGCGACTTACCAATACACTTTCTTTTAAGAGTTTTACAGTGTTTTGTTTTGTTTTACATTTGGATCTTTGATCCATTTTGAATCAATTTTTGTGTTTGGTATAAGGAATGAGCCCATAATAGTTTTTTTACACGGGATATCCAATTTTCTTAGCGCCATTTGTTGAAAAGACTTTCCTATCCCATTGAATCATCTTGGCACCCTTGTGAAAAATCAATTAACCATAAATATAAAGACCTATTTCTGGACTCTCGATTCTATTCCATTGGTCTATATCTATCTTTATGCCATTACACACTAATTTTGGGAACAATTTGTCAATTTCTCAAGACAATCAATTAGAATTTTGATAACAACTTTAAAGAATCAGTAGATCGATTTGGGGGTATTAATATCTTAATAATATTAAATCTTATGATTCATGAACATAGATGTGTCTCCATTTATTTAGGACTTCTTGAGTTTTTTTCAACAAAAATTTTTAGTTTGTTCATGTTTCACATTTTTGTTGATATATTTTTAAATATTTTTATTGTACATGAATTGTTTTTTAATTTCATTTTTAAATTGCTCCTTGTTAGTGTAGAGAAATACAGTTGATTTTTAAAAATATTAGCCTTGTATCCAGAAATTTGTTGAACTTATTTATGAGTTCTAATAATATTTGAGTAGTTTCCTTAGGATATTTTATGTACAAAATCATGTCATCTATTAATAGAGATAATTTTACTTCTTCCTTTACATCTGGATGTCTTTTGTTTCTTTTGCTTGCCTAATTGCACTGGCAAGAACTTCCAGTACAATATTTAATAGAGGCCAAAAGAACAGATATTGTCTTGTTTCTGATTTTAGGAAGTATTTAGTCTTTCATTAGTAACTATGATGTTGAATTTTTCATAGATGCCTTTTTATTGGGTTGAGAAAATATCCTTCTATTTCTAGTTTGTTAGCTGTGTTTATCAAGAAAGGGCTTTGAATTTTATCAAATGTTTTTTTTTCTGTCTATTGAGATGATTATATGGTTTTTGTCCTTGATTCTTTTGATATCAAGAATTGAGCTTTAGATATTAAATTAACTTCACATTCTTATAATAAACTCCCCTGGTCATAGTATGTATATAATCATTTTTATAAGTTGCTGTATTTAGGCTTATTATATTTTATTTAGGATTTTTATATCTATATTCGTAAATGATATCAGTCTATAGTTTTCTTGTGATGGCCTCAAGGTCAGTGATTTATTTCCCTGCCAGCTCAAATCTACTATTGAGCCTCTCTAGTCAGTTCTCCCTTCTGGTCTTTGTACTTTTCAACTCCAAAATTTCCATTTGATTCTTTTAAACAATTTCTATCTCTTTATCACTATTTTCTGTCTGATGAGTCATTACCATCATCCCTCCCTTTAACAATTCTTTATGGTTCATGATATGTGAACTAAGCTGGTTTGATAAGATTCATCAAGAGAGTTGTTTGGAATGTTGTGACAGAAAATGATCTTCTTTCTTCTGAATGATGTGGGTGTGCATGTGAAATCTAGAACTGCTAGTCAGTTTTCCTACCATAAGGTAAAATAATCTGAGGATTAAGCCAGTATATATGAAGGAGGACAATGACAGGAAAATATCTGAGGAAAGTAGCTGGAACCCTAAAGATGTGCTAACCTCTGAATCAAATAGCACTGAAGTCTTCCCTAATTATGGTATTTTCAGTAATATGAACCTAGAAATGTCCCTTCTTAAGAGAACTTGACTTGAGAATGAAAATATCCAATAATTTTAACTAAAACATTTTGAGAAGTACTCATTCTAAGTAGTGAAGACAGAACACATCATGGGGGCGGTCGCTTAAGGAGCAGGAGTATCTCAGTCACCGCACTGGGGAATGGGTTGATAGGGGCCAACCGGCTGGAGGAGCATTTGATAGATGGTTACTCTGGAGATTTCACAGGACCGGGTCTTAAGGAATTCTATGAAACAAGGAGTGAGGAGTAGTAAAACACAGAGGACTAGCAAGGGACCCAGAAGTGGGGTGAGTAGGGAAAACATTGAGGATTTCCACCAAGAAGTGGCATCACTAGCAAATTTTTGTTGGTGAAGTTTGGTACTTAGCTTGCATAAGGAGGCAATCCGGGTTTCAACAATACCTGATTCAATGACATAATAGCAACATTCTTCTTTGAGGAAGGGACAGGTTCCTCCTTTTTCTGCAGTTAGAAGATCGAGAGCACGATGGTTTTGAAGTGTTACTTGGGCTAGTGAGGTGATCTCTCTTTGTAGGGAGGCGAGAGATTCAGTAGAGGCATCGATAACAAGCTGAAGGCGGTTGGTTAGTTCTCAGGTTTGGGATGTGGAAGTGGCAAAAGCCCTGGCACTGAGGCTAGTGGTCACGAGGAAGGCTGTGAGAGACATACCTGCTGCGACAGGCAGAAAGAACGCCCGCCGGTGGCAGGAGGGTGGTCCTGCAGGACTGGGGGCGAGGGGTCCTCTCATGAGAATGAGTTGGAATTCTGCCGGAGTTTATTATAGTAGGCTAGGGAACCAGGGAAACAGGAAGACAGAGTTGGTTGGGTGGGGAACTGGATAGGTTTTTAGTTATGGTCCCATTACATTATGTGAAAGTTCTGGGTGGGCAAGGGAAAGAACGGCCCTTGGAAGGAGGTAATGTTACAAGGGATTGGGGAGGTGTTATTGGAAAAGCAGAAAGGGAAAACAGTGGCCAGTTGGGAGTACAGTCTCATACCTTCGATTGGGTCTGGAAAGGGCATCGTAGGAGTGTGATTTTTGGGATTGTGTTAGGAGTGGAACCACCGTGAGTGGGGGACACCCAAGGGCAGCACAGAGGAGACAGCTGGTGAGTTTAGGGAGGCCAGACAGGTTGGCTATGGTAAGGCCTCCTTGGACTAGAGAGACCCAAGAGAAGGGATCCATCTTTGGTTGTAGCTTTTTCTGTAGGGTCGTTTCTGAAGTCTGTATGTTTGAATGTACCTTGGATCTGACCTGGGTGAGGGAGTGATATATATAGATTTTGCTGCTAGTCCAGGGAGAGTAGCTGGATGCGTACATGGTTCCCCAGACTGGGCTAGTCCAGCTGCTGTCCCAGGGGTCGGGGATTTTTAGAGTGTATCCTGAAGATGGGGAGTAAAGGAAATAGGGTTGAGGAAAGCCGGGGTAAAGGAGTCTGGGGAGTATGAATGAAACAAGAGGAATAGGGGCAGCCGACACTCTCGGCTGGGTATGACGTCTTACAATAGGAGGTAGTTTGGTTGTACAGGAAGCAAAGGGCCGGAAAATGCATGTTACCTTGGACGACTGGATGATGGAAGGAAGTGAAGTTAAGCAAAACCGGGTTTTGGCATCCTGCGGGAGGACAATCGGCATGGCAAGAAGTATTCCGTGATAGACGGGGCTGGCTTCAGAGATGTCACTGTAGTTTTCAGTCATGTAAAATCTTCACACGAATGGAATCGTGTGGGGATTGCTGCCGCTTATGGAGTTTAAGAGAAAGAGGACCAGTAGGGGTAGAGGTCCAAGATTCAGGGGAAGACCGGGCTGTGGTAGGCTTGACTCTCGATAGATGAACCCATGGGATGACCCCATCAACCTTGACTGCTGAGGGAGTGGTAAGGACCACATATATGGACCTTCCCACTTGGGATGTAAGGGTTTTGGATTTAAGGCCTTAATAAAAACCTGGTCGCCAGGTTTGAGGGGAGGCCCAGGGGAGGTGGAAGTTACTGGAGCAGGGAGGGTTTTATTAGCATGTTTTCACAGGATAGTCCTGAGAAGTGAGAGGTAAGGAAGATATGAAGCTAGAGGAGGGGGCTCGACCGGCATATCAGATGTTAAGAGAAAAGGCCGGCCGTACTGGAGTTCAAAGGGGCTGAGCCCAGAGGGACCATGGGGAGCAGCTTGGAGATGGGCGAGAGCCAGCAGGAGCAGAGTAGGCCAAGATTGGTGAAGTTCGAGAGAGTTTAGTGAACTGTTCCTTGAGCTGTCCTTTGGCCTGCTCAACCTTAACCGAGGATTGGGAGTGATAGGCCGCGTGGAGCTCCCAGGTGACACCTATGGCAGCTGAGACCCATGGTGTTACCTCGGAGGTGAATGCAGGCCCATTGTCCGATTGTAGGGTGGTCGGCAGACCGAACCTGGGGATAATGTCTCGCATGAGCGTTTGAACTACGACCGCAGCTGTCTCATTGGAGGTGGGAAAGGCCTCAATCCAACCTGAAAAGGTATCAATAAAGGTAAGAAGAAACCGGAAGGTTTTGTGTTTGGACATATGGGTAAAGTTGAGCTGCCAGTCTTGTCCACGAAGGAACCCATGCATCTGATGTAAGGGGCAGTGGTCGTGGAGAGCTCTTTAGTGGTTGGCCTTAGTGTAGATAGAACAGGCAGCTTGGAATATGGATAGGAGAGCGGTGGGTTGCAATAGTAGTCGTGGCAGTATTTTAGACTATAGGGTTAAGGTTAGGGAGCATGGCGGTGATGGGAGGAGGAAGAGCAGGAGGAGAGTGGAGGGCCATAAGGAAGGAGGGTGCAGAGCAGTTGAAAGAAATGGTCACATGAAGTTTGGCAAGAATATCGCGGCCTATGAGGGGGACAGGACAAGAGGGCATGACTAGGAAGGAGTGGGTGAATGGGGTTCCCTTGTAGGAACAAGAGACAGATAAGGTCTGATTGGGGCAGGAGGAGGTGCCGTCTACCCCAACAACAGTAATCTGGGAAGGAATAACTTGGCCCGAATAAGAGGGAAGGACTGAGTAGGTAGCCCTTGTATCCACCAGGAAGGTGATGGACTTACCCGCTACCTGGAGCATGACCCTTGGTTCCCCGAGGGTGACCAGAATGCCAGAACTTGGGCCCCTTCAGTCTTCGGCGAGGCCAAGGAGTTCGAGGGCTGGATATTGTCCTTTGTCCACCCCTCCACGTTGAGGCGCAGAGGGTCGGGGATGGCCTGGGCAGTCCGACTTCCAGTGCCGGTTGCTTGCACTGAGGGCAAAGTTGGGTGGGTTGGAGAGGCTTGGGACACTGCCGTGCCCAGTGGCCGTCTTTACCGCCACACTTGAAGCAGGCACCAGGTGGAGCATTTTTGGGATGAGCACCGCCTCAGGTGGTCGAAGGAGGTCCACCCAACGCAGGCAAAACAGCTGCAACCAGGGCTTGGGTTTGGAGGCTTACCTTTTGCTGGAGGCGAGCCCATCGGGCCGCCTTGGCTGTTTCCTCCCGGGTATTAAAGACTTTAAAGGTCATTTTCACCAGATCTTGAATTGGGGTCTCGGGACCGTCCTCTGCCTTTTAAGTATTGGAACTCTCTGATATAGTCAGAAGGGTTAGCTGAGAAGGAGCCTAAGCATTTTTTGATTTGAGAAAGGTCGTGAAGAGAGAAAGTGACATGGACACAAACGACCCCCTCTCCCCCAGCTACTTCTCGGAGAGGGAAAAGGCCAGTGGTGGAGTCTGGGTGGTGACGGTGAGAGTGAGTTCGAGTAGCGACGGGGGATAGAGGAGAAGGCTGTGGGGCAGGCATTGGAGGATTAGAGGAAGAGTCAAGGAGGTGGTGGACGGTTCAGGTGGGAACGCAGATCCCAAAAAGCCTGAACATTGGGAACTTCAGAGTCTTTAGAATTGAGCTTACAAAAGGACTCTAGGTCAGTGAAAATCAAAGTGCCCGTAGGTGGCCAGTGCTCCAGGTTTAAGGGTCTGCTTTAGACTCAGCGTTGCCCATATTATATCCCCTCTCTTGAAATTTGTTCTTAAAGTTGTCTCTACCGGAGGTTGCAGGATGGGAGGAGCATCCTCACCCCTCCTCGCCCCTCCCTGGAACCCGAGGATCAGTGTGGCCAGAGCCACGGAGCCGAACCCATCAGTCTCAGACGTCTCCGAGAGTGGCCGGGGGCGGAACCCCTTCTGAAGGGGCGGGTAATGGGGAGGCACTAGGTGCGCCCCGGCTAGGGCTAGGCTCCCGGGAAGGAGGGAGAGACACAATGCAGCAAGATAAGGGGAAAACAATTACTTACGGGCAGCGGAGATCCCAGACCGTGGAGGAGGTTCGAGGGAGGGCGGCCCTCGCCCTGGGCGGCAGCACTTACCCCTCCCGGTTTCGGCACCAAATGATCTGCCGGAGTTGAATAAAAAGCACAGAGTACCAAAAGGAAGTACTGGACAGGCTTTATTGGGGGTCTGCGGGCGAGGGTCATTGGTCCTGGGGTTAGGGGCCAGAGAAGTCCCATGTGCAGAGGGTGAGGGAGTTGTTTTTAAAGGCTCTTTTGGTCCTGATGTGCTAGGCATGGTGTTCCATTGTTCTGTCCCCCTGTTCCACGCCCAGAAGGTCCCTGGTGCAGTGTGAGGTCTCAATTGCATCAGCCCTGGGCCATGTTAGGTATTAAGCCACATCATTGGTAGCGACTTAATGGCGTCTGCAGGCGACTGAACATATATCTATTGTGTTTTTTCCTATGTTGTACCATTTATATCATTTTGTATTACATGGATAATTATTATACATTAATAATTGAAACAGTAAAGAAAAAGGTACTACTATATTTACAGCCATAAAATGCAACATCAACAACATTGAATAAAAGTCATTTCTAAGAAAAACCTGGTGTATTAGATGAGGAAGAATATACAAACCTTAAAGGAGTTGTATTAGCATTTAGTGTATTGTTGCTGATGACGCTGTTATGTTTATCTTAGAAAATTGTGGTTCTTTCTCTCTACATGAGTGGGTCAAAACTCTCTCCTTGACTTAAGACAATTATTTGGGGAGGGGATTTACAAATAGTTCCAGATAAGGAGACAACAATATAAAGATAGACAAAAGCTGATTTATTTCCTAAGCCTGTTTGGCAGGGGTGGAGAAGAAAAAAGAAAACATAGAGCAATGGAATTAACAGGAAAAGTAAAAAAAAGAGAGAATGCATCATGTACCCTAACCCTGTAAGAGAGGAAAAAAATAATGATGGGAAAATACATTGGATTTCAGAGGGAAAATAAACTTTTGAGAACTTTTGTAACATCGTAGTGTTTTAGTACTGAGCAACCATGAAACTTGTAGGATCACCAAGTGGGACTTGATCCTGGTATTTAGGGATGGTTGTATATATGTTAACACTTTTGTTAATTCTTGATCCCAGCTGTGAGACATTCAGGTTTTTCTCTCCTTGGTGCACACAGCCTGGCTTCTTTTCTCTGGTTCCCCCACTCTTTGGAGTAAAGGGAAAAACAATGGGGGGACAACAGAGGAGCCAGGCTGGACCCTTGAAGAACTGCAGATAAGTTCCTCTAAGCCATAGGGCAAGGAGCTTGAATCTGTTCCTTCTCCCTTATTACAAAAAAGACAAAATGAACTTTGTGAGTATCAATGAGTACTTGTCATTGGCCTTCAGCTTTTACTGGATGTTACAAAATTAAAGAATGACCAGGCTTCCAGCAAAGTGGGCAGCGAACTGTGTGTGAATAAACTAGGGTATGTTTTTTATACTTTTAAATTAGGCACCTTGAACCTACTTGCATACAGCACTGCCACTTCATCCATACATGTATTAGATCCTTATAAATTATTCTGTTGATCAAATGAAGTCAACAAGGGGACAATAGTTAAGGATCACAAAATCCCAATCAAGTCAGTGAAAAAATGTCTGTGTGGTAACTCAAAGACAGTGAATGGTAATGATAAGCTGTTACTGCCCATTTCTGGACTATTAGTGAAGTACAAGCTTATATGAGTCAATGGAGTCAATAGGTCATTCTTTCGCTATGGAGGAAAGGCTAGAAGAATGTTAAACAGACTCACCAGATAGAAGTAGAAGACTGTGTTTGGAGTCTGGCTTCCCCTTGCTACTCACTAGCTATGTGACCTGGGGTAGCCCAGGAACTCTATATCAAGTATTCTCTTTACCTGTAAAATGAAGATAATAATAACATTTTTCCAACCTTCCATAAGGTTTCTTATGAGATAAAAATAACACATGAGAAACTGCTTTATAAGCCAGAATTTGCTGTCCACTAAGTTTTTTTTTTTTACTCTATATTTGGATGTGTGTTTCTATTTACCAAGGGATATCTTTATGAAATCCACAGACTATTTTTAAAAGATTAATCATAGTCAATAATTTCAATTTGTTCACTTATTTAATTATGTGACAGTTCAATTCTACTAGCAAAACTAGTATAATTTCTACCTTTTTGCTAACACTGCTGAGACTTTTATAGATATGCCATTTAGCTGAGAAATGGTAGGAGACAAGGACTAGAGTAGAAAAAAATTGGAAAGTTAATCAAGTTAATGAATATGCCCCAACATGATAATTAGTCCCTGAATAATAGTGGTATTGCTAAAAATTAACAAGACTCATCAAAAATCTCATTCAGGTCTTGATACTTTCTAATCATAATGCAGAAATATAAAGAATACATATAATAATTATTCTAATGTTTTCTTTAAATGTATATTTTGTATGAAGCTAGAACAATATGTGGTTTAAGAACAGCAGTGATTTTTATGGCCCTTTAATTATGTTTCAGAAAACATGGAATCGATTCTCATTTGCATTTACTGCAAAACAAACTAAATCTAGAAAGGCTGTGTATTATCACAATCTCTGTGTTTGGCACCACCAGGTAATTTACTAACCTGGGCAAGGAAAAAAAATAAAATCTCAGAAAGGCATTTACTTTGTAGGTTAAAATTTCCCTCACCATACAATGTGAGAAGGGACCCTTTGCCTTGGCTGCTTTGGAAACAGACTCAAAGCATCCTAATTCAAGAAAGTCTTGCTTTTTAAGGAACAATAAAGAGAGATAGCCCAAATAATTCTTATGGAAAAGAGAATTATAAATAACAGCATAATATAAATGTAAATAAAATAAAGGATCAGAGTGCAAACAAGCCAAAGCTTTTTCCCAAGCCATTTTGGTCTGAGAAAACCATTCTAAGATCATTTTCAAGTATGTATGGGAGCGGGGAGGGGCAGAGCTATGGGGCTTATGTTCATTTGCATGTTCGTAAGTTTGAAATACAACAAATGTAGGAAAGCAATTGCTTTAGTCTATAAGAAAAAGGCAACTAAAAAAATGATACTGGTAGAAATAAAAGTATTTAATTGATTAGTTTTGAAATGTATTTTGTGGATGAGTAGGACCTCTGGTGTTAAACTAAAGAAATTCTACCACTTACATATCTCACTGGCAGAAAGAGAAGCAAATATATTTTTCCAAAAGCTTATCATTGGAGGTTGCAGGTCCTTGTTTGAGAACTTTCCTTCAATTTTTCTTCATTCCCTCCTTCCCCCCTCACAAATATAAATGATGTGCAAATATAAATACTATGTGCAAAGCACTATCCACATGGAAGAATATTGTCTTCGTTGCCTTAATTGCTTAACTTGTTACATATCACTCTGTAATCTTATATATGAAAAAAAGCAGTGATGGTACACATTTTCAAAGTTTGTGTATAAGCTTAAAATTCATTTGTTAATTTTATTTTAAAAAGAAGAATGAAAAATTAACTTCTTACATGTGCCCCTGTAAGATGCCTCAAACAATAAAGTTAGGAGGATTTAGACAAAATGAGAAAGAAAATTGGTCAAATTACAGACATTTAGAGCAAGATGATTTTTTGAGTTTGGTGATCAAATGATTCCTTAGAACAAAGAAGATAAATGTCTGATTGACTTGCTGTGATATAATTACATTATTTCATGAGCTTTTCCGGAATACTGACTAGGCAGAAATATTGTTAACCTGAGTTTTGATATTCTGACAGTTCCTCAGGCTGTGATACAAATTTCCATTTCTTTCTTACCTTGTGTATCTCATCCTACCAGAGCTCTCTTTTTGAGCCACGGGAATTCCATACATCATTGCTATAAATCTCAGTAAACACTTTATTTCTACATGATTAATAGCACTGCACCTAATCCAGTATTAAGGCAGAGAGATATACGTAGCAAAAGATACAATATTTTCCCCTATCATTTGTTTATGGAAACTCTAATGGAAGCCTTGAATTTGCTATTTTAGAAAGTCAGTTTGACTCAGAAGATGCAACCATTACTTTTCTTAGGATATTTTAATAACTCTAGAACCTTATATCTAATTTAATACTGGTAACAATTATTGTGATATTTGGGGGCGTGGTTTATGTAATCTTTCATCTAAATTTATAAAAGTCTAATTTTCATGATATCACTTTGAAGTATTTAGGTTTGTAAGAGTGAATCAATTTTTTTCACTCAATCAGCTTCATAGAGCAACTAGAAGGCTGTATAATTTGTTATAAAGTGAAAATAAATGTGTGATGGATTTTGAGTTGGATTCTGTTTCACACAAGGTGAAAACTTTTAATTTGGAAGCTTTCATTGTAATCTCAAATTACTCATTAGAATTATTTTTAATAGTTATGCTCCCCACACAAGAACATGCAATATCTACTCTGCCACCTCAAAGACGCAATGAGCTTCATAATTCCAAACAAGTTTTATTGAATTGCCAAAGATCATACTAGACTATAAAAGTAAAATATTGTCTCCAATTTTTAGCCATTGAAATTCTACTTTTGACCAAGATTATTGAGAAATGCAAGCTCTGACAGCATTCATTATGCCAAGTCCAGGACTATGGGACTAAAGGCAACCCTCTCCTTTTTTCTTCTGGATCTGTTTACTTGCATATACAAAACATTACAATTGTCTAACCCATGTCCAAAGGATATCCTAAAATGAATTATTCACTCCATGGCACTGAAAACACTCTCTCTCTCTTAGGAGCAGCTACCTGGTTAGCAACTTTAGGGCAGCTGCCGAGTAGAATATCAGGAAATTGGATCCAGCTGAGAATTTCAATTACCTAAGGAAGGTGATCCGCTTTCACTCTAATTTCTTGGTCTAATGCATTAAAACAATCTCTATCAAATGTTGTGCTTTAAAATCACAATTTAAAATGGAAACAAGTAGTCAAATGGCCGATTTCTTTCATTTTCTTTTCAAGAGACGGGAATTTCAATTTACAAATACAAACGATAAAGACTTAAGATGGAGCTGTAACAACTCTCTAATGGGTGCACTACCGCTTTGTGTTGGTACATTGCTTAAAAGAACACGTCACAGGAAATTTGTGAAACAGAAATATGTGATTTTTATTGGTTTATTAGAGAGTAAGATACTATTGACTTAACTCTAGCAAAAATTCAGCACTGTCTTCGGGCAGGTATTATTCAGCCTGGGTTAGAATTATTGGTAATTTCCCAGCCAGGTTATGGCTACGGGTGTGAATGAGCCCGCGCCAGGCCCCTCTCCCACCAGCCGCCGCATTCAGAGCTTGGCAGAGATGCGCGGTGTTTGCGCATCTGTGACCCGCCTTTGCTTTGTATTTGGGCTGCAGGTGGGGAGGAGGAAGAGGAGCAGAAGAGGAGCTGGCAGCCCGCGGTCGCTGAGCAGGCCCCTGACCCTCGAGCGAGCTGCCTTTCCACAGCCGAAGCCTACCTACCCACCCACTTGGGGCGGCCAGAGGACCTGATTGCGGAAGCCGGAGACCCGGCGGCCGGGGGCGCTAGCCCCTCATGTTCCGCAGAAGGCGCAAATGTGAGCAGGCGGTAGCAGGGAAAGCCCTCCGCCCCCGCCAGGGGGACCCGGGAAGCCCGCGCGGGCTCCCCCCGCGGACGGCGGGGATCCCCTTCTCCGGCCCCGCCCCCATCCTCTCGCGGCCTGGGTGCGGAGGCAGTTAACCCTACCCGTGCCGCAGCGCACTTGGGAGAGAGCTCCGCGCAGCCTATCCCGACTCCTGGGGGCCCGAGCCCAGCAGCAGGGAAAGATAGCGGAGTGCAGCCCGCTTTGATCTTGCAGCGGCCAAACCTGGGCTCAGGCCCTGGTGCTGCACTTGTGTAGCCAGTCTCCAAACTTTTTTCTCTCCAAAGCGGATCCCCCCCGCAGTTATTTGACTGGCAGCCGGCAGCCCACTCTCCGCCGGACGTTTAGGGAGAGGTGGGCATGGGGCGAGGAGGCTGCTGTTCCGCAGCCCTACGAGGCATGCACGCGGGCGGAGGAGTGGCTCGGGTTCCGCACTGTCCCCGCTCCTGACCCATTGCTGGGGTGGCCCAATGTGCTGCAAAACCCGGCGCAGGTGATCTAGACTGCGCGCCCGGCACTACTTAGGGGGGCCGCTGCATGGAAGAGAGGACATCCCTTTCCTTTCTCCTCTCCCGGCAGTCTGGCTACTCTGCCTTGGGGGGCTTTCCATCCCTTTTAGTGGTCTCGGGCGCTTCCAATCAGTCGATGGACCCCCACACCTCCTGACCTGGTCTGCGTACCCTAGGTTTTTCATCCTGCAGATCCTCCTCCCCATCTTTCTCTGTCACACATGTTCCCCTAAGCCGCGCGCCGCAAACTCAGTCTTGGTCCCCGCAGGTGATGTCATGCCCATTGTTTTGGTGCGCCCAACCAATCGGACTCGCAGCCTAGATTCTACCGGAGCCGGCATGGGCCCTTCCTCGCACCAGCAGCAGGAGTCCCCGCTCCCGACCATAACGCATTGCGCAGGGTGCACCACCGCCTGGTCTCCCTGCAGCTTTAATAGCTCTGACATGGAAACCCCATTGCAGTTCCAGCGCGGCTTCTTTTCAGAGCAGCCACCGCCGTCGCGCTCCTCACACCTGCATTGCCAGCAGCAGCAACAGAGCCAGGACAAGCCGTGCCCGCCCTTCGCGTCCCTCCCGCACCCTTACCACCACCCGCACCTGGCTCACCAACAGCCCGGCAGCGGCGGCAGCAGTCCATGCCTCCGGTGCAACAGCTGCGCCTCCTCCGGTGCCCCCGTGGCGGGGGCGGGGGCGGGGGATAACCTGTCCCTGCTGCTCCGCACCTCCTCTCCCGGCGGCGCCTTCCGGACCCGCACCTCCTCGCCGCTTTCGGGCTCGTCGTGCTGCTGCTGCTGCTCGTCGCGCCGGGGCAGTCAGCTCAATGTGAGTGAGCTGACGCCGTCCAGCCATGCCAGTGCGCTCCGGCAGCAGTACGCGCAGCAGCCGGCGTCCGCCTCCCAGTACCACCAGTGCCACAGCCTGCAGCCCGCCGCCAGCCCCACGGGCAGCCTCGGAAGCCTGGGCTCCGGGCCCCCGCTCTCGCACCACCACCACTACCCGCACCCGGCTCACCACCAGCACCACCAGACCCAGGCGCGCCGCGAGAGCAACCCCTTCACCGAAATAGCCATGAGCAGCTGCAGGTACAACGGGGGCGTCATGCGGCCGCTGAGCAACTTGAGCGCGTCCCGCCGGAACCTGCACGAGATGGACTCAGAGGCGCAGCCCTTGCAGCCCCCGCCGTCCGTCGGAGGAGGTGGCGGCGCGTCCTCCCCGTCTGCAGCCGCTGCTGCTTCGTCCTCAGCCCCGGAGATCGTGGTGTCTAAGCCGGAGCACAACAACTCCAATAACCTGGCGCTCTATGGTGCCGGCGGCGGAGGCAGCACTGGAGGAGGTGGCGGCAGCGGCAGCGGGCACGGCAGCAGCAGTGGCAATAAGTCCAGCAAAAAGAAGAACCAGAACATCGGCTACAAACTGGGCCACCGGCGCGCCTTGTTCGAGAAGCGCAAGCGGCTCAGTGACTACGCGCTCATCTTCGGCATGTTCGGCATCGTGGTCATGGTCATCGAGACCGAGCTGTCGTGGGGCGCCTACGACAAGGTACACTCTCGAACTCTGCTTTCCCTCCGGGTCCTCAGAGTGGCTGGGATGAGCACTGGCGGGAATTCCCGGGACAACAAGCATGGCTCAGATGCGCACCTTTTGCCTGAGAGGCAGCTACGGAAGGGAAGCCTTTCCGCGCGCAAAGTTCTGGAGGCAGTGAGTGCCCCGCGCACTTGGACACATTAAATAAGTGGTTTCTGGAGGGGGGGGGGCGGCGGGAAGCATGCTCTATTTCTCTTCTGGTACTCGGGATTTAGGAGGCCCCTTTCAACCTGAAGCGCTTAAACTCGGAAATAACTTCCTCTAGGGTTTCCAGAGCTAGGAGCCGCGCTTGGGTCTAGGATGCACCATCCCAATGCTTGGCTTTCCCAGTTCTCCTCTCCTTTCGCTTCCCTTTGAGAACAAGACAGCCGCCCCCTCCACCTGCCCAGTCCACTTGCTGGGGAACTGACTGACCCCTTCTGGGGCGGAGTGGGGAGGCTGTTGGAAGATGGTTAAAAGTGTTTCTTTCTCAAAAGTATTTCTCTCTGTGTTGCAGGCGTCGCTGTATTCCTTAGCTCTGAAATGCCTTATCAGTCTCTCCACTATCATCCTGCTCGGTCTGATCATCGTGTATCACGCCAGGGAAATACAGGTAACTTAGGTTCTGCTGTTTACGACTTAAAGCCGTGCTGCCAGCCTGGAGAAGCTCAAGGCAGTAGACGCTTTTACCAAGCACTCATGTCAGTGTCCTTGTTTGAGGTTATAGAAGACATACGCTGTATTCTCATGTTAGCCCCTGACTTGTTCTTTCAGGGAGTTAAGAACAAAACAGTGCAGCATGTAAACATGCAGGAGTTTCTGGGATGTATTTATTAAACCCTTCGGATTTTCTCCTCTCTTTTTCAGGTAGATCCACTTCTCCAAATGCATTTGTTTTCCTTCAGTACAGTTTTATATACACTAGTCTTAATCTGAAGGGTAAATGTGTATTCTTGTTTGATACCACCTCTTCAAAGTTGATGCCTCAGTATGGAAGATTGTGTTCATCTATATCATCTTCTATAATGTAGCTTGGAGAAGGAAATTGGCTCATGATATTCCTAGCTAATATATAGATAAGATTTTAGAAAAGCTCTCACCCTTTCTATATCCCCCATCATGAGTGGAAACAAATTTAAAAACCTTGTAAGTTTTGAATACAAATTCTGTCTACATGGTAGTTTGGTAGTTTCTGAGCTACAATCATTCCATCATTTTTTTTTTTTTTAATGTCATTGAAGAGCTACTGACCTTGTGAGCAGTCTTGTTAGGAAAATGTTTTAAATGCAGCCAGGAGCTTTGTTGTTAGATTTGTCTGTTGCTGAATCTGCTGTAGAAAATTTCTGAATCCTCTGTATAAAATTCGTGGGTCATCTTTTGAGTTGTTTACTTTTCTGTAGCTTAAATGAAAGGAATATTAAGGTTTACGAGTTAAAATAGATTTTCAAGAATTAAGAGAATTTAGGAATTCCCAGTGTAGAATTTACACTAATATGTATTTTTCGACCTATTGAAACAGTTGTTAGACATTTGGTAGATCTATTAAACCTTCAGATTTAATCTGCTTTCCTGTAGAAGTGGCCTTTGAATTTAAAACACTGTATAGAACTTGCCATTTAAGGAATTAGCATTAATTATGAGTTAAATTAATTTTAAGTTAGTATTTAGCAAACAGTAACTATGGATGATACCAATTTTAACTCTTACACAAACAAAATTAAAATGCACATGACCCCAAAGGAGAAGGAAGAAGTTACTTCTCCTTGCTTTCAAATTCGCAAAAGCTTTTAAAGATGTGATTTTAAAAGAATGAGGTTAGAGAATGAGAATATGTAGAGTTATGTACTGGAAAAATTTCTATGTACATAGAAATATGTACTGGCAAAATTAGGCAAACACATTTGAACTCTAAAATTTAATAATTTACATACATCCATCTTTAATTTAGTACTAATGTTTGTAGGCTTTTGAGATTCTTTCAAACATTTTAAAGCGATTCTAAAATGTAACTTAAACATTATGAGTGTATCCTCTCGTTTTTGACTTGAAGAATAGATACTCAGAGCTGGAAGGAACAAAATAGATTTAAGGGCCCTTTGACTCAATTCACAGATGAGAAACCTGAAGTCAGAAGAGGTGAGTATCTTACCAGAACATGCAGCTAGACAGTGCAGAGCGTGACCAGGCCCTATTCTAGCTTCTACTCCAGAATGCTTTCTGTTACACTCTTACCTGCCAGCGGCCCTGAAATGTGGATATTTCTTCATAGTTTCTCTCTAAATCCAAAAGTTTGGTATATGAATAGGGTTAAACTTAAAAGGTGACCTAAAATCTTAACTATTTTTAAAAATCAAGTAACTTATTTTTTGCTTGGTGACCAGAGTGATTTTACTTAATTTACCCTGGAAAGAGAACTTGCTGTTTTTTGTTTGATTTTTAATTAAACATAAGCTTTCATTTTATTGCTTATTCCTTCTGAAAAGCACACAGTTACATAAGCATTCATTAGCAAGGATATTTGATGGTATTAACATCAAAAACAAAGTGTCTTCTTAAAAACACTGCCTTTTAAAGAATTATTGGGATATTTTTTGAAATAATTGATAGAATTCTAAGAGGAGCTGCCAGATATTAATTACATGTTGTAAAAATATTTGATACCACATTAGAAAGTTATATAAACTTATATAAACTAATATAAATTTATATAAACCCTTGAAACTTATATAAACTAATAAAAATACAAAAAATTATATTTTTATAGATTGTCACACTTGAAATAATTCCACTCATTTTCTGATTTTGAGGACAATTTTTGTTACACCAATGCATAGATATATTTATTAGAGTATGTATAGCATGGGTAAAGAAAAATGAGGACATGGATTGTCCCTCTAAGGCAAATAAGGACAGTGAACTTCTGTGTTATTCGGGTAATATAAACATCATAGAATGTTAGGTTTTTTTAATTGGATTTATTTTATATGACGTATGGTCAACCACACTTAATATAATTTCAATATAGGTTCTTGGGTAATATTTATTGATTTCAGAGGTAGCTTTTACACTTGATATTTTATTTAGATAATAAATAAATGCCTTAAGCTGAAGCTCTAAATTCTTATCTGAGATGATTTAAATACACACATACATACACGTATACCCATACATATATATCAAGAACCAGAAAAAAAGTAGAAATGTTCTAATTTATTTAGAGAATAGAGTCAATGTTGCCACCAAAATATTTCACTCTGAAGCTCAATGAAACCAAATGCCCAGGCTTGTGTATCCACATGGGAAGTGATGAACTGTGCTCTTACTTATTGATGTCACTGCTATAGATATAATTTTTTTCATCAGTTTTAAGCAAATAGGCAACCTCAGTTTATTATTAAGAATTCCAAACATATTGATTAGCTTTGATCCAAGGAACTAAATGAAGGGGTTATGCTGCCATTAAAAGCATGTCTTTGGATATAGCATGTAGTCTAAAGTGAGAATTTCTTTTTCATTTTATCATTTTAGCATGATGATTTGATAGTGACAGTTAGCTTGTGTGGGTTTCTGGTACATGGTATGATTTCTCACTGCATTCAGAAAAAGTGAGTGTTATAGTCAGTGTCCTGGCTCTGTGTGTATCAGAACTGGTTAACGTGCATGAGGAGGCCCTGACATTTCAAGGAGAACCTTGGAAAGCAAGTCACTGTGACCTTTGTAAAATGTTTATAAACACTCCAGCAAAATAAGATGGTTCAGGTAAGTCATGGACGGAAGTGGTTGAATTGAAATAATGTGATGGAGAGGCTTTGTAAGAATAGAACTCAGTACATTTCAGCTTTGGTGTCATTTTTCATTACCACAGACAGCTCAATATACAAGGCTATAGCTTGTTCATTTACTAATTACTTTTACACCCCTCCAATCTAAAATGAAATCACTATTTTTTTTTCGTTAGGATGCTTATATAAAATCAGATTTAGTGGGAGCAGTTTTTTAGCTAAGTGGATATTAGACTTTTCGAATAGACATTTGGCCTTATTTTGTGTATGCATCAGTAAAGCTAAAAAGAATGAATTATGTATAAATAAATTTGAAAAACTTAGTAGATGTCTATGTATCACAACCTTCTGACCAAAGAAACGTACTATAAAAGGGATTGCTTTTATAACATTTGGAAAGGTTACTTGATACTAAATAAGTAGTCTCCCACCTCAAGTGTCAGGTCCAATAATAAGTAAAAAACAGGCATGATTTCTGGAGACCTTTCTTTTTGTCTGCCCCCTCCATGGGGTGGGATGTATTTCTTTGATGGAATAATACAAAACAAAGTTCATATACTCTTTAAGATCTTTAACCTGAAAAAATTTGTAGATTTCGCTGTATCTTATTAACTTGAATGTATTTTAATTTCTCTTGTGGAAGCAATTTTAGATAAAAGAGTTGTTTAAATATTTCAGTCTAGGCAAACACAAGATTTATTATTGGAAAAGAAGGTTCCTTGGACCCTGATCTTCCTAGTTCTTGTGGTATTTAGAAGAATATCAGGTAGTATACTTTAAAGTTGAAACATTTTTGTTTATTTGATTTTGTTTTTGTAGTAATATAATTATATAATAAATAGCATTAGGAGAAACACTGATTTTTGTTTGGTATCTTTTGCAGTGGAATAACTCTATTCTCTTTCAAGATAGCTTTTCAGAGGTAGACAATATAGATCTAAAACTGGAAGAACAGAAATTAAAGTTTCTCTTTGCTTGTGCATCTGGGCCACACAAAGGAGGACAGAGCAAGTGAGAGCAGGGGCTGTAGCAACCTCTAAGGGAAGCTGGCCTGATTGGGGACGGATGGCCAAGCACCCACTGAGTAGGTGCTATTGGTTGCCTTGTGGAGGCTTGGAAAGGACGCTCACATTATCACTTCTACAGAAACAAGTAGATACTTCCAGGCCATGTGGAAAATACTACATATCATTGTTATTCATGTTAATAAGATAATAAATATACATAGTGAAAGTAACTTAATACAGAAGATTTTAAAATAAATATTATAGTCACAGTCTACATACTCTCAGTCCTGCTTCTCAGAGAAAGCCACTTTTAAGTTTCCCATATAGCCTTCTAGTTAGGTGTATTTAGATACACACATACCTTCCTTTTATTCCTTAATATATCTTGGAGGTTTTTTATCATCAGCATGTGGAGACCTGTCCCATTCTTTTTTAGCAGCAGCATTTTATCGCATTTTATGGATGTACTGATAGGCACTTTGAGTTTTCTAGGTGTTGCTATCATAGGCAATACTAAAAATGAATACTATTGTATACTTATTTTAATCTACTATTTGGAGTATATGCATATGGTACAAGTCCAGCAGTCAGATTGCCGAATCAAGGGGAATTTGCATTTTAAATGGAAAGGTATTGTCCACCCGCCCTTCAGAAGTCTTCAGAGTTGACGTTCCCTGCTTCCCACACATTAGTCCTCCATAGCATTAACACTGGATATTATAAAAAGGAATTTTAAATATCTTCGACATTTTAAAGTCTAAAATGTTTACTACCTTCCTGAAAGTTTTTTTGAAGGAAAATTATTTAAAGACAAAGTCCATAGGCTTATTTGCAACATTTTATAATATATAGTGCTGCGTTGTCTAATCTGAAAAATTGAACAATTGTAAATATGTCATCATAAGCAAATATTTGCCAACTTTTTTACTTTAAAAAATTTGGGGGAGCTAGTGAATATAAAAGAAGCTAAAAAAGTAGAAGGAATCATCTTAGATTCCTTTAGGTCTCTGCCATATCTATGAAGTATATGAGAACTACTGGTTGACTGTAAGACTCCAGAAAATACTGAGGTGGAAAACTTGCCTCAATTGCTTTGTTGTATGGTGGGCAGCATCACCACTGATATCTATATTGCCAGCAACTTCCACATTAGTTGTAATGAGACTCTCAGTCCCTTTGACTTTGTTTATACACTGTCGTAACGAAATCACTCAGGACTAATTTTCTCCGCTTGCCTGTGTAAAGTCATTGCATTATTAATGGTGCTAAATAAAGCAATTCTGGTGTGTTTACAGACCAGCATCACAAATGAATGAAGAGTGGAACTTTAGGTTTACCACAAGTGAGTTTGCTTGATCTGCCAACTTCTTTGTGGACCACATTTTGTACAACTTGGAAGGAAGGGCTCTGTGGGCTGTCATCGTCCCAAACCACAGCTGGCGGGGCACACAGAAGGAGTCGGCACTGATTTAACTCTGGGGAATTACTTTGGTCAGGGTATAATGTGGTTTGTGGGGCCAAATTAGGGAGAATTTTTGCTCACGAGGAAATAAACGATGTTTGCTACTTGAAGAGTACAATTTCAACCCAAAACTCACTCAGAATTCTATTTATAAAACTAGTAATTGTGCGGAGGGCACCTAAATTTTTATCTAGCCTAGTCTCCCACGCAACATGGGAGCTCTCTTTATGTCAGCTTTGATAAAAGTGGTCACCCACTTTCTGCTTGAATACTCTTCCCATGATTATCAGTTCGATTGTACAAGGCTGGCTGTTCTATTGCCGGACAGCTTTTATTTTTAGGAAGTTTTGTTTGTTTGTTTGTTTACTGTTAAGATGAAGTTTGGTTTTATTTCTTCTATAGTCAACATTTAAAAAAAATGTTGAACTCTGCAAATATAGTGGGAAATAAAGCAGTAAGATCCCTTTCTTCTTGGAACTAACATTCCAAGTAGGTGAGGTTAAGGGGAGAGACAAAAATTAAATAAAGAAAAATATCATTGGAAGTCATGGTAAGTGCTATGAGGGAGATATAAAGGACTGAGTTGAAAAATAATTGGGGGTAGAATTCATGCACAGCAGACAGGGGGATAAGAGGAGCACTCTCTAAAGAAGTGACTTTTAAACTTACACATAAAGAAAAAGAAGTAGCCAGCTTTGGCAGAATCTGTGGAAACATCCTGTGCAAAGCCCAGTGACTGAAAGAAATTTACTGTAGCTAAACACATGAGAGCAAATCAGTGTGGCCCAAGCAAGGAGAATGGTACTGGATGGGGTGGGAGAGGATGCAGGGTCCAGATGGTGAAGGGTTTTAGGGCCTAGTAAGGATCTTTGGATTTGCTTTCAAAGTGCAGTGGGGAAGTCATGATCCACCTTACTGTTTCAGCAGACCTTTTGTTGATGCTCTGAGGATATTGATCTGGAGACCATTAGAAGGCTCTCAATGAGTTCATGTCGTAGTGAAAGAAGATGCTCACTTGGCTAAGGTAGCAGCAGTGTAGATGATGGGAAGTGGTCTGATTTGAGACTCATGTTGGGGGTAGAATGGAATTTCTAGAAGATTGGATTTGACAGGTGAGGGCAAGAGACTATGCATAGCTGATTCCCAGGGTTCTGATTGGAGCAACTGAGTATATGGTGCTGGGAGGAGATGACTTAAATTGGAAGGTAGGACATGGAATCAGAAAATTTTTTGGCATAATAGCTTTGAAATGCTTCTGATTCTATAAGAAAATCTAGAGTTTAGAAGGTCTGCAGTGGAAATTTAAATTTGGGAGTCAATGACATAGAGACTATTTAAACCCACATGGGTAGAATCACTGAGAAAGAATAGAAAGATGAGAAGAAGGTTGACAGTCAGTCTCTGACATCCAAAGGTTGAGTAAAGGAAGAACTAGAGAAAAAGATAAGGATGAATTGTCTCTGAGGTGGAGATGAGAGTTGTAAGGAGGGCACAGGGCTATCTATAGAATGCTGCAGAGTCTGTTAATATAGAGTAGGGAAGTGCCTTTTGGATTTGGCAAGTTGAAGGTCATTACTAACCTTGAAGAGCAGGTCCAGTCAAATGGTGGATACAGAAGACGGACTGTAATTTCCAGTGTAATAGAAAAAATGATTCCCCCTTTTAGAGAATCACAAAGCAAAAATTTAAACATTCCTGATCAGACTTAGAAGGTCCCTGATCACACTCTTCTGGACTTACTTTGTTTGTTGAATTCCCTCTGTAAATAAGAAGGTAAGAAATGTACCCAGTACTTTCAGATGAATTATACCAGTGGTGTTGTTACCCCTCTCCCTCAAAAATGTCCATGGTACTGACTGTTACTAGTCCACAATGGTCATTGCTTCACAAGAACTGTTTCTAAGTAACAGCTGTAAAAGTGTAATTGAACTGAATACATGGCTTTACATTTATTAACCTTGTTAAATAGCATCTTCATTTCAGACCAGTGTTTCTTCCTGCAAGAATTGTTTGAACCCCAATTCTGATGTTTATTTGACAAACTTTAGTTTTAGAAAATGCTATGTATTAACTGGCTATGAAATTAGCCCAAAGTTTCAAATTAGTGCTAAATTCTGTTCCAGAAATATGGTCAATATTAGTGGCTCTTAGCTGGTTTGCACACCTGCCATTGACATATTAACTCTTCTTCTAGCTTTGTGCTAGCCATGAGTTTGAAAAGTGGACCTTGGGAACACATGCTGAAGCTGTGAGTAGGCCACAGTCAGACTTGGCAGAAGGACTTTTTTTGTTGTTGCTGTCTGCTCATCCATGATAGTTGGTATGGCCTTTCAAGTAATAACAACTCTATGAACCCTGACTATCAGCCAGCCTACATTTCTTGCAAAAATGTCATGGAGACTATCAGGTCTTTTGCTGAAACCCATATAATCTCGTGAACAGCAATGTCAATATCTATTAATGATATCTAAGAAAGAAACAAGACTGACTTGCTTATCATTTTAAGCAATGTGGGCTTCATGACCAAATGTCTTCTTTTAATATTTGTTTTTCTCTCCATATTATAAATTTAATAACTTCATATTAGAAAATTTATAAAACATAGAAAATATAAAAAAAGATTAATCTCACCACCCAGAGATAATTATTATTATTTATGTTATATATTTATATGAAGTAGATGTCATGGTATTTGCTGTATATCTGTGTGAAGAAATTTGGTATTCTCTTCATGTAACTTCTATTAATTTCCCCATGCCATTAAACATTCTTAATAACCCCACTTTTTTTTTTTTATGCATCTGGTAGATGTAATCAATTTAATCCTTTCCCTTATATTTAGACCTTTTAGAAAAATTAGAAAAAAAGCTATTTAAAATCACTTTCATAATTAAAACTCTAGCAGATGAACTTTTGTGAGCATCTCATAATTTCCTAAGGATAAATCGCCAAGTGAGAAATTACTGAGTTAATGGATATTGTTTAAGACAAATTGATAGTTTGTCAAACTCTCCTTTCCAAGGTTTATAGTAGTCCTTTCATTTTTAAAGTACTTACAAACCACTTCATTAAATAACTCATGTGGTTATTTTCTGAAATATCTAGGTTTAATTTACTAGTTAATATTTTTAGTATTTTGTAAATCTGGGGATTTGCTGCTTTGTAATCTTCTCTACCTTCCCATTTCTGAACAATCTTAGTTTTCAAATATTGACTAACAGGTTTGTAAAAGGATATCCCTGTTTATTAATTAAAGTTTATATAGAAACAAACTGTGAAAGCAGTTTTGGAAGATAACTTTGTCCCCAATGTTCCCAATCATTTTTATTATGGCAAGCTGTAATAACTATAATTTCTGACATTGTTCTCTATGAACTTTCCTGCTGAGCAGAGCAATCAGACTCTCCTTTGTGTTGTTTACTGTGTTTTGCAGCATAGCCTTGTGTCTTTGTGCACTGCCTCTGGAGCCAGTTTGTCTGGGCTCATTCCCAACTCTGCCACTAATTAGCTGTGTGACCTTGGGCAAATTACTTAATCTCTTTGTACTTTAGTTTCCTTGTCTGTAAAATGGGGAATATAGAGTACATCTGTCATTGGGTTACTATGAGCAGTGTGTGTGTGTGTGTGTGTGTGTACTATGTGTATGTGTATACATTATACATATATGTGTGTTTGTGTGTGTATAGTATATAATATATAATATATATAATGCACTTAGAATGACTGCCTGGCATGTGGTAGGGGCTATTGAGGTGTCTGCTCCTGGTTATTGTTAGCTCTTTTGAAGTTTATTGGGGTATTAGGGGAAAAATTGGAGCCCAGACTTTCTTGGCTTTGAAAAATAGTGATGATTTTTTTCCTTTTTTTTTTATAAGTCTTATGAAAGGAAACAAAAAAAAGTGGACGATCAAACAGTGTTCATTAGTTTATTAACACTTAATCTAGATTATGTATATGTGTATGTGGTCATTTTTTTAAAAAATAAATGCTTTGATCTATATTAAGAATAGACAATTTTTTAAAAAACTGAGTTAGTTCAGATTCTCCCTTGGGCAAGTTGGCTATCTGAAGACATAACTGTTCATTTAGCTGTTAGATTTCAGTTCTGGAAACGAGTGTTATGTTAAAGTACAATAACATTATGGCTAACAGTTTTTACCAAAATAGCTATTTCCCTTATAAACTTATCATAGGTGTTGGCTTCATGTTGGCAGTAAGGCTCTTGGCGAGCTCCGTTAACTCCTTCAGGCATCCAGGTCACAGCTGACAGCATCTCTTCATCACTAATTAGGACCCTGGTGACTTAAAAGAATTAAGTGACGCACTCTGAAATGCAAGCAAAGGGAATAATTGGACAATGGAAAATTCTGGTATTAAATCTTTGCTGAAAGGATAAGACATATATATATAAAGGACTGTAACTGACAACATTTCTGTCATTATTCATTATAGCTTTACAGAATATTTAAATTAAAATTATTTTTTGTTTTACAGGATATTTAAATAAAAAATTTTTTTTTTTATTCTCTGGACTGGGTTTATGTCTGGTGAAAGTTTTTAATATGCCACCACCTCCAACAACAGTGCTTGAAGTAGAGGCTCTGAAAGAATTGAGAAGAAATTTTCCATGTAACTATGACAAGTAACATCTCAAAATATTCTTGGTATAGTGATTGGATTTACTTTTTATAGAGAGCTTGCATCTTCTCTTCTGTTTCGTTTTAAATTATCATTAGTTGAGTCTGTATTATGCTAGTCTCTCTTTTCAAACAATGTGTTATTGTTGGATAAGTTTGGACTTTGCTTTTTCATTTATAAAACACATCAGGATTCTAACATTACAAACTTTGAACTGAACCGTGTCAACAAGTTTTCACGAACAGTATTCTACATCAGTAATCTATATTTTGCTCTCTTGAATATTCTGAGCTTAATTACCAAATTAAATGACTTTCTGTAATGGTTTTCCAGCAGGTATTATGACAGGTTTGTTTCCAAGTAATCTTACTATTGAAACTTGGATATGTAGCGTTTATCATTCAGTCACTCAGGTGGTCTCTATCAAGAAGCTTTGGTCTTCCAAAGAAATTTTATGTAACATTTGTATATTAGTTTTGACAGAAATGTTCTGGATTTGGTTGAGGAAGCATTAAGCATTATAATGCTTATCTTGGTTTTGATGAGGGTTAAAAAATACATGAGTACTAATCCTTAAACTGCTTAATTTTTGCTGAGTGGCTAAAGAAAATTCTATCCTAGTATTGGATTTATTTTTAATGTCATGGATTATTTAAAATATTGAAAAATAATAATAAAGCTGAATATTTATTAAAGTTACATGTATATAATGTGATATAAAAGTGATGACTGTAGGATTTGTAATAATTGTCTCATGCTTTTTCAAAGATATATCTTGTACTTCTAGACATATACTCAAGCAAAGCTATTGACAGATAACAACTCAGTTTATGTTGATTTAGTTATGAAATTTTAAGATTAAAAGTCTTGACTTTTAGAAACTTGGCATAGGTCTATTTTCCTATTGGTAAATCCTCCCATACTTTGAAAACATTCTTATATCAAATAGCATGATTTGCTATCTGTTTTTGGAAGTAAAAAAAGCTTAAGATATATTTATTTAGTTAGACATGCTATTAGTTGAAAGCTTTAGTTTACTGCTTAAACCTGTAGGTAATGTAGCAAATTTTAATACTACTGTGAAAAGTATTTTCAATAGGATTTTGCTTTTTCCATTAGTATTTTAGTCAAGAACCTCGCTATTTGTTCCTATTTGTCAATGTCAAAGAGGATACTTAATGAAAATGCATTTGGTCAAATTTACAAAAATTAAGCAGAAGTGTTACAAAGAGAAGTATTCAATATGCTTTTTTGGGGGGCAAAAGCAGCAACACTGTATTTACAGATGAAAATTATTTCTTTTTAATTTTCTTTATTTGGAATTCATTGGCTTCTATAGATTTTTATAACATTTTTAAAAGGCTCAATCTGTTTTCATTTTCTCCTTCAAAACACCTATCGTACACAGTCTTTTTTATCTCTTTTGACAACTATCCCTATTTTTTGGTTGTCGAGTTTGGGCCATGTTCTGCTTCACATCTTGGAATATATCCCTTGGGTGTTCCTTACATTGTGGGATGAAGATCCAGCCCACACACTGTCATGTTCACTGTCTTGCTTAGTCTGATACTGTGTACACACATTGCTTCAGCGGCAGCTATTTTGAAATAATTTATACTTCAAGTGTGTCTCGTTGCATTTTTTTACAACTGGCCACAGAGGGAAAGCAGATGTGTGTTAAGGACTTAGTTCCGCAAGCCCATGTCAGAACATCCTGCATGGAGACCACACAGCACAATCAGTGGGCAAGCATTTGCTCTGCAGCATTTGCCCAGCAACAAGAAGTCTTCTCTGCACCATTGTGCAGGAGTGCATGTAGCTACAGCAAGATGATCAGTGGGATAGAAGGTAAAATGAACGCTCATCTTCAAGACCTGGATTATGATGTGTTGCCACATGGGGACTAATTCAACAAATGCAAGAGGCTGGAAGGGTGAAGGTGCTGAGCTCAGATACCCACGTGATATGTGCTCTAGCTGCATTCCCAGACTGAATGCAAATTTTCATGAATTTGCTATCATTTCCTCTCTCCTCTGTTGGTATAATAGTGACCAATACCTTTATGGTAGGATCAAAGCGATTGAGGATTTTTACTCTTTTTTCTTAAACACAGTGGGAGAAATTACACTGAAGTTCTCTTTACCAAGAAAGTAAGAAGAGCAGGATTTTAAAATTATCTCATTGGCTTTATTTTAAGTTTTCTGGTTGGATCCTTTTGAGGAGCAGCTCTCTCTACCCAGCAATCTCTGTGGCCCTTGCTTGGTGTGTTTACATAACCCATCACTCTCAGCACTCCAGCCTTGTTTTCATTTGGGAATATTCTGGGGAAACACTGTGCTGTGTTTTGAGATTCCCAGCCACATCAGGATTCCCTAGCTGACTCTGATGCTAAGGGACAAGGTGATGATACACTTGGGTGCCTCACTGTTGTTGGAGGGAGGACAAATAGGCATAAACATAACATTCGCTGGTCATGGTGAATGATATCATATTGTGTTTATGTTGAATATTAAAACTTTGTGAAAAGTAGAAGAGCTACTGCCTGGAGGCAGTGGCAGTGACCTGTCACTGTCTAGCAGGGCATGGGTGACAACAGCAAGTATAGGCCCCCAGAGGGCAAGGTAGGAGGAGTGGTTGCAAAGACACCTACTATCAGGACAGCCACATGTGCTTCTGGGAAGCAGCCAGGGAGAGCTAAGAACTTTGTTCTGGATCCAGACAGATTGAGGTTAGAACTCAGCTTCTTCATTCTGGTGACTCCAGGAAGAAAATTTTACCCTTCTCAGTCTCATTTTCTTTATCTAAACAATGGAGATGATAATTATACCTATCTCATTAGATGATTTTGAGGTTTCAGTCAGACAGTGTTTATGAAGAACCTGGCACATTGTAAATGGTGTGTTCCGTAAAAGTTTAACTCCTTCTGTTGTCCATTAATATTATTAAATAAATACTATAGCCCTAGCAGAGAAGCAAAACGTAGAGTTTAGGAGGATCTCACAGTGGGGATGTGGAGGATAATAATGTACTATGAGCCAAGTTCTGGAGAGAGGCAAAGTTGGACAGAGAAGGCAAATAATTAATTAGAGTGATGGGTGGCAAACTATAGCCCGTGAGTCAAATCTGGTCTCCTAGGCAAATCCAGGCTGCCTGTTTTTACAAATAAAGTCTTATTGGAACAAAGCCATGCCCATTTGTTTACCTATTATCTTGCTCCTTTTCTGCAGCAATCGCGGAGATGAATAATTGCAACAGAGACTGTATGGCCTGCAAAGTCAAAAGTATTTACTCTGGTCCTTCACAGAAAAAGTTTGCTGATCCCTGAGTTGGAGACCAGGATGGTCCACAAAGATGGGGAGAAACATGCATAAAAGTATTTCTCCTGCTTTTGCATGAAAAATTATTATTCTGTGCTCAGATTTTAGGCTTATTAAGGTACATGGTGAGCAGAAGTTCAGGCAGATCTGCTGGCAACCTGAGAAATGCAGAATTCTGTAGGGGCAAGGTCTCTATGACTCAAAACCTCAGTCTCCCTGTAAGATCTTGCACTTCTGGGTCTGAGGTGAAATGTTATATTGGAATTAGACCAGCACTCCCCAACTTTTTTGACACCAGGGACCAGTGCTCCTATGAGAATCTAATGCCTGATGATCTGAGGTGGGGCTGAGGCGGTGATGCTAGTGCTGGGGAGTGGCTGCAAATACAGATGAAACTTACCCCTCTAGCCTGCTGCTTACCTCCTGCTGTGCAGCTGGTTCCTAACAGGCCACAGACTGGTACTGGTCCATAGCCCAGGGATTGAGGACCCCTGAATTAGACTGATGTCGTCGCCTGTGAGTAGAATGGCTGTAGTAGGAACTATCTTCATTGGGAGTCTAAGTGGAAACCTTGGGGCTCAGAGTCTTTGGAGGCCAGTGACGAGAGTCTGGTCCTGTCTGACCCTAGGTGTTCTGTAACTTAGCTTCAGGAAGGTTGATCTGGGGGTGATTTACGGTCTCCTGCCAGTGTTGAAGTGGCTGGCCTCAATCAGGGAGGTAAGCTCATTTGTTTTATATTTTGAAGAAAGTGTTTTGTAATTATTATAGAAAATAACAACTTGAGTAGGGAAGCCGTAAAGAGTGTTGGTTTTTCCTTTAGGTCTGGAATTCTGGCTTCATGTATAATTTGTTAATTTGCTTATTTCTGTTCCCTAGTGATTAAAGTTGTATTTTATATAGATAATCTTCTCAAATCTCAGCTGCCTCATGGACAACTCCCCTTGGAAGCCTGGCAGGCCCTCACTATTCCCCTGAGCCTCCTCCTCGCCCTCTTACATTTGCTCTCTTAGCAGTGGGTTCCACTGTCGACCTAGGGTCCAGCGAGGCAGATTGCTTTTTCCTCCTCCCCTGCTCATCTCCTCTCCTCGCACCTCACCTCCAGTAGAGTCACCCAGTCCTACACATATTTCCTCCTTAGTGTCTTTTGCATTACCTCTGCTTTCTATTCATATTAGTTTTGTGTTTCCCAGACTTCAGCTTTTCCCAGGTCCACCTCATTCTCTATATTATATATTTGAGTGCTAATATAATATGCAATATATAGTATATAATTACATATATATTGATATTTCTATAACATATACATATATTATGATAATATAATGCATTGTGATATATGTCATATAATATATAATTCAACAATAAATGAATTTACATAAAATATGTTAAAGTAATATATAGTATATTGTAGCATACATTATACTATATATTTTATTTATATTTTAATATTTATTCATATACTAAATTTAGTATTTTTCTTTATACTGACTTCTTTCTTTAAGCCTAATCTTAGGTAATAATATACATGAAATAATAGATTGTAGTATAATCGCATGTTTTCTAATACACAATAAATTAAAGCTGTAAATAAATATAAAGCCTAGAATCATCTCAGAGGAACTCATAAAGCCCTTTTAGGGACTCTCTGCCTTGGTTTTTACTCTTGCCATTTTTAAAGTGTATGAGGATAGCCTTCTTGTTTCCAGCTAGATGGCTCTCCCCATTCCTCCTACTTCTTTCTTGTGTCCATCCTGCCTACAGCTACAAGAATGTCTGCCCTAGACATGCATCTGATCCTGTCCTATCAGTTTTGAAGTGAGTCTATGGCCCTTTGTTATTGTCAGGGTGACCTTCTTCAATGTAGGTGTGTTAAAACACAGTTCTCATGATCTAGCTCCTCTCTGCCTTTCAGCCCCTCTCATCCCTGTTCTTATTTCTCCTGCCCCCACCCCAAATTATGCCACTTTTGCACCAATAATACTGAATTACTTGCAGTTCCCAAAGGGTATCACACTGTTCCATGCCTCTCTGCCTGATATACCGTAACCCCTGTTTGTATCCAGATCCAGCTGGTGCATGAAAATTCAACTCAAGAATTGTCTCTGCCAGGCAGCCTTCCCTGACCAACCCTCTCACTTAGTTGCCCTCTTTTTTTTGGCTGTCCCTGCAGTTTAACATGGTGATAAAGAGTCCTGGCATGAAATGGAACCTTCTTCAAATCCAGGCTTTCCTAACTTCTCACCAGTGACCTCTGACAACCTAGTCACAGCTGTAAGCTTCAGTTTTTCATCTGTAAAATGGAAAGAATAGCACCTATTTTACGAGGTTACTATGAGGATTATATGATTAAGTGCTTAGACCAAATGCTGGCATTATTATTATCTTTGTTGTATTTGATTGTATTAAAATCATGACTTCAGTGAACCAAAATTTCTCATATGTAACTGGAGATAAGGCATCATAGGATTCTGTTAGGATTGCATAATGGGTTGGGCAAGGGGCACAGTCAGGGTGGGAGAAAATGATGATGTGCCTGATACAACATGTGGCATTTGGGGTTCATTAATAGAGAGCATTGTTACAGCAGCGTTTCTCAGGCTCTGACTCCCACCTCGGTTGTCAGCGCCCTGAAAGCAGGTGTCATGGCTGATTCTGTTGTACATTACCAGGGCTGAGCAGTCCAGTGAACAGACCTTGAAGTGGATGGGTCTAGGGTTCATACATCTTACTGCCATTTCTGTGATAGTAAATTGGAGTTGTCATTTAAACAGTCTCTGCATCATCATCTGTGAAATGGGGACAGCCATTACGACTTCTGCTTCTCAGCTCACGGAAATTGATCATATGTGTAAAAATAACCTATCTTAGAGGAGATCCTATGGCAATCTAATACTAATAATAGTTTGATTAATAGGCCTTATCTTAGCATACATTGTTTCTACTCTATTGTATTTTTCTACAATAATTTCTATATCACTAAAAAAAAGCTTTCACTATTATTAAAACTAGATTTTAAATGAGTTAAAGTATAGTTAGATGTCATTGGTTGAAGTTGGAGCAGTGCATTTGTTTCTATCCTTCATAGCTTTATCAAAAGAGACAAATTTTATAGATCTGGCTGAAAGAAATGTGACAATGAATCTATCTAGATAAAATCATGCTATGCTAATGCAGCACTGATCATTTTAGGAGTCGGCTGTCACCTTGATCTTTTCTATAAAATATAGCCATTTTGGAGGTTTAGTGAATTAAGTAATTTCTTGTCTATAGTGCATGTTCACCAGCCTGAACTCGAGTTATAATGCTTAAATGTATAGGTATCTATATGAGATGATTTCCAGCCCCATTGAAAACAGTAAATCTGTAGTTTTACATTTATTCACACGTTAGCATTTATGTTCTCTGTGTCCATGTGATTACGTTAGAAGAATCCAGTAACTCTGCTTTGAGGAACTTGATATAGATGCCTCTTTCTCTGGAGGTCAGAGATAGAAAAATAAAGCCAACAGAAAAAAGCCACCTGGGAGAGAATTCTTTTCCCTTCCAGGAGTCAGTAGTTCTCTTGTCCAATGAGAGATTTTTATTCCCCTTGCCCATTTGTGCAGCTTTCTGTCATTAACAGACGGATGGATGGCCTCTGTTCTCACAACACTGCTGGTCATATGTTCATCCCTGGAAATGGGCCACTCCCAGGATTAGCAGCTTTCTTCTGTTAAACCCATGTTATTGTACCTGTTCGTGTTCAGAATTTCTCTCTGGACTGTTTGTATTTAATATCATGTTCCTGGCTTAAAAATTGTTTGAGTGAAATTTTTGTGAGTGTGTGAATCTTCCTGAGTATAGTAGATGAAATTAATAGGAACAAAAAAGTATCTTACAAAAGTGTTTTTCAATTTGCCTTGGTGTTAAGCTATAATAACCAATCTGTCACTATTAGTGGGAGAAACTGTTTCATTAGGTTTTATACAATTTTTAAAAGGGTTTGGATAGGTTTTTCTTAGTCTGGGTCTGCCGTTCCTGATTTTGAGCCTCCAGGCTATAGTGGGGTCTATATTTTTATTTTTTATCACTATCCCACTCATATAGTAGTTAATGATTATCTCGAAAATTAGATGTGGTGACAAAGGTAATGATGAGTTGAAAGTGATATTTCTTAAGGAATATGAAGGGTAGATAAGGCAAAGGGGAGATATTGGAAAACAAACAGCGTTTAATGCTTCTCCATAGATGTGGAATAGGAATAAAAGAACAACAGCATGTCTAATATGGAAAATTGTTAAGTAATATAAAATAGAAGTCAGGTTTGTTAGCTACATGCTTTATTCTTTATTTAATATATGTCATGTACCTGCTGTGAGCAGGCAATGTGCTAAGTCACAGCCTTTAGTGTTGGGTGTGATTTTATTTGAAATATATGAGAAAATTACTGTTTTTCAAGAAATTTTCATTTCTTAAAAATTTATGATGTTCAAACATTTGGTTTATTTTAATATAGATGAGAGAGATAGTCTCCTCTGAATTTTGCACTATGTTGCCTTCAGTGCACCACAGTTGATTCAAGGAGACCATGGTAAAACAGTCTTTATCCATAATTAAATGTTCTATAAAATATGTCTTAGATTTTTCCATCTGTCTCTAGGGGTTGTTTATAAAAAGCCATTGAAACTAATACTCTTATCCATGAAAGCAAAGTAGAAAATAGGAAAGAATACTGATGGCTGTTGTAAAATCTGGATGGTATCTGGGTCTGTATCATAACTGTGCTCCATTCTGGATTTACATCTTAACCCTCTAATTCAGGTCTGACAACTTTTTCTTTTATGTATTCCTCTAGTATAGCCACATACTCAACCAAACCAAATGGCATGATAGTCCAGGGAAAGATTTCTTGTGAAAGAGACTTGTATTATTCTAGTTGGATATAGTAAATAGGTTCCTTCTCACACATCAACTCTTATGAATTGATTGTAACTGATGGTAGCTCAGCTTTGAGAATGATTCTTTAGGCCATAGAACGGCTGTACTGGCAAGGACCTTGACTGATAAATCATATCTACCATGAGTCTAGGAGGGAAAGGTGGGTGGCAGCCTGTGTGACACATTTGCCATCTTTTTTCTGTTACTTTAAATATATAATTTACGTTTACTTCTCTGGGCAGGTAAATTATGAATCTTTGAGTAAAAAAGTTATTCAGTTTCAAAAATAATCATTAAGAAAACTGTCTTATGATGTTTTCTATATGCACAGATTTGTCCCTGTCATTTGAAGTTTATTTTAATAAACATGGGATGAATTTGGTGTGGTGAAGTGCTCTATCTTTCTTATACCATTAAAGATGTGCAGATACATTGACCATTCACTGTTGTCGAAATGGTGAGTCTGAAGGTTTAATAAACTGTCAGGCCATCTGTCCTCCCTCTCTTCTGCCTGCAGACCTGTGTTTGCTTCCTTCCTTCATTTCTTTTTTTTTTTCCTTTCCTTGACTCCTTTTTTTCTATCTTTCTTTTCCTCTCTTCCTTCCTTAATAACATTAAGGTATACAATTAATTTCACCAATGAGAATCACTGTCAATGCATATAACAAATACTGTGGAAGAAAATCCAGATTCTTCCTTAAGGGCTTTAAGTTCTTTGTGATCTGATCTTTCCCACCCTCTTAAGTCTCAAAACTCATTAATAGCAGAACCCCACCCCCTCCTCCCCCCCGCCCGCCACCTCCGTACACTTAAACACATAAATCTTTTGGAGAGCGAAGCTATGCCATTCTCTCGCCTTTCTGTGTTGCAGTTTTTACCTACTTTAATCCATCTGCCTTTGGACCATGCTCAGGTTTCCTTCTCTGGCAGGGTTTTCCTGACCCACAGCCCGACCTAGCTCTCCTCCTCCTTTATTGGCATTCTGTGATAATCCTAGTACTAATATAACCCTGTTGAAAGTCATGATGATGGTGCACTTGGGTCACATTTGTTCAGCCCTTTCCATGAGCCAGAGATTGTGCTCATATTTGGATTATCTTGCAATACTATAATAAATTAGTGAAGTAGGTATTTTTATCTTATTGAGGCACACGAAGTATGGAGAAATTAAATGACTTCTTGAGATCCCAAGATCACAGTGCTTGAGAGTGGTGCAACCTTTTCATTGGAATTTTAACTATTTATGTACACAGAGCTCCCCTCTGCACTGTGAGCTCCTTGACATCATGGGCTGTTTCACTGATTCTGTATCTCCACTGGAGGCTTGTGGTGCAGGCTCTAATCGTTTGGTCCACTAAATTAGAATATAATCTTATTTACTATAGACTACTCAGGCTTTCTATGACTTCTGCAAATTTTAGAGTATAGTCAACTGGTTTTCTCTATTTTCCCTCAGATTTGTGTATATTCTCTACCAATTTAACAATCATACATCCTCATATCACTTTTTGGCAATAGCCTTATTTTTGAATTTAATATTTTCAAAAGAAATATGGAACTTTAAAATTTCTGCCATCTGAAAGACTGAGCGAGATTTCTTTCTCTCATTTTAAATCTGTGTCACTAACATAAGCATCTAAGGAAAAGAAGGAGGGGCAAGTGATGTTGTATATAAGATAAAGGACTAGTTGACTAAAATAATGGCAAATACATTCTTTATGCCTTTCAGATGTTTGTTTGTTTGTTTGTTTGTTTGTGTTTGCCAAGAGTAGGTTCCACTCCTTATTTATCACCACTGATTTAGCAATGAGGGTGGTGGTGGTTCTTTTTGATAGTGAACCTTTCTTAAGAAGTATATGGAGTTTTACTTTCTACCTGCCCTTTAAAATTTTTTAAATTTTTAAATCACATTTGACATACAGTTTTACATTAGTTTCAGGTATACAGCATAGTGATTAGACATTTATATCATTTACAAAATGATCCCCTCAATAAACCTAGTACCCATCCAACACCATACATATTGACTATAATATGTATAGTCAATATATTACAATAATATTGACTGTATTTTCTATGCTGTACTTTACACCCCCATGACTATTTTTATACATCTTAATTCCTTTCAACTTTTTTACCCAGATCCCCAAACCTTCCTCCCATCTGGTGAATAAACAGTCATACTTCTACCTTCCTTATTTTCTACATCCTACCTTTATGATGTAACAGTTTTATTTTAGGCCAGTGGCAGTCATGGAATACTTTCTATATAAATGTGTCATTTCCCATAGCTCCAGGGTAGAAAAATGGACCTAACATGGGTTCTAGAGGAAAGCAAACTTGATTGTGGCCCCTCTGATTATTTCTTTAATGGAGTAATGAGAAGAAATATTTGTCTAATGTCAATTCAAAGAATGAAATTGATTAACTTTATTAAAAATTGCTAACACCAGACCCAACTGACTGAGCTTACCACACAGGTGTTCAGAGTTAGTCCTCACGTTTCGGGCTTCATTATTGTTAACTCGGGCATGACTAGTTGTGACAGACTTGCCATTTAATATCTATCTTGCCATGTTATTTTTAAAATCAGGAAAGTAACTATTACTATAACAACACATGGCAACCATGAAATAATAAAGTAGAGTGTTTTTTAAAAAACGAAGTTTTTGGAATTAAACACTAAGCTATAATTTAGTGCATTTTGGCTTAACATTAACTGTGTTAACATGTTTTATAGTGCTGTATTCTAACTAACTTTGATGGCTTAGCTTAGAAAAATAAAATATCAACTAAAACAATTCTTCCTTGTGGTTTGTACTTTGACTTTGGGCTTTTGCATCACATGCTTCTGGGATATGTTCCCAGTTGCCAAGTTCTGAGCACCCGAGCTTGAGGAATCATTCTGGTGACTTTCTTCTTTCATAGCTTCTTCACTGGGTCCAGCTCTAACAGAGTTGTTTTGTTGTTCATGAGAAAGAAAAGAAAGGCCCCCAGCCCAGCCTTGCAAGGGAGACTCTGAGACCAGATTCCCTGACATTTCAGATGTGTTTGTTCCCAGAGCCTCTTTAGCTTTTTGCCCATCAACAATAGAAGTTGTTTCTTCCCTCACCCTCACCCCCACCCAGATTTTATTTATCATAGGTGAAAAAGAAATAGTACAATCAAAGTAGAAATATTCTTAATTTTCTTCCAAGTCTGATATTTCTCCTTTCCATAGAGACAACTGCCATTCCAAAGTGTGTGTATATTCTTCTAGTCCATGCTTTTATATGCTCACTAAATATAAATGCATTTATAAAAAATCTATAGTATTTGTAATTCTTTAAGTTTCCCATAGATGTCCTGCTGTATCTATTATTTTACAACTTTTTTTTCCACCCAACATTATATTTTGGATGTATAGGCTATTTCATTTACACTAATTATAGCAAATGTTCTTTTTGTATCTATTTCTGACATTTGAGTTCATAATATTTTTTCACTGTTTCGATCTTTTTATTTTTCCTTATGTTGGGTGATGTGAGGATTCTTGAAAACTCACTTTTTTCTCTAACAACTTAGATATTATACAATTTGTTTCCCCCTTTATAGTGGTTTTTCAAGTTTTTTGCAAATATGTATATTTAATGGTGTCTAAAGTTAATCAGAATTTCTGTCATTCTCCCAAACAGAATAACGACCCTTGGAAGCCTTCATTTAATCTCCCTTCCTCCCTCCATCTATATTATGGATTTCCAGTATTTTATTTATATCTTGCTTTTCTATCCTCACCCAAGGTAGTCATTATGATGATGCCGATTATTACAATTATTTAGAGTCAATTTTTACCTAGACTTACCAGCATGCTTATGCACCCATTTGTTCTTCCAGCTCCTTCCTTCTGCATTCTGTTTCCTTCTTACTTGTATTATGTCCTTAAAGTGACACTTCTACTCTTCATCATCTTGTCCTGAAAATTTCTTGCACCTTTTCTCCCCTGAAAGATATTATACCTGTATATAGATTTCGAGGTTGACCCTTAGAACTTTGAATATTTTAATTTATTATTCTACATAAATTTTTATTTTAACAATCTAGATAGAAATATTTCTAAAATTTAGACATAAGCATAATGATTCTGTATACCATACCACTGCCTTCAAAAAGAGGATCAGTTAAATCTCATGAGCTTTTGTTAAAGTCAGCACCATTACTTGAAAGGTGAGATTTTGCCTTGTGTTGTAATACAGTCATGTACTTTAGGTGATTAAGGTGTATGAGATTGTTAGAGCTTTCAGTGGATGAGTTAAGTCTGTTGGGTCTTTTCAGATCTTGTGTCTGCTGTGTGTGTGTGTGTGTCATGTGTCATGTGTCATGTGTCATGTATCTTTCCTTTGTGCCAGTGCTAAGAAGTGCAACTGATTTACTACAACTGATTTACTACAAAAATAATTCTCTTCCTTCAATCTGCTGTTTCCTTCCCATTGTATATTCTTTGTTTCTCCTTGGCTGAATGCTAGGACACTAGATAACCAAACTTGTCAATAACACATGGATTTGATGTTGTTGCTAGCATTGTCTCTGTTTTCTTCCTACAGTTGTTTTGTAACTAGTGAAGAATGTGGTGAGCAACAGTACACTTATTATAGAAGTTAGTTATCTGAAGCTAGTTTGCTCCGGTTCATCTCCTAATCTGATACTTCAGTACCATGTAACCCTGGCTTGTACCTTATCCTCTGAGCCTCAGTTTACGCATTCCTAATATAGGGATGAAAACAGTATCTGCCTTCTTGAATGTTTGTGTGTTTTATATGAAATCATACACATAACAGATCAGGGCAGCTTTCAAGTTTCATCTCAAGTACTGTATGCACTTTGATGTTCTTTACAGCCAGTGTTTAAAAAAAAACGTATTCAAGATGAAGAATATCTAACTTGGAGAAAGCCTAGACTAAGAAGTAGTCTATTTCTGTTGCCACAGGGCACTGAATGTCATATGCAAGTTTATTTAAATATTTGCTTCTGCCAGAGAAACAGGAGGTCCAAGGAGCTGCTGTCACCTAAGATCATCAGAGAGTAAAAATGTGACATTTTAGAAATCATAATGTAAATTAGTGGGTAAGCAGTTATTTGCTTTATAAATATTTGATCGCGTCCAACTTTTCAGTTCAGCCTGATGCCCCCCATCAAATGACGTGAATGCTAAAGGACCTGAACTTTAGCTTCAGGGTTTTCAGTAACTCACATTTGTGACCATGACTGAATTTTTTTCAATCGCCTCTGCTTTATAAGGACTGTTATAAGGGTAAATGAGATAATAAATATGAACTGGCTTTTAGATAGCTTTATAAATGCTTAAAATAACTGAAGTGATGAGAATACATTTGAACTGTGTAGCAATAATTACTATAATGCTTCAAATGAAAATTTACAGTTTTTATCATTTCAGATTAAAGTTTTAGAATCAACCAAGTTTGCCCATACTCAATTATTTTGTGGCCTCAGGACTACCACATTTATTTTATTTACGAATTATTCCCTATTAACTCCTCAAAATTATTTAAGGATGCTTACCAAAATTTATAGATAATTAATAATGTTTGTCAATGAAAAATTAGTAAAAATCTGACCATGAAAGAATTTTATTCCAGTTTCTTATTTCCTCTAGCCTTGATTTTTCATTCTTTCTAATAGCTATAATCAGTGAAGTCAGTATCTGTTTCTCTCTCTTCCCACTCCACTTTGAGTTAGTTAAGAGTACATTCATTAGTGGCCGACTGTTGGCACAGTACCGAAGTTGATTATTATGAAAGAAACTAATATTTGTTGAGCACTACCTCATTCAGTTGTCTTTCAGTCCTGTGAGAGAGATACTCTAATCAGACCTTAACAAATGATAAAAATCGAGGCTTGAAGAAGTTAAGTAAGTGGTCACGAACTAGTCATTGGTGGAACATCAAGTGGAATCTAGATCTGCCTGGGTCTAGATTCTACAGCATAGGCCCCTAAGCCATGCACCATGTTGCCTTGTGTGATATCACTTCTGTTGAGAGAACCTAAAGGGGGAAATATTTCTGACTTTCTGGAGAAGTTCAAAATTAATTTTGAGAGACAATTTATATAAAGTTCAAGGTAATGTGAGAATAATGACCTGATAATACATCAACATGTATAAAATGCCTGGGTAGGACTGCAGAAGGCATGGGCTTAACTTATAAGAAGCCATGTAAATGAGAGTTAAGATTCTAAATAAGTTTTAAGATCTGCAGGGCATAGATTTATGATAACCTTACCCATCATACTATGATTTTGGTCTATAGACAAAGCTCTTGTCTAAGTCAGAAGAAGAGAATTTCAGAAATTCATGGTTTTCAGCAAATGATTAGAGTTCTTGCAAAAATAGGTGCAGTAGAAGTTTCTAGAGCTCTTCTTAATACTGACTTTGCTTTCCTTACCAATTTCCCTTCCTCTTTCATGACTGATTTTTCCCATTTTCATATCATAAGTTAATATTTAATTTATGTACTTGTTCTCCTGAGGATTCATGAAATATTATTACTTATTCATGAAGTCATTTTTAGTAGGGTCAGCAGAGTGGGTGGTTGCTTCATAATAATCATATAAGGTTGATATTTTAATTTTTTTTCTAGATGACAAACTGATGTTTAGAGAGATTAAGTATCTTACCCAAAACCACTTAGCTAGTAAGTGGTCAAACCAGAAATTAATTCCAAGCTTCTCTAGCTCCAAAATGTGTGTGTGTTTCCTATGAGTCATACTACATGATATTCTGAGCAAGTGGTTGATATTTAAAAAGGATGAACAAAAGCTATCCATCCAGAAATAACTCCACCACTCAATAGTTATTGTGCTTTAAATTCCTATATTTGAGATGCATCCCTTTGGGACTGTTGGTTATTTTTTCCGTGAAGTTTTATGTTAATAATTATTCTTTATCATTTTTAGACCTTTATACAGTATTTTAATGTATATTAAATTAAATATTGACATACTTTTAGCTACTCAAATGACCCAACTAACAGGGGACTAAACAAATAGACTAAGTGGGTGGTTACTAGACCAGTGACTTAAGCTATCAGGGCTGGCATTACTGGGATTCTTTTGGCCTTTTACTCATGGTTACAGGATAGTGGCTATAGATTCAGGTGTCACCTCTATCTAGGATTGGAGGAATGGAAGGAAGAGGTCTGTGCTACCCAGATGTCATTTTTATCCAAAAAAAGCAAAGACATTCTAATAAGTCTTCCAACAAGCTTCTGCTTATGATTTCCAGCCCAAACTGCATCACGTGGCAAAAGAGTTGAAGAAAGAGGATATTTCCAGAATGGAGATGGGCAAAAGAGGAGAGAATAGGAACTGGTTAACTGGCATTGGTTTAGCCATTTAACAGTGCTGTTTACAACATATAGTATATGTTCCTTATTACAGCTACTTTCAGAGACAGCAAGTAACTTCTCCATTTTACAGATGATAGATATAAGGTCCATGACTTTTAAGTGACTTCTCAAGGTCATATGACAAATTAGGATATCTGGAATCTGAGCCTTGGTTTCCCATAATCCAGGCAAGTTCTCTTCTCTACACTCTTCATCCAGGGATGAGTTGGCAATTCAGTGATTAATATTATACTGAATTAGTTTTGAAATTCTCCTCCTTGCATGCAGAAAGCTCTCTGGGCAGCATGAATGGGCAGGAGCCTTCAAAATCAAGGAAAGGCTATAAATGGGTGGTGAGGGGATGGCAAACATCAGTTTTGCTTGTTTCTTTCTAGTTTTGCTCAGTATTGGACAGTGAATTTGAATTCTGAACATAGCTTTTCGTTTTTTTTCCCCCCCAATAGTTCTGGGCTTATGGTCTTGGAAGAAATCTGAGACCATTGAAAAGTCTTCTCTATTCTTGGTTGGGCAATTGTGGTCTAACTTCTTTATTGATTGAGTGTTGGCAATGAATTAATTAAGAAAAACCTCATTATAGCTCAACACCAAAATAACAATTAAAAAATGGGCAGAGGACCTGAATAGGCATTTCTTCAAAGAGGATATACAGATGGCCAATAGACATGAAAAAATGTTCAAGGTCACTAATCATCAGAGACATGCAAACTAAAGCCACAGTGAAGTATCACCTCACACCTGTCAGAATGGCTATCATCAATAAATCAACAAGCAAGTGTTGGTGAAGATATGGAGAAAAGAGGACCCTTATGCACTGATGGTGGAATTGTAAATTGGTACAACCACTATGTAAAACAGTATGAAAGTTCTTCAAAAATTAAAGTTATAAATACTTTATGACCCAGGAATTGCACTTCAAAGAAAACCAATACACTAATTTGAAAAAATATATGCACCCCTGTGTTTACTGCAGCACTATTTACAATAGCCAAGATATGGAAGCAACCTAAGTGCCCATCAATAGATGATTAGATAAGTTGTACATATATACAATGGAGGATCAACCATAAAAAATGAAATCTTACTATTTGCGATGACATGGATTTAGAGGTTATTATGCTATGTGAAATATGTCAGACAGAGAAAGAAAATACCATATGATTTCACTTATATATGGAATCTAAAGAATAAAATAAACAAAACAAAAACAGACTCACAGATACAGAGAACAAACTGATGATTGCCAGATGAGAGAGAGGTTGTGGATTGAGTGAAAAAGGTGAGAGAATTACGAAGTATGAGTTTGTAGTTACAAAATAGTCACAGGAATGTAAAGGACAGCATAGGGAATATAGTTAATAATATTGTAATAACTATGTTTAGTGCCAGGTGGGTACTAAACTAATTGGAGAGATCACTTTGTAAATTATATAAATGTCTAACCATTATATTGTACAACTGAAACTAATATAAAATAATATTGAATGTCAACTTTAATTGAAAAATAATTTTTACAAAAAAAGAACAACTTCATTATTTGGCTTGCCTCTTTAGTGGCTTTTTCACACTATTTTATCTAAAAGCTGATTTCTAAGGAAGGGGTCCCTTTTTTGGATAAATACATTGCTGTATATTTTCTTTTGGGCCATCATCTTCCAAATATCCTAGAACTGAACTTGAAAGTCCTGTGGCAACCTCAGTGAACGGGAGGGGTAGGTACCACGTACTATTCCATGATATAGCCTCCCCTAGTCGCTCCTCTATTTCATCTGCATCATTTCCACAGGCACTATAATCATTCACTTGTATTTATCTTCCTCATCAAATACCAAGAGCTTTTTTTTAATCTTTGTATCCCCAGAACCTTACAAATAGAAACATTCAATTACTACAAGAAAAAAGAATTTGGTTTTATTGAATATTTGGTTTAAAAGTTAAACCAAGAAATCTTATTTATTTTTGTTCATCATGTTCATTTTTATTCACAGTTATGTAATGTAATGGTTCAAGGTTTTACCTTAGTAAGCAGAATATTTTAGATACAAATTGGATTGTATGTGTTTGGTTCTGTAGGTCGTCGCTATGAATGTCAATTACCTTCTAATTGTGTTGTCTTGCACATGGAGGCTTTGTTAGGATGCATTTGAATGTCAGAAGACCTCATTAATTCTTATTTTTTCTCTTTGTTAACAATTATATTCCTTTATTTTTATTATCAACTAACTTTATTTCACATGGTTCAAAATTAAAAAGTATTAAGGATTATATAATTAAAAGTCTCCCTTTCATTTGTGATCCCCAGCTACTCAGTTCACCTCCCCAAGCAAAACTTATCATTAATTTCTAGAGTATTATCTCAGAGAAGTTTTATGTACATAATAATACAACTATATGTTTTCCTCCTTAATAAAACTATGCAACTAATGACAAATAGTTTTAAAAAAAACTCAGTTACTTACCAGACCACTTTATTCAATAGTGTATAACAATTTTCTGCATCTTTCTTTTAATGGTCATGTTGTGGCTATCCCTAATTTGTTTAACCCTTTTCCCTATTAGTGATATTTCAATTATTTTTAGTCTTTTGTTATTATATAAGCAATACTGTAACAAATGATTATATCCGTTTACTACCACACATGTAAATATATTGATAGGACAAATATTATGTAAGAAAATGGAATTGCATGGTCAAAGAGGATGTGCATTTATAACCTGATAAATTGCCCTCCTCAGGGGCTGTACTGATTTATACTTCTACGTACAACATATGAGAATAATTGTTTCCCAATACCTTTGCTCATATAGTATGTTATAAAACTTTTAAGTCTTTTTCAATATGCCAGGTAAAAAAAATGGTATCTCATTTTTCTCTTATGATTATGTTGAACATGTTTTTTTCTTTTCTTTTTTAGATTTAAGAGCACTTTTTTGTTTTTTTTCCCCCATGATCTGCCATTTGTATCATTTGTTCATTTTTCTGGTAGACTGTTTGTCTCTTTCTTAAGGGTTTCTAGAAACTTGTATATCTTAGGGAAATTAGTCCTCTATAATAACAATTGTGAACATTTTCTCCACAGTTTGGTATTTGTCTTTTACTCTCTTTACTATAGTTTTGGCCAGGTGCAGACAACAAAAGTTAATGTAGTCAACTGTATCAGTGTTTTCCTTTAAGGCCCTGGGGTTTTTGTCAGAGTTAAAAGGTCTTCCTTTTTGTGGGCTTACTAAATAATTCTTACATATTTCTCCTAATATATTGGTAGCTTCATTTTTGTGTCTACATTTTTCATCTGCCTAGAATTTTCCTCGGTGTATTTGTTGTGAGACATCAGTTCAACTTTATATTTCTCCAGATGGTACCTTAGTTGTCCCCAAATTATTTTTCAAAAACCTTCATTTTCCCTACTCATTGGATTATCTACCTTTATAAGACTATATAATTCCCAGCACATTGGCCTGTTTTGGACTTTCTGTTCTGTGGCATGGACCTCTCAATTTTTTTGTGTGTGCTAATACCACATGGTTTTAATTATTAATTTGTTTAATAATGTATCAGGGCCACTTCTCCCTGTTACTTTCATTTTGGAGTTTTTCTGGCTATTCTACCTATACTTTCTTAACAAATATATGACTAAAGTTATGTTATTCAGTGTATATTTTTTTAAGCACCACCTTCGTGCTGAGCACTGCCCTGTTTTTTTTTTTTTTACTAGAAGAGATATCTAGAATGTCTAAGACACTGTCTTAATCAGACATAGATCTCAGAGCCTCATTGAGAAGGAGCAGCATATGCAGAAGGCGCCTGAGGACCCTCTAGCTCAGCCCTCTGAGCCCCTCATTCTCTAACGCTGGCTGAGCAGAGGTCCCCATGCCAGAATTTGACCTGACTTTGCAGCAGGCCTCTTCCACTAAACTCCAAACCGTCTTCTGGCTGATGACTCTCATTGGCCATTCATCTTGGACAATGACTTGAAGTATATTATGTTTTGGGTATCAGAGCAAATATAAAAGAGTTGTGCTGGAAAGTTCAAGCTCTGGTGGAAAGTTTTCTGAGGGCCTATTCTGTGTTATGCCTGCAAGTTACTTTAGTCCTTTGGCAAAAGCCATTAACCATAGCTCTAGAATTAAAATAGATTAAACAAACTGTCATGCTTTCACCCTAAAATTTTCTTCTCTTATCACTATCAAAATTAAAAATGAATATAGAGTTGTGTTAACATCTGTCGTTATGATTACTCTATCTCCCCCTAGAAGTGAGCTAAAGTTAGATCATATATATTGATCATATGGAATATAATGGGAATATTTTTACAGTTAGTTTTTTTTTTAATTATGGTGACATTGGTTAATGAAATTCTATAAGTTTCAAGTGTACAATTCAACACTGAGGCATATATGTATTGTATTGTATGTTCACCACCCATATTTGACCCCTTTTACCCCATCTACCTCCCGCCGCCACCTTCTGGTAACCACTAATCTGTTGTCCATGAGTCTCTGTTTGTCCTGTTTGTCAGTTACTTTTAAGTTCATATCCCACATATAAGTGATATCATGTGATTTTCAACTTTTTGTTTATGGCACAGCTAGATTTTAATACTTGAATCACTTTTGAAAGACTGCAATATTTAAAATGTTTTTATTTTCTATATAGAATATTGAGTGCATTAACGTATCTCTAAATCTGTTACATATTATTTAACAGTTTGAATTGGCAGCTCTCACCTGTTACTCCTAGGACAACACTCTCTTTTCTTTCTTCTTCACAGACTGGCTTGACCTTTTAGCTGCCCTCCATATTTGGGGTTCCTCAGGACTTGGCGTTGTGTTCTGTATTTTTTTCTTTCTCTAATTTTGTCTCAGCTCTCATAATGCTACCTAAATACTGATGCCTTGCAATATATTTCAGTAGTCCATACTTCTCCTTTGAGTACTTTCATACACTGCTGTTTACCTGGAATCTGTACTCAGATACAGTGGCCAAAATGGAACCTTTTCCTCCCCCCATTTCCCACCAACAGGCTCATTATACTCAGGAAATGGTGCAGCCATCCACTGTGTTTTCAGAACAGAAACTCAGCTATAATTTATTCTTCTCTTTCTTTTATCACTCCCAAATTCAGCTCATCAGCTAGTTCTAACAAGATCTCCAAACTAATTTGCAGTCCCACCCAGAGCACACAAGTTCCCCTTTTCTCCATCCTCACCAACACTTATTTGTTGATTTGTCAATCATAGCCATTCTGACATATGCAAGATGATATCTCATTGCGGTTTTAAATTGCATGTCTCTGATGATTAGTGACATTGAGCATCTTTTCATATCTACTGGCCATCTGTATGTGACAACATGGATGGACCTAGAGGGTATTATGCTAAGTGAAATAATTCAGACAAAGACAAATACCATATGATCTCACTTATATGGGAAATCTAAAGGATAAAATAAATGAACAAACAAAACAGAAATAGAGTCATAGATACAGAGAACAAATTGATGGTTGCCAAAAGGGATGGGGTTGAGGTGATTGGTGAAAAGATGAAGAGATTGAGAAGTACAAATTGGTAGTTAGTAAAGTACATCATAGAGAATGTAGTCAATGACATTGCAACAACTATGTATAGTTGCCAAGTGGATACTAGACCAATGAGGGGTATCACTGCATAAATTATATAAATGTCTAATGATTATGCTGCACACCTGAAATTAATATAAAATAATATTGAATGAAAACTGTAACTGAAATAATTTATTAATTATTTTTTTAAAATTCCAAGCTATATCTCTGGTGTACCCACTTTCTCCATTTCCATGGCAACCCCCAACTCTTGGTCCAGGTCATGGGGATATTAACTACAACCAATCAGATGCAATAGAACTTCCTAGCTTATATTTTCCCTTATGTACTGTGATTTCCTCATAGCAATAAAGATGAGCTCTGTAAGCTACAAATCAGATCATGTAATGCCTCCACCTAATACCCTTCAGTGGGTTCCTTCTGCACTGGAAATGAAATCTAGCCTTGATTCCACGCCCAAAAAGATCCTGCAAATCTGGCTTCTATTAGTCTCATCAAACTTATCTTCTTTCATTATGCTGCTCAATCATTAAGTTTCAAGCACTGTGGTGTTTTATTTCCTTAAGCAAGGTAAAATTTTATAAAGCCCATAGCCTGTACATGAGTTGTTTCTTCTGCCTAGAATGTTCTTCTTCTGTCTCTTTATATAACAGGTTCTTCTCTTTTTCCAGGACTCACCTTAAGAGATACTTCTCCAGATATCTTCCCTGATGACAACATCAGCTATCACCTCTAATTTATTATTTTCTATTCCATATTTTGTTTGTTTCCTTTGTAACAGTGTCCACAGACAATTTATTAAATTTCTTTAAGTCTGCTTTCTCGATTTTGTTTTTCTCTTCTTATGAAAGTTTCATGGTGCAGACCCTCCATCTGCTATAAATCCTATTGTATGGCTGCTAAATAGCACAGAGCCCAGCACATAGTGAGTATTCAGTGTACCACATTTTTAGTAAATACATGAAAAAACAAAGGAATAATTAGTATTAAGAGTGAATATTATGTGGAGAGTAGAAGAAAATATTTCTTCCTTTAGCATTGAAATATGTACTGTGGTAGAACAAAATCAAAAGTAAACTATTTCAGGTGTTGATTAAATCCCCCAAAGCATCTATGTAATAGAAAATTTTTCTAGGGAAGATACCAAAGAGGAATGTTATCTGGACTTACTATGGAATTGCAGAATTATGCTGCCGCAAAGACTTAGCATTTAGTAGGATGTTTTCTCTACAAATTTGAAAAATGTTATAGATGTTTTGCAGTCTCCATGAACACATTTAATTAACATTAGGACCTATCCAGTGATTAGGAGAGTCCATGTTAAATGAGAACTAACAAAGCAATTCATTTAACAAACGTTTGTTATTCTCTAGTAGGTAGACGTGGTTCCTGTCCTCAAGGATCCTCACAGACAAGTAGGGGTGACAGACTCATAAAGAAATCCTTGTGTGGGAACATCAATAAGAGGCACATAAAGGAATCATAGTGGAAAGAAGGAGGAAGTTTTCATATTTGTCTGGATCGTGTATAGTGTCCTAAGGGAGATGACTGTGGCATTTGGTCATAGAGGGATAAGAATTTGCCAGGTAGGCAGGATCTTCAGTCCATTGGACCAAATATAAAGACAGAAACAGATGAGGGTGGTGTGTTCCAGAATCTGTAGCCGGTGGGAAATGTAAGAAGTAATAGGCAATGAGGTTGAAGAGATAGGCACAACCAGATTGTGAAATGGGGGACTTTGAATGGTTTTAATCTTGGCAGCAGTGGGACTATATAATTTATATTTGAAAAAGATCATTAGGTAATGGAGGATAGCTTCCAGTAGGAGGAATCTGGTAGTGGAGAGAGAAGACATGGAAAAGATCACCCAGGAAATTACAGAGTGAGAAAAGGATCAGAGATGAACCTCAGAAGAGCAGAGGCACTTAATTGGGTTGTGGGGAGAATGTGTTTTTCTCATGGAACTGAGATGGAGCCTTCAGAGTGGCAGCAGATGGAAAAAGCAATCAGTACACAAGCCAAGAGAAGAAATCTATTTTAGGTAGGAAGGAGCAATTAATGTCCGACAGATCACGTAAGATAAAAATTAAGGTGGAAGGAGTAGATTTCTTAAGTAAAGTATCTTTAGTGACCTTAACAAGAGTAGTGTTGGTGGGTGATGGGCGCAAAAGGCACATCAGTGCATTGGGGGATGAAAGAGAATTCAGAAAATGAGCACTTCCTAGGGAAGAGAGAGAGAGAGCCAGAAGGAGTTGTTGCAGGGATCTGAACTTGCTTGTATACTCTGCTGAAAGAGAAAGAAGACAGAAACTAGTTTCTCATTGCAGGAGAATTAGATTTTAGTGTATGTTACTTTAGACAGTTGGATCAAAAGAGAAAGGAAATAAAAAGTAAAGGGTGAAATGTAGGTAAGTTTGTGGCGGAAATATGAAATAGAGGGTATTTCTGATATTGGAGAGAAAGCGTGCTAAGAAAGGAAAAACAGATGGCCTTTGAGAAGAGAGGTGATTGTTCAGAGCAGATTTTATGGAGGACAGGAGAATGCTATTAGGTGATGCTGTGGGTTCAGGTAAGCTTGAAGGCACAGGTCTGTGGTGGCCTCAGTCCACCTGCAACAGCCGCCAGGAGAGAAAAGCGGAGGCTGCTGAGAATGCTGATGAGTTAATACTTGAAGTGATGGGAAAGAATAGAATCAACCAGCCTGGTAGGCAAGTGGGTAGATGGAACAATGAAATGGAGGATGAAAAGACAGTAGAGTGAGTCAGAGGAGAAAGTGCACTGTTGAGTGATGGAAGGAGGGCTAGTCTAACAAAGATAGAAAACTGTTTACACTATAAAAGGATTATACATCTAAATTGGCATTTCTTTGCCGGTAACCTGGGAAGGTACTTAGTCTGCATTTATGCTGCTGGTGCCCAGAATGGTGTGGAGAAAGCCTGTCTTGGGATTGTACTCAGGATCTGCAGCACAGCTTTGACTACCTGGAGTCGTAGTGATTCTTAGCCCTTTTGAGGTAGATTTAATTTTTTGCCAAGTCATTCAGAGATAAGTTTAGTGAAGACAGTAGACAATCAAACTGGGTAATACCATTTTCGATAGAAATGGAAATGTGGATTTAAATAACAATACTGTTTTTCTCATATGACTTATAACAGGCCTGAGAGCAGTTTCCAGAGAGAGTGATGACAGCATCTTTGGAACATATGTAACCTCTCAAAGTAACAAGTTTGAGGGACACATTCTTCTGGATTTGGATGTCTTAAGAGATTTGGGGATCACATTCCTTAAGAGTTATACAATACTCAGTAAATACCAATATAAAGTTTAGAAGGCTTCTGCCATTATTGCTACACAATCTTTTGTATATTTTTATTATTGAAATCCGTTATGCCAACGTGATACCGAAACTGGTGATGAGACCGAACAAGAATATTTTTATAGCCAACTTAGCCTGCTTTATCGATGATCTGTTTCTTTACTGGAAACTAGAAAATATATTTTTTATTGCCTATTAGCATCTGTCAAACAGTCCCTAGATGAAAAGTTATGATAAGGCATACCTAAAACAATTGTGTTGTCATAACTTAATTTGTTAATATTTTGATGTGGGTGATTCTACTGGCTCTCCATCTCCTTGAGGTACCAGAAGGAAGTGGTAATTTTGACCTCAAATTCCTGTCCTTGCAAAGTAACACTAATGGAAGTATTTGAATGAGAAGTAGCTACGATCTGCAGAATAATTTACCTATTATTTAGAATTTATAAGCATCTAAAATGGTGGGGAAATTGTTTTACTGACGCTAGAAGAACAGAGTACATAGAATCCAAACATAGTGAAAACATACTTTGCCAGCCTTTACGATTCCATGTACCTGAGAATGCTCTGTTCTCATACAGGTTGCTTTCATTTCATGCTTTCTGTTTAAGTTGGCTACTTCTCAAAAGGCAAAGAATATGTCATCTTTCTTAGTGGGGAAGTGCTATTGGCATTCTGGGCAGACAGGTCTTCCTTGTGCGTGGGACTCCCAGAATTTCAGCATGATTGGCACCCCTGGATTCCTGGCTCTAAATGCCAGTAGCCCCCATAAGTCACTGTAGCAGTCAGAAATGTCACCATACATTTTCAAATGCTTCGGGTTGTTTATGGACTCCCAGAGTGTGGTAGACTTGTTTATTGAAAATCCAGGGAAGACAGAAAACATTCTCCTCTGTTCCTTTTACTTTCTCTTCCGTCACTTTTCCCTCTCTTCCTTACTTCCCACTCTATCCCCCTTGCTCTTTCAACCCCTCCCTCCCTTTCTCCTTTCCACCTATTTATCTGTATGTCTGTCCACCCCTCTCTCTGCCTGTCTGTCCATCCATCTACCTGTCCACCCACCCACTTATCCATCTCCTTTTTCTTTGTTTTGTTTTGTTTTGTTTTGTTTTGCTTTCTTTCATTGTAGTATGAGGAATGACAGAAATAGGTAAAAGGAATCTTTATTAAAGAAAGACTAAAAAACAAATTAATCCAAGGGAAGGTTAAGGGAGAAAAGAAGGGATAGAAAATAGAGCAGTAATGGGGAAGCTGCAATAAATGTTTCTGCCACATTCATCTGTGGTCTCTTGTGATTTTCTCTTTGAAGCCAAGAATAAGATTTCCTGTAAAAACACTCACACAGTTGTATTATAGGGTATAGCTGATTGCAGAGGCATCATAAATAGGTTTCACTGAAATATAGTTAGAATTATGTAAGGGTTTAGATCCAGACCCTTAAGAGGAGAACAACTTATCATAAGGCAAGTCCATGTGACTTCATCTAAGGGAGGTGCTTTTCTAATAGGCCCCTTGTTTTAAAATGATATTACTTAAATGATTATCCAGGAGCATGGACCATGAAATAATTTCAGCTCCTATGTAGCAAGTTTTTAATTTTAACTTTTACAGAATTAAGTTCTCCTCTTGTGCCAATACCAGTTTCTAAAAATAGTGTACCTGGCTAGCATTTAAAAGTTATAACCTATAGCTTGCCATGATTGCTAAAAGTCATCTGTTATGTATTTTTAAAATTTGCACTAACACTTGTGGACCATTCATGCCATACTGAAGCTGATTTTCTACTTTATTTTTTCAGTTGTTCATGGTGGACAATGGAGCAGATGACTGGAGAATAGCCATGACTTATGAGCGTATTTTCTTCATCTGCTTGGAAATACTGGTGTGTGCTATTCATCCCATACCTGGGAATTATACATTCACATGGACGGCCCGGCTTGCCTTCTCCTATGCCCCATCCACAACCACCGCTGATGTGGATATTATTTTATCTATACCAATGTTCTTAAGACTCTATCTGATTGCCAGAGTCATGCTTTTACATAGCAAACTTTTCACTGATGCCTCCTCTAGAAGCATTGGAGCACTTAATAAGATAAACTTCAATACGCGTTTTGTTATGAAGACTTTAATGACTATATGCCCAGGAACTGTACTCTTGGTTTTTAGTATCTCATTATGGATAATTGCCGCATGGACTGTCCGAGCTTGTGAAAGGTAAGTTTGTTTCTTTTCCTGAGAACATAATTTGCCATATGGTGTCCTTGAAATTAGGAGAAAGAACACATTTTAGACAAGAGGCACATAGTGACTTTCTCTTGAAAATTTTGGATTCTTCCATGGGCTTCTTTTAAATGAGTTGTGACAAGATTTTTTTTTTAAGATTTCTGCATACAGCAATGCCTTGATAATTATGTATTTTTCTTTATAATTTGATCATTTTTCAAAAGAAGGCTATCTTTATAATCTGTCAAAATTTGGAGACCTACAAATTGTATAGGAGAGTTGTATCAGAAATATTTGTTTAATGGTAATACTGAATCATTTTGGTGCTTCATTGGTTATAGGGTTGATTATGGTTGAGACAGAAATCTGGGGCAAAAGTGGTGATGCAAGATGGCTGAACTTGAGGAAATGTCACAGAGTAGTTTATTGATTTTAGTGCCTATTTATAATATTTTTTATGTGATTAATAAGGAGCTTCTAAGTATAATATTTGGTTTTATTGAACTCTCAACAGTTAGTAAAAAGAGGCAGTGTGTATTTGTTTTATTGTCTGAAGATCCCTGATGGTCTAGAGCTAGACACATTCTCAGAATTCAGGAGCTGCTCAGCGAGTCTGGATTAATTAGTTTTATCATCAATGATGTTAACCTTGTCATTTAACAAACAAAAAAATAGGTTTGTTATATAAATGGGAGGAACTCTCATAATGAGAGGGAATACCTCATGTGACCTTGATTAAGATAAGTCAAGTTGAAATTAGCAATAAGCAGATAGGAATGAATTAGAAGTTTATAGAATGGTTAAATGTTAGAATGTTGGTCTTTGTAGTAACTAGATTTTTACACATATAATTTAATGAAGAAAAATATCTGGATAAGAATTCTTGCAAAAATAGCAAATTCACAATACCTCTCTTTCATTTCTACTTTCTAGAAGTAATCACTTTAATTTCTTTTAGCCATTTCTTTGTTGCTTTCTATATTTCTAAATGATATTGCTACATCTAGATTTTGTATCTAAATTTTTATGGAAGGTGGGATTTTCTTTTCACTTACATGTACACACCTCTTTCATGACCCTATCCCCTCAAAAAATAATTTCCATCTTCCCAATAAGTTATGTAAATGCCAATGATCTATATTACATGTTTATATTATTATGACTATGTGAACTGCATTTGTAGTTGAACAGTATAGGATATTATAATTATTTTGCCTTTCCTGCATGTCTTTTTTATTCTCTCTGGAATTAATGGTTGCCTTGTTTTATTTGCTTAGTTTTCTGTGTACTTACCACCAAATGATCTCTAAATTCTCTCCTGTTATATAAATATCCTTATACTCGTTCATATATCTTGGGCAATTTCTCAATTTCACCTTGAAGAATTGATTCTTGGAACTTTCTCACCTGCCTATCCATCATCTTGGAGATTTTCCCCTGCCTTTTATATATATTGAAAACCGTTTTTCTTGAACTCCATTTCTCTTTCTTCATTTATTTCTTCATTTTGGCAAAATCCATCTTCCAGTATTTTCTAAGAAAAGGTAGTGAGTGAGAGATGTAGTATTTGAGATCTTTATGGAAGGTCTTTATTCTTCTCTCATGCTTAATTGATAACTGGATTGGATATAAAACTCTAGATTGAAAATCACTTTACCTCAGAATATTGAAGACCTCAAAATATTGAATATTTTCCTCTGGCATCCAGGTCCAGCAATCATATGCTATTTTCATTTTTGATCTCTTCTTTCCTAGAAACTTATAGGATCAATGCTCTAAAATTGCACAAGAATATATCTTGATATGAATCTGTTTTAATCAAGTGTATTTGGAATTTAGTGGACCTGTTCAATCTTGGAATTAATGTCCTTCAGTTCTTGGAAATTTTCTTGAGTTATTTTAATGATTTTTGTTACTATTTTTTATTGTATGGATATTGGCCCTCCTGTATTAGTTCTTTTAGTTTTTAATTTTCTTTCTGCATTGTTTTCCATCTCTGTTTATCTCTGTGTTTGGGAGATAACCTCAATTTTATCTTTCAAACTTTCTATTGGGATTTTATTTCTTCTTTGCTATACATTATTTTCTCATGTCTCATTTTTGATTCCTGAGTGCCCATTTTTTGAAATTACATCACGTTTTTTTCCTCTGGAGACATTAATGATAATATTCTTCTCCTTGTATATTTTCATTTCCCCAAAGATTATAGTGTTTAGTTTGTTTTGGCTTCTATTTTAGAAGTTTTTCTTAAGTGTTTAAATAACCTTGACTCTATACTCATACTTATGAGTGAAATAATAAAGAGTTTATTGGATGCTTTCTGTACAAATTTAGAACTTGTCAACTGTGGACTTCACAAAAGGGTAATTTGGGTGGGGAGCACTGATTTCACTATCTTTCCATATTTTCTGTTTTCTCTGAACAATCTGACTGGCCCATGCGAAGCCTTTTTTACTGCTCTGCCATGATAGCAGGAGCCTGGTGACAGCATTCTGGAAATTGAAAGAGCAAAGAAGTCTCAACTGTTAATATGCAAACATTTGTTTATTTTTCTTGTTGCAGCACAGTAGGCTTGCTCTCTGTAGTCAGTCCTCAGACCTTATATTTTACTCTTCCAGACAATAAACTTTTAGACTTCTGCAGGTTGGCAAAAACATTACCAGTCCCACAGAGCAGAAAAGGGAATCTAGGTGTCTAAAGCTTTTACGCAGTATTTTAACCCATCCTCACAGTTAAAGCTCTGTCATTATTACTTCTTACAGAGGTACTAGTGCCTAGAATTCCTGAGTCTTTGTAAGGTGTAGGTGTGTGTGTGTGAGGGGGGTGTTGGTTCTGAGTGAAAATATGGTTGCTTCTTGATTTTTCACCACTTCTGGTCAAGAATTCTCCTTTCTCAAATCAGGTAAGTCAATTATCAGTTGTCATTTGGCGTTTTAGCTTCTTTACTATTGTTTTTCACTCATTCTGGTTGTCCTTATGGTTTTATGCTTCTTTTGTTTGTTCTTTGTTTCTGTTTGGGGGCCTAGGGTGAGAGCTGAAGTCAGTGTGTTTGTTGAGTCTGCCTGCTTTTACCTGAAATTCTGTAGTGACTAGTTTTTAATATTACGTATCTGAACCTTTTTTAGAATGTCTCTACAAAATATAGCATTCGAAAGATTAAAGTTTTTCTTTTAAAGAAAGGTTTACTCCTTTTGGTAATGCTTTGTTTCCTAGCAATCATGGTATTTAGAGGCTTTGATATTTTCTGGAGCAGATGTACCTATGAGAATTAAAGAATAAATGTAGAAAACTTTAGTTGATACACTTATTTAGTTTTTAAAGATTATCTTAAAAGTTATACATAACATCGTAACATGCCTATGTATATATGCATATACATATATGCATAACAATGAGGTAAAAGCATAATTTAACAATATGTACAGCTACATAGGTGGTCCTAAGTGCATCGGTTTCTGAAGGGTCAGGTAAATAAAATAGCCTTAAAATTGTATACGTGCCTTCCATTTTCTTTTCAAAAACAATTCATCTTAGTTGTCACAACCCATTGTCACTAAATATAGAAAGTCTGAGGCAAGCTGTGCCGAATCTTCTAAGCAGACCAAAGTATGTGTGTTTTTGAACATGCTCAAATTGTTAAATAATGGATCATTCTTGTTTTTGTATAAAAGGCAGTAGAAAGTAAAAATTACCCATTTTATATTAAGAGTCAGAGTGTAGCCAGCAGTTACTTAAAGGGAACAAATCTGTGGTATAGCGGGGAAGGGAGAAAGACCAGACTCTGGTCTTTGGAACTGTGAGATTTAGTCCCAACTGTACAATTTGTGGGCTGAGTGACCTCAAGCCAAGTGGCTCACTTCTTTTTGCATTTGTTTCTTCTTTGCAAACTAAATGGAATGATAAACTTTCTTTTTCCAAAGGTAACATTTTGTAATTGTACAAATATGTTAAAGAAAGAAATCATTAACCAGCATTGCGATAGTAGAAGATTTTCCACATTTGTTTTTCAATAAACTTCCCATTTGGCTACACATGATGTTCATATTGTGACTTTTAAGATACAAAGATATAAAAAATTTGCTTTGTTTTTCACAAGGTTGATTTTGAATGTTGCCTGCATCTTACACTTCCTTAGATGTTTTCCTTCCTTTCTCTCTGTCTTCTTTCCTTCCTTCCTTTTGTGAAGTTTGTAGTACTTAATACAACACACACTTCTCTTGTTTCTTTGGCTTGGAATTTGGATTTGAATGAACCCCAGCAGTTATATCTTTGGTTTATCCAAGCATTCTCTCCATGTTAAAGGGGGATCCACACCTGATAGAAATTTCTTATTAGTTGATTAGAATAAGTCTAAGAATATTTTTAAAAGAAGAGAGCTTTTGAGAGAGAGAAAGGAAGTGGCTTTCTGTAGAAGTTTGTTTTGTAAACCTGTCCCTCGCCTTCTACTGAGCATAGAACATCTAAAGATTTATGAGAAAAGTTCTCCACTAATGAGGAGGGCATCCTGCAGGAGGCATCTGTTCCTGCTGATATTACTTTCCCTGGAAGATCATGCACCTCTGGTTGACCTATAAGTAATAAAACCTCCTTTTTTTCTTTTCTTTCTTTCCCCCTCATACCCCTCTGAATGATAGGAGGAAGCAGAGTGGCAAGTATCTGTCATTATGTCTGTGGCCTACATTGTCAGGAGCAGGCTACCCCAGACCAGACCATACCACAGTATCCCATCTCTCTTTGATTCTGGTCTGGCCTTACTTATGTTGAGGTGGATTTTAGGCCTGGGTAGAACACTCTCTTCTGAAGCAGTCTGGGGAGTATAGCCTGGTGCTTCTAAGTGATCTCATGTTCCTGGTGACCTAGGCCAAAAGTATTTAATCAGATATGTCAGGAGAAACTTGAGAAACGTATGTCTTAGAAGTCTGAATCCCAGAGCTTGGAGTCTTGAAAATTAGGAATTATCCCATTCAGACTTGCACTTTTTGAAACTTCTCTGGTTCTGTAAAGATAGCACAGGGGAGTGTTCAACACAAAGTGTAGCTCCCTGAACACTGTTTCTGGGGAAGGGAGGTGACTGTTTTGCAAAGTTTAGTGTAGGCTACTGCTGTGTTACACTAAGTAAAGCATTTTGTGTGTGATGTTTTCTTCTTTACTCTAAGGGTTCTCAAAGCATTTAATATGTGAATGTGTATTGGGACTATCTAAGAGGGAAAAAGAGCATTTATTTGAACACATCTGGGAAACACAGTTTGCATTATGTCAATACTGAAATTTCAGAGAAAGAAAGGGATCATAATTTCTGCACAGTTTAGGAATTTTAAAAATATTCTTTGTTAAATATATCCTCCTTTTTTCTGCAATTTTTGTAATGTGGGAGAGGGGGTAAGTTTGGGCTGGAGAAGAAGAAGGAAGAAAGAAACGGGAGCTGGGAACTTTGGTGGCAGTGATACCAAGCTGAAAAGCAGATGTTGTAATAATCTATAATAAACTACAGATGCTAGGTGTTATTTCTGTCACTGAAAAAGATTCATTTGGTTAAGACACTAGTGGCTAAACTTATTTATTTCATTGTTTTATCTCTAAAAGCATTTAAGTCTGCATTAATTCATATGCATTAGTTCAGAGAAAATTTTTTCTAAAAATTACTAAGAATGGTTTGCTTTTTTTAAAGTAGGAAAACTGGAGAAGCAAACAAAGGAATTTGTTTGAAATATCCTCTAATAATCTAAACTGCAGTTTAGCTGGATTAAGAATAATTTTTTTATCACAAAAAACTAATAGATGAAAATAAATTTGGTATACATTTTTTTTAATTATCAAAGACAATTGGAGATTGAAGTTTCAGTTGTGTTTAGCATCTACTAGTCAGCATCTTAAAAGTACGTTTCATTTCTTGCATTAGTCAAGTTAGACTTTTTTTTTTACTCTATTACTAATAATCTCCTACATTGCATTTTTTAAAATTGCTTGAAGATGATTTCTGGAATGCTCTAGAAACTTTATTATAACATAGAATATTGTAGAGTATAACAGTCAAATCATGGCCCATAATGAAACAACATACACTTTTTATAAAATAGCTATTTTAACATAAGGATTGGTTATGTCTTCTGACACCAGTACCGTATTATGAAAATGTTGCTAAGGAAAGCTCTTGAAAGATGAGAATATCCTATTTTGTAACTAACAGGTTTCTATTGTTTTAGTACCAATTCATAGTGAATATATGATTTGTGGTTCCACTGTCTGTTGAATATGGGACCTGAATATCATCTTAATTTCTATATACTAAAGTAGAATGAATACCCTATTTTTGAGAACCAATAAAACCCAATATAGAATAGTAGGTGTTTATACCTAGGAAATTAATTCCGCATTGCGGTAGTTACCTTCTTGTGGCTAGGTGTGAATCTGTTATTCTAAGATCCTACATTTATGACTTCCTATATATGGAGCACGATTTTATATAAAACTGAACTTTAAGTTTTAATATGTAATAAACTGTTTAAAATGCTTAAATGATCTGGGTTCTAATTTTCAAGTTTCTTATTTAAAACATTTTTGTATGTTCTTTGTTACAAGCCAGTTCTTCAGTATGAAGAGGTGGATGGAAGAGGAAAGTCTCATTTATTCTATTTATTTATTTTTATTATTTATATAGACTCAAACATAGGAGAATTTGAAATGAGGAGCTACATTTTCGAACACTAGCTAGTTATCTTCATCTGCCATCTATGATTTTATTTTATATTTTCAGGATACTCCTTCAAAAGCCTACTTTTTTCCAAGCCCTGACCATCAGAGATGCCTTATTTCCTTTAATTTACTTAAATTTGAAACATGTTACTTATGATCAAGTTTCTTCAATAGTTGTAAAAGTAATCATAAAATATGCATTTTAGTGCTCGAGAAACCTCCTGTGGGCACCTTGATTTATTACACTATACTGAATAATTAGATTATTTCTCACCACTTCAGGTTTCAGCTGTTGCTAAGTAAACTCTAAGCATTTCATCAATGGATTTGTAATTTGTGGTTGATGGTAATGTAATACTTTGTAAACTAATACTTCCAGAGCCTGATTCATGCATACAGATATAGCATTTTTCAAGCTCATAAATGAGTCACAACTTTAAAATGGGTCCTTTCAAGTTATAAAAGTCAGCAGCTTGAAAACATTTATCACGCATCTGTGACTTGCAAAGCATCAATGCTCAGGATGATGTTTTGCGAATAAATTGGTCATTAAAGTCTATGAAAAGAGAAGCCAGGACTCTCTCAAGCTCAATTTTCTCTTCATTTCCACGTAGAAATGATTTGTTTTTTGGTTTACCTCCTAAGAGAACAATGAAGATTAATGTTTGTTGGCGAGGTGCTTTGAGAAGCTGGTTTGAAGAGTGCAGTTTGAAAATACCAGCAGTGATTATATTCAAGCTGAAAAAATGAGACACTGAACAGTTCAGAAGTTCAACCTCACTGATCTTATAGTCAGTTCATTAGTCCTCCCCATCCTGATACCCATGTTGATGTACAGATTTTATGGAATATGGATCCAGAGTGTCTTCCAGCTTGGGAAATTCCCATTGATCATCCATACAGTACATTAAACAGGGTGCATGTATGCGATCGTGTGCAGCATTCTCATGCAATTTAACTTCAGAACCATCTTGTCAGATAAAAAGAAAGAACATAGTCTAAATGTTGATACCCTGACATTCAAGCTGTTTTGTTTTTAAGAAAATTGGTATGTTTCTTAGATATACATGGAGCTTGGTTGGAGAAAACTCAAGTTTTCCTACTTACCTACAGGATTTTCTGTATTCTATTTTTAAAAGTTTATAACTTTGTTATTTTAATGTTATTCCTTTGCAAATAACATTAAAATAACAAAAGCAATTCAAGACAAGAAAAGTGCCTTTACATGCAATAAAATGTACCCATTTTGAATATGCACAGAGCTTGGACAAGTCTGCCTTCTATTATAATGTTAAATTTGTATAACCTTAGTATATATTAATGTGCACACTTAAAGTTATGAAAATTCAATTATGGAATGAGGTGGGTTTTAGAATTGTATCCCAGAGCCATTGTACCAACTGTTTGTCAAGAAGCTTGCTTGGCTTAACTCCCCCTGGAAGGAGTGGATGAACTATTTCTCCACTGCTAGCCAGACTGTTAGAGCTGTGTCTAGTCTATTGATACTTCCTGAAGCCCGAGAAGGGCAGTGTCAGTCCTTGAACTCTCCTACTCTGCCAGTTCCAGCCCTGTTGTGTCCTTGATTCAAAGCCCGTGGATTAACAAATAGTCTGATCACTGCCAAATCCCTAGGGATATTGGAAAAGACCCAATCGTCAGATATTTAAATCTAGCATGGTAGTGAAGTCAAAGCCATTTTGAGAACATAGTCATTATTCAGTAAATCCTTGGTGAATAAATAAAGGAATAAAAAAACTTCACATGGAGTTTCACCATAATTTGGGACAAAATATAAAATGAGATTCTTGTCATTTTTCTTGGGTTCTTTTTGAACAATTTTATGAGGTGTAAATTATAGATCTGTTTTACGTATATAATTCAGTGGTCTTTAGTAAATGTTTACAGCTGTGCAACCATCACTTCTATTGAATTTTGAACAGTTTTATCACCCCCCAAAATCCCTTTTTCCAATTTGCATTAAGTCCCTGCTTCCTCCAGTCCCAGGTGACCACTAATATACTATATGTCTTCATATATTTGCTTTTCTGAGCCTTTTATAGGAATAGAATCAGATAACATACAATTTTTGCATCTGGCTTTTTTTACCTGGCTTGCATTTTTGGTGTGCATCTATGTCATAGAATGTATCATAATTCATTCCTTTTTATTGATGAATAGTATTCTGTTGTAAGGATATGCCACATTTTGTTCATCCATTCTCCATGGTACACATTTAGAAGATTTCCTGTTTGGGATTGTTATGAATAAGATTGCTATGAACTTTTGCACAGAAGTCTCTATATAAACATTTCTTTTTTTATGGTAAACATGTAGGAGTGGATACATCGTTTTACATTCTCACCAGAAGTCAATATATAAGGGTTCCAATTTTATCACATTCTTGACAGCATTGTCATTATATATATAGATATATCACATTGTCAGTGATTGATATATATGTACATATTTACATATATACATTTATATATATATATATCCACATATATAGAGACTTATATAACCATATAACTATTCTCATGAGTGATATTATTATGGTTGTAATTTTCAATTCTGTAATGACTAATGATTGTGAACACCTTTTATGTGATCATTCGCCATTAGTATATCTTTTAGGAAAAATATCTGTTTAAATTGTTTGCCTATTTTTAAACAGGGTCATTTGTCTTATTAAATTACATGAGTTCTTTGTCTGTTCTGGTTACCAGTTCTTTAATAGACATATGATTTATAAATATTTTATGTAGCTTATGGAAGCTACACATAGTTGCTTTTCTCTACATCAGTCTTGCCTCGCCTCCCAAAGCCACACAGGAAAAAAGCCAGCTACACATATCCAGGGACTGTGAACTCTTTGAAGAGGCTTGCTTCTCTTGTTAAGTTTTCTGCTTCATATGCTTCATATACTTCTCTTTGCTGCCTTTTTACCTATTCTGAAGTCTTGTTCTTTCTAGTAATCACTGTTTTCTAGCAACAGGAAAGAGAGGAAGGATCAAGTGAGAAATGTCTTTCTAGTTCTTGCATTGCTTTGATGATTATAGTAGCTATGGCAAATGAAGTCAAGAGAATATTTAATTTTTACACTTAGGGTGAAGATGTACCTGACTTGCCTACAATGAGGATATTTAAAATTCTTTTTGTTTTTCCTAGTTGAGGCAATAATTTATTTTTATTGATCCTTAACTTTCTTTATGACTAAACATTTGTAACATGTCCAACCCTGTTTTGGGTATATACCTAAAGATTGTTAATAATCAAACTCTCCCCTCCCTTTTCTGTGGCCTTGATAGATTTTATGGCAGCCTACACTCATGACTTTGGAAGAGTAATAATCTAACCATAGGCTGTCTGACCACAACACCATTGTTTGACTGTTATTCATGGTGTGCTTTGTATCACAGTGGTGAGATGTTATAGTACATCTCACAGAGATGTGGCAGTTCATATTTGACATTCAGTATTCCACAGCAGCTCAGGGGCAAAAGATTTTTGAGTGACCGCCTAATATCATTGCTTTCAGGTCTCCTCTCAGAGATTTAGTGTTCTAAAGGCTTTCTGTGTTACATAACATGTACTATATTTGTTTATTGAACTGTATTTAATATCCTAACAGAAGACAATGCAATTTAAAAACAAAATTTTGCAGACTTTATGGTATCTAGTGTTGTGGCTTTCGACCCTTTTATGAAACGTCATGTAAAAACCATGGTCTATATATACGAAAGCCACAAAGTAAAGCGCAAAGCATTCAGATCGAGTAGGATTGGCAGAAAATAGTATCTGTTGTCAGTGATCATAGTAGCTTTCTCAATTTAAAGAAATGGTTCCTAATATTTCATGTGATCAGGTATATTAATGATAATAAATTCTCTATTTTTGAACAAAACTGGGACATTGCTAGGTGTCTATGGAGAATCATTCTGAATCTCTACTCATTATTTCAGGGGGTAGTTTTATGCTTTTGTTCATGAAGGCATTACAAAATGGAGCATCTAATACAGAAATATAAGCTTTGGTCAGTAATTTTAATCCGGTATAGTGGTGGCTAGCCCTTAGGATTTCTGGCTTTCTATGTCTGGAAAGAGAAATGTATTAGATTTACTACTAGATAGTCTGCCTACTGTGCTTCCTACTGGTTAGTAAGATTTGTTTTGTTTTGTTTTGTTTTGTTTTGTGTTTTAAATAGGTTCTGAGAAGCTTGAGGGTGTCAGTGTAAAGTGAGAAGCCACTCTTGTCAGAGTTTCTATTCCTGTTTGAAGATTCTCCATTTTTTGACATATGGATAGCTTTTGTTCTTCTTATTCATCATTCACCTACTTTATCATCTGGATACTGTTCTTTCAGCTCTGTCAAGGTCATTGGTATTTATGATAGGGCAGGTGTTTTGGGTAGGTGTATGACGATGGATGCTTGTATGGTAAAAGAAATGAAGGTGACATGACAGGCAGATTTGATGTGATCCTGAATAAGAACCAGGAAGACTATTGTAGTCATTAATTGCTGGCATAATATGCCCAAAACTTATATTTGATCTTGGATTAGGGTAGATGATGAGTTCTCTCCTTTTAAAGGTGTTCTTTGAATACCTGTGGTACTCTACATCCTGTGCAAATGAATATACAAAAGCCCCATCTGAACCAACTTCTCAAGGATAAACACCATATCTAGTACATCTTGATCCCCACAGCCCAGAGCTCTTTCATATCTGGGTCAGATAAGACTTTACATGTCATCTTATTTTATCAGGACAGGAGTAACAAGAACCATTGTCCCATGAAGACTTGGGAGGTCTGTGTTTCTGCCCACACGGGTATCCATCAGTAAAGATGATAGAAGGCTGATTAGAAATACTTCATAGGTTACTTCATGTTTTAAAGTTTAACCCTATAAAAGTTATTATAAGAATACTACCAATGAGAATAATGTCTGTTAAAAGTGGAGAAATTTTTTACATCTTTGTTTTATCATTTTCTAAGAACTGATCATTTGCAAGTAATTAGAGTTTTACTAAGTTAACAAAGGTTGATGAGGAGCTCCATGTTAATTTAAAATTTCTTTCAAATTTTAGTACTTGCTGAATTTTTGAAAACCACAGGCACATTGTTCTTGGAAATCTGCAACTTTTATTATGTGCTGGACTGACAGGTGAAAAGCCTCATGGAAACATGACAGGTGATATACAGCGCTGCTTGAAACCCTTCTGTGTTCAGCCAGGAAGCACTTTCATTTATTCTGCTGGAGCACACAGACTCCTGACAGACTTTGTGGGTCTTTTATCTTGGGTGTCACTTTATGGACTCTCAGCATCTGTGTGGCTATAGTCACTGACTGGGATTAGCAAAGGGAGGGCAGAGGGAAACCTACCCCAAGGTGACATCAGTGACAGACTCCACAGTATGGAGACACATGCAAATGCACGTAAGCACCTATAAAGCAGCATTCCATCTTTCTTTCATTTAACTTCCCATGCTCTAAGATCACTGCTGTTGTTCCTTCTGCCACCGACCTAGGTCTTGCAGTAAGTATACTGTGATGGGTCCTTCCTGAAAGCCTTGTTAATAGTACTAGGTAATAGGCACCCTGGCCTTCCTCCTGTTAGAAATGCACACAGCAAGAGCTGCTCCTCACAGTCTGCAGAACTCCTGAGAATACCAACCATAGCCTTCATGGAAAAACATTATGAGTTTTAAACCCCCAGGTTTAACTTCCTTATATAATCATATTGTATCCGTAAGTAACACATTATTGAAGGTTCCAAGTAGTCTGTTTGAAAGATAATGTAAGACTTTTGTTTGTGGCCTTTTGGTTCAGTTTTACTTTTTATTAGAGATTTTATCTGGTTTAGTCTTTGTCTTAATTCGTGTTTCTTATTGATTATTATTTTTTTTATAGCGACAGTTATCATGGAGAACTGAGGGAATAGTGTGCTGAGCTATCTAAAGCAGGGGGTTTCAAACTATGGCCCATGAGCCAGATTTGGCCTGCTCTTTGTTTATGGGCAGCCCACAGGCTAAGAACAGTTTTTAACCTTTTTAAATCATTGCGGGGAGAGAGGGAGGCGGATATGTGACAGAGACCAGATGTAGTCTGCAAGCCTAAAATATTTACTAACTACCATCTCATGGAACAAGTTTACTGATCTTAAAGTAACATCATTTTTGTCAAATTTGTTTCAAGCGCAGTGTGCTATGATACATTATAAAATATTTTTCTTTTTTTATGTTTTAGACAATGGATTTATATTTATCACTGCTTAAGTAAGGAGTTTTTTTCTTTTAAAAATAATCATTATAATATATTTAGGACTAAATTTAAACTACTTTTGGTGTGCAAGGATCAAGCATCAACATTGGTTTAAGTGATCGGTGCAAATGTCATCTGGATGTTAATCATGACCTGAGCTGTACTGACTAGTACTAGCTAGATGCTGGTGTAATTCATTTTTATGTATGCTACACTAAAACTGCCTCCTCTGTCCATCCAAATATAATGCAACAAGATCTGAAAGAAGTGCTCTGATCTATTGCGGTATCTAGTCTCCTGTGTTTTGACCCCAGTGGCCTTGAACAACATCAGTGGAAACACTGAGTCATTAAGAAATTTAATCTGGAAGTTGTGGAGGAGCAGATCTGGGGATGGATTTAGAATTGAAGCATCCAAAAGGTAGTCATTGAACACTAGCAGAATGACGTTGCTTTGACTAGGAAAATTAAAGTCTTCTTTCTCTGTTGTGCTCTACAATATGTAATTGATCTATAGGTAAAGAGTAGCTGTGTTGTTTATTGTTGGCACTTCTATGGGTAAAACAATCTTTACTGCTGTTATATAATGTAGCATCATCAGAAAATACCATGATTGTCTTTGTCCTATGGTCTCTGCTTCCAAATACAGGACAGTTTCCATCAAGTTGGCAGATGTTCCTTAACATGGAGAAATTGATCAGCAAGAGATTAAACTAATCCTTGTTTGATTTTTTTATACGAATCTCTAGTGTGTCCTCTCATGAGGTTTTCTCGCTATTTCTCTTAAGCATTACTGCCTTTTCCATAAACATAACGTTTATTCCTCAGAACAGTATAAAGGAAGAAGCTATAATTTGGCTAAGATACCAGCTATCTAGGACAATATCATAGGCGTGATCACATTATTTATATTACTTTAAGAAAGCATTCGCGGAACATGTTTAATAGGTGATCCAGAACTTTAATGGCATTTTTGCTTGGTAAGAATTTCACATCATTGTCGCATCACAGCTTCCTCCTTCTCACTCCTTATTCCATCTGATCCTTCAGATGGGCTGTAGATCTGTCTGATTTTGGTTGAGCCTGCTCTGACCCCAAAGGACTATTATTTCATAGCAGTTTTCAAGCTTGGTAAAAATAATGTTCCTCTTCCTTCCCAAATGTTTTTGATGGACACATTTTTCATACTTAAGACAGATAGGTGGGATGTGACTAAAAATTGCAATGCTCTTCTTTCTCAAAACAAGTTTATTTTTTGAATGCTGCAGATTTTTGTACCTTTCCAATACAGCCTTAAGTTGTCTTAAGCATTTTCCAATCAGTTTTGCACATAGCTTTTTGCATGTTCTTGATTTAAGTATGTATTGTATATGCTTGTTATAGATTGTCTTTGTTGGAAAGGAAGAAATCCTGAGTTATGCTTACTAATGAACCAACATATTTAGCTGAAATTATAAAAAAAGTCAAGAAAAAAGCCAACATATGGATTAAGCCTTGTTAAGGTTGATTAAAAGCAAGTTCTACTTCTGTCAGTTGACTTTTCTTCTGGCAAATGATTAGCACTTTTATCATTGTTAGAGTCTATAGTTTTATGAGCCTTGGGTCTCATTTTTATTGATTGGCTAGATACTGTCTTAGGAGGTAAAAGTCACACATTATATGCTGTGGCAAATAAAGTTAAAATACAGAAGTACACATGTCCCCCTGCACATGAACTGGTGCAAAGCCGATTTCCATTAAGTTCATTAATTGTCAGTTGAGAGTCACCTGAAGCAAAGCAACAGGTACACATCTGAATTTTCACGGGTTGTCTCCTTGAGGGCAGGGTGGTGGTTCCTAGCATAAAACCTGTTTGCCTTTAGTATAAAACCTGGAACAAAGCCAGTGATCCATAAATAGTTGTTGGATAAAGAAATTAATGGTTAATTCTGGATGTTTTGCTACTTTTTAAGGTCCTGTCCTCAAGTCCTCAGACCTAATTAAATTAGAACACAACTTCTTACCCATTTATTCCTTATTCTTCCCCCTACTGCCCCCCACCAAAAAAAGACTTAGGCAAAAAAAAACTAAATCATATGAGTTCAAATGAGGAGACTGATAAAACTCTACCCTCTTCAGGGACTTAAAATGTACTTTGTAAGTAGTTTTCTACTCAATAACTTAGAGTTGCCTTTATTTATATTAAGTCTTATTTCTAAAGATAATTATTTATTAAGAGAAAAAAAATAAATGCTTCAAATTGGTCCTGGAACAGACAATGAAATGAGATGAAAGTTCCCACCCATTCTCTCATTTACAAATATATATATTTGCATTTCTACTTGGTTGTGAAGCATAAATATAAAAGTGGCATAGTCTTTTTCCCCCAGGACTTTACAATATAGCAGGTCAATGCATAAACTGTAATATGAGAGCAAGAATAAGATAAACACCATAGCAGAGGACAGGCACACAGATCATTAAATCATAATTTAACAACTTAGGGGAAGACTTCCTAGAGAAGAAAATATTTTATTTGGGACTTAAAATAAATGGACTACAAAGTGAGGAAGGCTAGCCCAAAGTGAAGGAAGAGCCTAAGTAAAGAGTGTGAAGAAGGGAAGCCTGGGATTTGATTAGGGAGCAGAGGGGTATCTGCATCTACAGCAAAGAATTTATGAAGAAAAACAGTTGGAAATTAGCTAAATTGAGGTCAATGTACAGGACATTGAGTAGTCTGGATTTTAATCTGTAGATCTGTTCCCAAATACCTTCTTCCTGTTATTTGTGTTGCCTGCATTACTTTTTATTAGAACCTTTTTTAAGTTGATATTTCGTTTTGTTTAATACTTTCACTTTAAAAGGAACTTACTCTCATTATGGTAAATGATAAACCTATATTACATGCTCTAAATAAATCCAGAAAACCCAACACTTACTAAGTTCTAATTTGACTTTGTTTCTTCTCTACTCGCCTGAGCTGAGCCTATTGGAGATCAACAAACATTGAAGGTTTGATCCTGACCTAGCATTAAACTGATGCTTTTTCTTAGACAATATCAGAAGAATCAAAAGAAGATTAAATTGAAATTAAATGACTTACTAAGAGATATAATATTTTTTAATCCTGAGTTTCTGTGCTAGTGAAATTCATCTCAAATACCTTTTAAAACCTTGACCTGTGCCACTGCCTTTATCCTATACTTTCAGAAACTCTGCTCACGACACTGGAGAGGGCCCCAAGGGTTTTAGGTATCCAAGTAATATAAAGGCTGCCCACGCTTAAGAAGGAAAACCCTGGCAGCATTGTTGCAAAGGGCATCTGGGAACAGGAAATCCAGCTGAGAGGCTATCACAGGATCTAGGCCAGAGGAGAAGAGCCTGAGCTGAGGGATGGATCCTCCCACATGCCCGGTACTGAGAGAGTAGTGCCCAGTGACATATGGGGATCAGAGAGTAATCTTGAAGAGGAATCTGAGACTCTAACTCTGTGACATGGTAACAGTTATAGGGACTTAAAGGTAACTGAAGAAGAAGGAGAGAATAGAAGAGGGGCTAATAAAAGGATTTATTTGGGAAATGCCAGAAATACGTTGAAAGAAGAGAATAAGGTCATTAAGACAAGCCTGGGTACTACCTTCATCTAAAGAGATGGGAAGTGAGGAACAGGGAAAAATAGGTTAAGGTTCAAAGAAAAGGAAATTAAGAGAGTTCATATCAGATGAACTTTAGTCTCCATGAAATGCAAGATAAAGCTTTATATGGAAAACAAACTTAGTGAAGACATGACAAAAATCTAAATTCAGTAAAGATATTACAATCTTTTCTATACAAGGCTTTGGTGTGAATAAGGAGCTTCATTGTCATGCATTAAAATATTACAGACTCTGCATAAATTTCGAAATAGTGCAAATTTAAATTCACATGACAACTGCTAAGAAAATTTAGGTAGGAACTAATATACTCTGGCTTTTGCACATGGGCGAATCATAATTCTATGTGACCTACACCTACAAACTTAAAATTCACTATCTATGTGTCAGAGTCACATGGTTTTCAAAGTTTAGGGATGGAAGGAGTCTTCAAGATCACCTGGGCAAGTCTTAATTTAATTATTGAATCCTGTCCACCACACAATGAGCCATGCTCAGATTCTCCACGCATGCCCTTACCAACTCCTGAAAAAGTTTATTCTTTCGTTAGACCAACTAATTCCATTTTTAAATAAACTGCAATTCCCTCAGAGTAGTATGTACAATAAAAACAATTTTAGTGCTGTACTGACTGACTAAATCTGAGTTTCTTGATGACACCTCTCCACCTCCCCACCCTACTAAATCCCACCAGAATAAAAAGAGTCATGCTGACACTTTGGTTAGTGGTCACCAAGTTTACTTGATAAAAATATGGTGTTTGGAGTAGTTTAATTAAATATTTACAGTGAAAGAGCATTTGAATAGATACTTTAACATATATTGTGTTTCTTCAGAGCTTCTAAAACATTCATCGCTAACATACGTAAGCATCTCTCCCCACTTTCTACCTGGGATTATGTTTACTACCTTGTCTATTTATGTTCAGCTTACCAGATCATAAGCTCTCTAAGGTAGAGTCATTTCTCTTTCATACATTGCTTCATTTATTCATCTGTCAGCTGCACCAGGGTAGGCTCTACTCCAGGTCCTGGGTAAGAATGATGAAAGGTTACCTACATTCCCTGGACCCTCATGTAGTTGAGTCAACAGCCTTGCCCAAAGCACAGTTTAACATTATATTTTGCCTTTGTTTTACTAAAGTTTCACAAATTGAAAAAGATGTAAACATTTTTATAAGCATTTTAGCTGGATGTACCACCCGTAAATACTGAAATATGCTTGTAGCTCCATTGAGGGCCTCCTTCCTGACAACTGAGTTTATAAAATAAAAATTAAAAAAAAAAACATCAAAATGGATCTGATGTACTTGTTGGCAAAATGAAGAAATTGGACTAACCAGTTCAGTTTCTGCAAGCCCAGATTCTATGTTTTGTGCTCTATGATGATTTGAGGGCTGTTGGTAGGTGTTCTAGAGATGTGTCTTCAGTATGGTGATCACATTTTGTGGATCCATTGACGTTATTTACTCCAGTCTTGCAATATGTAATGTGGTGATGCATTACGATAAGGAGTAACAGTTTTTCTGTTCTCAGGGCGGCATTCATATGCTTAGACACTAAGTTGTCAGCTGCATGAGAGAAAGATCTGGACAATGCCTGGTGCCTACTCATGCTTATTAATTCTGTCGAACTGCCCTGGGAAATAGATGTCAGTATCCCATACATTCTCAACCAGGAGGTGCTACCTTCAAGCGGGTGAACACTGGTTCTTGGGCAATGAACAAATTTTATTCTTTATGTATACAATGTAAATTACACAAAAATCCGATCTATAGTGTTCTGTGGTATCAAAATATCGTGTAGGGTGATTAGATTTAAAAAAAAAAAGGACTCCTTAAGGGGATGTGATATGGAAAAAAAGGTTGAGAAATGAAGATTATGCTCAAGGTATAGCTGGGGAGTCTGAGGCTGAGAAAGTTAAAGTGGCCTGACTTTGGTTACCTGGCTGGCCCTTGGACCCACCCTGACTGATCCCAAAGACCACTATGCATTCCAAACTTGCTAGCTGACTTTGTTAGTTGGCTGGTAGGGGTCAGCAGTGCAGTCTCCAGGGACTTTAGATTATGTCTTATGTTCACAAAGTTTAGCCAAATGTTGATAGAGACAGCGGGGAAACAGGGAGCAGTAATCTCCCAAGGTTTCTAAGGAGGCTGTTGTGTCATGCAGATGAGTGCCCTGTTCTGGCTCATGTGCTAAATTCATTTTATTTATTTCTATGATAGCTAAGGAGAATTAAAAAATATATATATGTACATTGTAAAAGGAATTTCAGGGATTCTGAAAGCTATGACATTGTAAATTTAAGGCCTGTGCATTAGCATACATGAAATGCACACAGGCAGATCATTATACACATTTGCTTTCTTTCTGTAATTCATTAGTTCTCAGCACTTGAGATACTCGATGCACCCAAATGGAAGAGCCACTGAATTCTTATTGAATTCTCGTGATGACTACAGATGTTCTTGTTGTTGCTAGATAATGACACAGGTTGAGGTGATTTGTAAGAGCGGCATTGCAGTCTCAGGTCCTGTGTTGAATTTAGTCAGAACCTCTAGGGTGTGTTTACTGAGAGTGAGACCTAAGAACAGTACATCTCCTTGGTGACACGTGCTTGTCCTCAGAGCCTCACCACAGAGGGATTTTTCATTCAAGTCACACAAGGACAGTCTGCCAAACACCTTTGATGTTCCTGATTTCTAATGCTCCGAGTTAAGAAAAGATTAGCAAGGGAGTCACAGTTAGTGCATTTTGGGCTTAGTCTAATGAGTGTAATGATTCAGCATGGAAATTTCTAGGATGTGAAAGAAAAAAAGGAGGGAGCAAGGTATCCCTGAAATGGAAAGGATTAAAATTTTCAGAGCCTAGTAGGCTAGTCTTCAGAAAACTGCAAAGGGAAAATGTGCTTAAATCACAACAGCAATATTTCAGGTTAAGTGTAAGTAGAATAAATAAAGTGGGAGGCATGTTACACTGAAATCAGTTATCAAGGGAAGTAATGACATGGCCTTCTCAAGGCTCTTTAAATATAAGATTGATTTCTTATCTGTCTGGAATGAAGTTGGAATAAATCTACTTTGAAAGTAAACACAATTTGAATTTGCTTAAGGTTTCTTATGTCCATTGTGTCTCTGAGTTTCTTTTTTTTCCAAAGCAACTTTTATATATTGAGTAGAAGAGAAACAACACATAGACCCTGCAGCTTGATGGCCTGGCTTCGAATCCCAGCTTTGCTGTCAATCAGCTATGAGATCTTGTGGATCTTATCTAAACTCTGTGCCTCTGTTTACTCATCTGTGAAGTGGGAGTACAATAGTACTTACTTTATACAGGTTTATGAGGATCCAATCACTTAATCTTTTTAAATGCCATATAAAAGTTTAAAATGAAATCTTTTAAAAAATTATTATGTAAAGACTTTATGTCACCTTTAATTACCAACTGAAAGACTCTTTCATTGGTGTCTTTGAAGTTGTATACATGTATCACTATCTCATATCCTGAAGCAGATTATTTGAATAAAGTTTCACATGCTTTTAAAGCATTTCATGTTTAGAGATTTAGGTATTTGCATAGTATGTTTGAATTGTCAAGAGAACCCAAAGAAACAAAACCTGCCTCCCTCTGGTGTTTTTGGCACCTTGACAGCTATGGGTCGGATGGTGTCTTAGTGTTACACTCAGTAACCTAAACAGGCTGTCTCTGAGGACACCGCTTTTCTGGAAGCTTTCTTGTGTGGTGGCTGTTGTCACTTGCACACCTCAGTTACCTCCTTGCTGGGGGAGCTATCCATGTCCTTGCTCCTGGTTTCTGCCTTTAGACCACTGTTCTCTCTCCCTACTCCTAAGGTCCACAGAGCTTTTACAACATGACTTCAGATGCTCCTCCTTATTCTCTGCTCTCCTCCTGGCCACATCGCAGATTTACTGATTTTCTCTCAATCACCACTGTAGTCTTCACTCCCAATGCTTTCAAAACCCACACAGACAGCACATTCATCACCCTGGACTCCCAGGTCCTTAAACTTATTGTCCTTGCCCTATGTGCCACCTCAAGCATTCACCCTCATGACGCTACCCCAGACTAATACTTCTCAACCTCTATGAGTTGAGAAGTCACCTGGGATCTTGTTAAATTGCAATTTAGATTCAGTAGGTCAGGCATGGGGCCCAAGATTCAGCATTTCTTACAGGCTCCCAGGTGATACTGATGCTGCTGGTCCAAGGACCAGATTTTGAATAATAAGGCTCTCGACTGTCAAAACTATCCTACCTGCACATCTCATTGACTCTCCTTTCAAAATGATATCCTATGTCCATCCACTTCTCAGCACCTTTTTGCTACCACTATAGTTCAGATCACCCCATTTCTCATTCTTGGGGGAAAATAGGTCATAAAGAATTACTGCCATGATTGCCTTCTGTGTGGGTTCCCTGTGCCTACCCCTGCCTTATGGTCAGATCCCCACCCAGCAGCCAGAGGCCCTTTAAAAATATAAACAAGATCATATAACATTCCTAATCAAAACTCTCCAGTGAGTTCCCATTACACTTTGAAGAAATCCAAAGTACTTTCCTTGATCTGACTCTGGCTACTTCTCCACACTGACTTTCTGCTCTTCCTCACGATCATTAAACCTGTCCCCTCCTCGGGGCCTTAGTGCTTCTCTGAATGCCCTTCCCTGTTTTTCATAGGTTCTTCCTTATAACACTCAGCCCCTGGATCAGATGTCTCTTCTATAGGGAGATGGGTCCTGACAACACAATTGAACACTGTTCCCTCTCCCTTCCCAGATGCATCACTATTCCCTTGCTCTGTTCTACTTTCTTCATAGCACTTATTAACTGACATTTTCTATAACAAAATATCCATAGTTCTTTCTGGGCATCAGGTGATGTTGTAAGTCATTTACAAATATTAATTCATTCAGCATCTTAATGATCCTATGAAGTAGATATATTATTATCCCCATTTTACAAGTGAAGAAACTGAGATACCAAGAGATTAAGTTCTTATCAATATCTCATAGCTACTTATACTGTAGCCAGAATTGGAGCTCAGCTGTTTAGCCTCAGAATTCTTGTTCTGAGTCACTGTGCTATTCTTCCCTCCACTCTTGGTGTGATATAAATATATTTTTAGAAATATTATCTAATATAAAAACATGTTTGTTCTTGCCTATCTCTCCTAGTAGAATGTAAACTCCATGTGGGCAAGGATTTGATTTCTTCTAGTTTCTGCTGTTTCCCCAGCATCTAAAACCCTGCTTGGCACATAGTAGGCACTTCAGAACATTTATTGGTTTGATGAATTCTGCTGCTGTTACTCTATTTAAAAGCATCATTTGGTTGTTTAAGATATTTATGCAAAGATTAGTACCTTCATGAAAGTCTGAATGGGACCTTTTTTTACATTGGAAGAATATATGTTACTCAGCCTGTAAATTTTTAATAAAACTATTTAACATTACATATTTAAAACCTAGCTTCCCTTAATAATTTAAGCTCAACTTATAAATCTCAATATACTATTGATAAATATAGTAAAATTAAAAAGCAGCTTTGAAGTTTCTTTTACTAATGGTTAGATAGTTCAAGTTGATCAGACTAAATTCTTAAACATCTCACAAACTTGGTTAATTAAATTGCCTTCACTTTAAATTTTGTTATAATTTAATGTATTCATTTTTCTTTTTATGCATTTCAAATGCCTGACAAGAAACATTTACAACACAAGCCAAACTTCTCAAACACTTAAATTACTCTTATTAATCTAATAAACTAAGCTTATAGCAAATCAAATTCACTTGGAAATTCTGTTTTACAAACTTAATCAAATTAATATCTCTTAGCATAAAATCATAGCTATTGTAGAATAATAGATTGTTCCTAAACTTAACCAAAAAAATAACTACTGCAAAAAGTTTGATATACAGCATTATTTCTATTGAATTTTAAGCCTCGTTAGTATACAAATATTTAATTAACCTTTGGAAGAGTTCTGCACTCCTAGGCAGTCTGAAGCCCTGACCCAGATGCTCACTGAGGCTGGGCACAGGGTATGGAGACTCTGCTCATTTCATCAAAAGATCCACCCAAGCTATGACTGAGTGTTCCAGCCTCCTCTACTTGCTCTGAAACAAGAGGATTCAGGCCTTCCTCAGATGAAACTAAAGGCAATCTCCAGTGGTTTAACTGTGTGAATTTCAGTTCATTGATTTTTTTTTAAATAATTGCCTTATTGAGGTATAATTGATATGTATCAGTACTCATAGCATGTCAGTACTTCATTCTTTTTTTATGACCTAGTAATATTTTGTATAGATATTCTACATTTTGTTTATCCAATTGTAAATTGATGGCGATTTGGATTAGTTCTAACTTTTGGCTATTATGAATAATGTTGCTGTTAACACAAGTTTTTGTGTGGACATGTATTTTCAGTTCTTTTGGGAATATCCTTAGGAGTAGAATTGCTAGATCATGTGGTAACTCTATGTTTCCTCATTTAAAAGGCCTCCCAACAGTTTTCCAAAGTGTCTACACCATTTTACATTGCCACCAGGAGTGTATAAGGGTTCCAGTTTTTTCAATTTCTTGTGAAACATTATCTCATAGTGGTTTTTATTTGCATTTCTCTAGCAGCCAATGATATCAGATACATGATTTGCAAATATTTTCCCTCATTGTGTGGATTGTCTTTTCATTTTCTTGATAATACTTTGAAGCATGGAAGTTTTTAACAAAGCCCAATTTATGTATTATTTTGTTGTTGCTCATGTTTTTGATGTTATATGTAAGAATTTATTGCCAAAATTGTAGTTATACTCCTAAGTTTTCTTCTAAGAGTAGTATTAGTTCTTACATTTAAATCTTTCATCCAGTTTTGAGAATTTTCCTATATGGTGTGAGATGAGAGTCCAAATTCATTCTTATACATATGTCTATCCATTTGTCTCAGCACTGTTAGTTGAAAGACTTTTCTTTCCCATCAAATACTTTTGGCACCCCTGTTGAAAATCAGTTGACCACAGGTATATAGGTTTATTTCTAGACCCTCAATTTCCATTCCATTGATCTCTGAGTGTCCTTATTCCAGTACCACTTTGTCTTGATTACAGTTGATTTGTAGTAAGTTTGAAATTAGGAAATGAGTCCACAATGCTATTCCTCTTTTCCTTTTTTTTTTCCAATTACAGTTGACATTCAATTTTATATTAGTTTCAGCTGTGCAGCATAGTGGTTAGACTCTTATATAATTTACAAAGTAATTCCCCCGATAAGGATAGTACCTACCTGGCACCATACATTGTTCTTGCAATATTGTTGACTATATTTCTTATGCTGTACTTTACATCCTCATGACTATTTTGTAACTGCTAATCCCTTCATTTCTTTCACCCAAATTCCTTCCCATTTGGCAACCAGCAACTTTTTCTCCATATCTATGAGTTTGTTTCTGTTTTATTTGTTCATTAATTTTGCTTTTTAGATTCCACATATATGTGAAATCATATGGTATTTATCTTTCTCTCTGATTTATGTTACCTAGCATAATACCTTCCAGGTCCATCCACATTGTCACAAATGGTAAGATTTCATTCTTTTTATTATGGCCAAGTAATATTCTATTGTACATATGCACCACTTCTGCTTTATCAAATAATCTATCGATGGATGTTTACGTATCTTGGATGTTGTGAATAATGTTGCACTGGACATATGAGTGCATATATTTTTTTAGTTAGTGTTTTGGATTTCTTCGGATAAATGCCCAGCAATAAAATTCCTGGGTCACATGGTAGGTAGTTTCATTTTTTTATTTTTTGAGGAACCTCCATACTGTTATCCATAGTGGCTAAACCAATTTACAGTCCCATCAACAGTGCACAAAGGTTTCCTTTTCTCCACATCCTCTCCAACACTTGTTTGTTGATTTGTTGATGATAGCCATGCTGACAGGTGTGAGATGATATTGTGGTTTTAATTTGCATTTCTTTGATGATTAATGATGAGCATCTTTTCCTACATCTATTGGTCATCTGCCATGTCCTCTTGGGAGAAATGTCTATTCAGATCTGTCCATTTTTTAACTGAATTGTTTGTGTTTTTGTTGTTAAGTTGTATGAGTTCTTTATAGATTTTGGATATTAACCCTTATCATATGTATCATTGGAGAATATCTTCTTCCATGCAGTAAATTGTCATTTCATTTTGTTGGTGGTTTCTTTCTCTGTGCAAAAACTTTTTAGTTTGATGTAGTCCCATTTATTTTTCATTTTGTTTCCTTTTTTGAAGAAACATATCCAAAAAATATTACTAAGAGCAATGTCAGAGAGTTTATTGCCTATGTTTTCTTGTAGGAGTTTTATGGCTGTTCCTCTATTTCAAGATTGTTTTGACTATTTTGAGTCCCTTGCATACCATACGAATTTGAGGATCAGTTCGTCGGTGTCTTCAAAGAAGCCAGCTGGGATTCTGATAGGAATTGCATTGAATCTGTATATTGATTTGGGAAATGTTTGTTATCTTAACAAGATTCAAACTTCTCTATGGACATGGTGTCTTTCCATTTATTTAAATCTTTCTTAATTTTTTTAAAAATAGTTTTGTATTTTTCTTTATATATTTTTACACTTCTTTTTTTAAAATTTATTTCTAAATATTTTATTCTACTCTGTGCTATTTTTTTAATATTTTGAGGTAATCTTAAATTTTATTTTACTCATTTAATTTTGTACAAATAATTTATTTTATGGTGACTTATTATACTGCTACTCAGTAAATTGACCAATGCGTAGTATAAGGTGTCTCAATTTTTCCTTTTACCCCATTCACCCATTTCTTCCCCCTCCACCCCAAACTCTTGCCTCTGACAACCACTGATATGTTCTCTGTATCTTTGAGTTTGGTGTTAGGTTGTTTTTTTTTTTTTAAGGTTTAATATATGAGAGTTTATACAATATTTGTCTTTCCCTGACTCATTTGACTCAGCATAGTGCCCTTGAGGTCCATTCATGTTTTCACAAATGGCAAGATTTCATTCTATTTTATATATACATATACACACATATATATACACACACACACACACACACACACACACACATACACACACACACACACACATACACACACACACCCTGATATATGTATGCCATAATTTATTTATCCATTCATCCATCATTGGACACTTAGGTTGTTTCTATGTCTTGGCTTTTGTAAATAAAGCTGCAATCTGTAAATTTCTTTGGGTTGTATGGCCATTTTAACTATACTGATTCTTCTAGTTCTTGAGCATGAAATATCTTCCTATTAATTTGTATCTTCTTCATTTTTTTCATTAGTGTCATAGTTTTTAATGTACAGATTTTTCATCTACTTGGTTAAATTTATGCCTAGGTATTTTAATTTTTTAATAAAATTATAAATAGGATTTTTTAAAATTTTTAATAGTTCATTATTAGTGTATAGACATGCAACAGATATTTGTGTATTAATTTTGCATCCTAATAGTTTTGTATTCTAATAGTTTTTTGATAGAGTCTTTATGGATTCCTATATATAATATCATGTCATCAGCAAATTCTGACAGTTTTAATTTTTCCTTTAAATCTGTATGTCTTTTATTTCTCTTTTTTACCTAATTGCTCTGGCTGGGACTTCCAATACTGTGTTAAATAAAAGTGGCAGGAGTGGGTATCCTTGTCTTGTTCCTGATCATAAAGGAAAATTTTCAGCTTTTCACCATTGAGTATGATGTTAGCTGAAGGCTGTCATATATAACCTTTATAATGTCGAGGTACATTTCTTCTATACCTGCTTTGTCGAGAGTTTTCATCATAAATTAATGTTGAATTTTTGTCAAATGGTTTTATTGCATTTATTAAGATGATGATATGATTTTTATTTTTCATTTTGTTATTGTGATGTATCACATTGACTGATTTATGGATATGGAACCCTCTTCCATCCCTAGAATAAATTCCACTTGATCGTGTATGGGTCTTTTAATGTCTGGTTGAATTCAGTTTGCTAATATTTTGTTGAGGATTATCGAGGATTATGTTCATCAGGGATATTGGTCTGTAATTTTCTTTTCTTGCTGTGTCCTTGTCTGGTTTTGGTATCAGGGTAATGCTGGCCTCATAAAATGAGTTTGGAAGAGTTCCCTCCTCTTCTGCTTTTTGGAAGAGTTTGAGAGGATTGCTATTAAATCACTAGTGAAGCTTTCTGACCCCAGACTTTTGTTTGTTGGAGGTTTTTGATTCCTTATTTAATCTTCTTACTAGTAATCAGTCTGTTCAGATTTTCTATTTCATCTAGGTTCAGTCTTTGATGCTACTTTAAATGAAATTATTTTTCTAAAGTTTATTTTCAGACTGTTCATTACAACTATACAATTGATTTGTGTATATTGATCTTGAATCCTGACATCTTCTTGAATTTATTAGTTCTAATATTTGTAGTGGATTTTTTAGGATTTTCTGTATGCAAGATCATGTCATCTGTGAATAGAGATAGTTCACTTCTTCCTTTCCAGTGTGAATGTCTTTTATTTTTTATTTATTTATTTTTGACTATCTAGTACAATGTTGAATAGAATGGTGAGAGTGGATGTCCTTGTCTTGTTCCTGAAATTAGAAAATATCCAGTCTTTTATGATTAAGCATGATGTTATCTATGTGTTTTTAATAGATGGCCTTTTTCAGATTGAGAAAGTTCCTTTACATTCTTAATTTTTGAGTGTTTCTATCATGAAAGGGTGTTGGATTCTGTCAAATATTTTCTCTGTGTTTATTGAAATTATCAGGTGATTTTGTTTTTTATTCCATCAAAGTGATATATTTTATATTAATTGATTTTCAGATGTGAAATCAATCTTGTGTCCCTGGGATAAACTTTACTTGGTCATGTTGGGTAATTCTTCTTATATATTGCTAGATTTGGTTTGCTAGTATTTTTTGAGAACTTTTGCCTCCTTATTCATAAGAGATATCGGTCTATAGTTTTTTTGTGAGTGATGTCTCTGGTTTTGGTATCCGGTAAATATAGCTGATAGAATGAGCTAGGCACTGTTCTCTCTTGTTCTCTGTTTTGAAAGTATGTATGAAGAATTGGTATCAATTTTTCTTCAAATTTTTTGTAGAATTTATTGATGTCTTTTTAGGAATCTTCTCTGGCTTTCTATACCATCTTGCTTCTTCTTAAAATTTATAGTAAATGTGAATATCTGGAACATCAGTGCTTACTTAGACTACATTTTAAAACATGTTAGTAATTTTATTGCTGTTGTGGGACAAGGAAGAGCACCAAATAATAACATTTTTAGAATTGTGTCTTCAGTGATTTTATGTGAAAGAAGGGGGAGGATTACCTGGACTATTCGTATCACATTATGTCTACTAGGGTACCTTTGAGGTTATTGTCTTATCTTTTCCTTTGGTTTTTAGGCAGATTCTGTAATGGAAGTATACAAAATTAACTTTCTGAATCTTTCCATGCATTAAAACACTATAAAATTCTTAGAGGAAGGGTAAGTTTCATATTTCATAATCTACAGGAAAATTTTGTTTATTTTTTAATGGTTCCTTCCAAGTGAACAAAGTGGAAACATACGTATTGCCTGTCACCTGTAGATCCTGAAGTCATCTCTATTTTGCAACTGCATACATCATGTTTCCCATTTTTCCTTAACACCTTATATCTTTTCCCAGAGCAAACTTGGCCTGGACCTTCTTCTGACTTCTAGGTCACTAAGTTTTCTCCTTGTCTGCTTTAGTACTTTAATAATCTTGCTATTTTTTTGAAATATTTTCCAATTAATAACAAAAATCTTTGATATATGGTTGCAACAGCAATGCTCAGATTGCAAGGAAGAAAGAAGAGAAGGAGAGACATTAAATAGGGCCAGATGAAGAGGGAATGGGAATTTGCCAGTGTGTGGATTGTCCAATAGGTGGGGGTGGTGGATTATAGGAGACAAGGACAGTCCAAGTGGCTATTCAGGTACCTTTCTGGTTTGTAAATTCCCATCACACTCATCACACTCTTGTTAATTAAGGTCTGAATAATGTCAATATTGGTCTTAGGGATTATAGAATCTATTCTCTGAGTCTGTTTTACTGCCATTGGTGATTAAAGCATTATAGAAGGATATTTTATGTATGCTGATTTTTTCCTGGAATATTTCCTCACGGTTTTCAGTAAGTGAGGTCTTCCATATATAAAACCTTTTCCTTGTGAAATCTTTGAAGTTTGGTTTGGAGTAACAGCCTTATTGGTAAGGTGGGGAATGACCTAAGTGACCTATAGGGCTTTGGGTATTTAAGAGTTTTATTCTGTTTAACCTTTTAATGATGCCTTTTGGCCTTCTTAGCATTGCATAATAACAGAGTGAATCCATCATAGACATACCTGGACAAATCAGCAGCATTAATTTTAAAGTGCTATTTCAGACCTAACTTTTATATGCCTCTATCTCTTGTGAAATTTAAACATATCATAATAGGCATTTGCACTTATGAAAGGACAATATATGCATGAGAAGATAAAGAAGATCTAATGTAATACTTCAGGCCTAATTCTGTCACAGTGAGGAATAAACCATATTAATTTCAGTTCACTTATGGGCTGGTCAATGATTATTCTTCATTCCTCTGATTTTTACACCTTTCATATTTATTCAATAAAAAAATGATAGTTCTTTTATGTGTACTCGGTCTCAATTTTACCAAGTAATTTTGTTAGACAGTGGCTTTTCATTTCACTCAGTTTTATGTTTTTTCCTCATTAGAGTAATAAAAGAGTGTTTTTAATAACAAATATAAAAGTAGTACATGCTTTAAAGAAATAAACATTAAATGAATCTGCTACATTTTTAAAGAGAAATATTAGTTCTTTCAGACATATTTACAATATGTTATACTCATGCAAAAGTCGATATCTCCTAAAGTATAATTCTATTTGTTTCTTGAACTACAAAATACAGTTTTGAATACTTTAGAAAATTGTTTTCAATATAACCTTATTTTCTACCTATAAAAGTAGTACTTATTTATTATAAAAGCATTTTTAATAAAACACAGGTACATTTTTACAAGATCATTAAAAATAAATCACTTAGATATAATTAATGTTAATACTTCTATCTTCATATATTTTTTAAACTTTACTTATTTTTTTGGCTTTTTATTTCTTTTTGTTCTAACAAGGATGGACTCCAAAGCTGCTGATGAGATCTTGAGGATGGACTGTGCTTCCTTCACCAACTTCACCTTTAAGCACTCTCTCCTTCCCTCCTAACTTTTGTTGCTCCAAACACTACACAGGTCTTTTGTTTGGCTCCTCAAAAAGCCAAGACTTATCATCTCATTGCCTTGGAATATGAAGTTCTTTTGCCAGAATATTCCTGTTCTAATGTCTTACGTTCCTTTTCTGCACCTCAGTTGTAGAGTTGAATTTGTCATACTCTGTAGTTCATATCATCTTCATTAGTCTTTATTAGTTTTATTTTATTATTTTTCCTCTTCAAATCCACACCTATCTGTGCTGCTCTGCTTCTTCTCTCCCACAAATGTAGCCGTTCAGTTGAATTAAGTACAGTTTACCCTTGAACAACATGGGTTTGAACTCCCTTTACGGGTCCACTTATACACAGATTTTTTTTTCAACAAACGTAGTCGGCGCTCCATATACCGGAATTCCAAACACAGATCAAAAATATTGTTTTTGATCTGTGGTTAGTTTAATTAGCAGATGCAAAACCCAGGGATACGGAAGGCCCACTGTATATTTATTGAAAAATATCTGCGTGTGAGTGGATATATTTCACACCTGCGTGTGCAAGGGTCAACAGTATATATGTATTTGTATTACCTTTTGTTTAGATGGGTATCTTCCCCAGCAGACTGTGAGCTTTTGATTGCGGGGACAGCACCTTTCTTGTTCACCACTCTCCTGAACTGCTTCACATCACGCCTTTCACACCAGCATCCCTGACACATCTGAATCTGGGTGATGCTTGCTTCCTCTCTTCAAATTTTGTTTTTTGCCTTTTAGTACGTATGTATATATTATTATTATTATTATTATTATTATTATTATTATTATTATCATTGTTATTATTTTATTATCATCATGTTGAAAGCAGACATGAGATACTGAGTAAAAGTAACTGAGATAAATTGATTTGTTGTAATCCTGTTATTATACTGAGCCCTATTGATGTGATGATGGGAGGGGAAACTTTCTGTGCCCTGTGGTTAGGTCTCAGTCTTCAGTGAGTCTATGCCCCTGGGCTGTAATCTTCACAGCGTTTATGAGTTTTTTCCCCGCCTTTACGTGAGACTGGAAGGCTAGAGAGGGCTGGACTTAGGTAATTTCCTCCCCTCACCTCAGACCTTGGTAGGACTGGAGGTGGCTCTTTCCTTTTCTCCACCAGGTTAGGCTCCAGTAAAAAGTTTCCTAAGAGAGCAGGCTTTTGTTAAGGGGAACAAAATGCTCTGGGCTTATTATAAAATATTTACTTTTCCCTTCTCCATTCTGGAAGCAGGATGGGATTTTTTTCTGTCATCTTCCCTCTAAGATCCCTGTGGGGCTCCTGAAGATGAAACTCACAAAAGTGTGATGACACCTCCACCTCAGGCTTAGGTCTCCAGGAGTTTTCATCTCTCAGGCTGATTCATGCTCAGTCTCTAGCAATTAGCCAATTACTCTTTAAGTATCGCTACCTGTTGCTGGCTTCAGAGGAGATTTCTCAGAAATTTCTGTGCCAGGTAAGCTTTGCTTTTCTGTGTCTGTGTGTCTCAGTTTTTCAGGGTGGTTATTTGTCCTATGCTTTCAATTCTCTGCAGGATCTAAGAAAAGTTGTTGATTTTCACGTTTTCTTGTTATGTGACTGGAGTGACAACTTCCATTCTCCTAATATGTCAGACTAGAACCCGGAAGTCTAGAAGCTTTATTTTTGATTACTGCACAGTATTCCATTGTGTGTATATATATCTAACTCTTGACAACATTTAATTTTGAAAAAAGAAAAAATATTTTCATGTTATCAAAGAACCAGGTGTAAAACATCACAGAATTTTATGCTTTACTCCAGGAATCCATTCTACTTTAGATGTTTGTAATTTTATTAACAGGCTTTTTAGATTCTTCCCACTTAAGCCTTCCTTTACACACATTTAGGAAAAATGTGAAATATTAGATGATAATCATATTAAAGTCTGTAAATTTAAATTTGTTCATGAATATAAAGGCAAAGCTTAGTCATTCCTACTGTAAGGAAACTATATTTTGGGTTATCTTCAAGAAGACACAGTTCATTTACCAGATAATGAGCATTTGAACTTTTAATTTACTTTTGTTATTAAGCTGTTTTCTAAGAATTGCCTTAAATTCTGCTAGTCGTTGTTTCCCGCAGGTGTGGGTTTTAATCTCTGAAAAGGTGCAACTGATTAGCAGTGTAGCTTGTTTGTTTCATCTGCTTGTACACGCTGCATTTTACATTTCCTCTCTGAAAGAGAAGTCAAGGTCATCTCATCACAGGTGAAATATGAAATGATACCCTATAGTTCATCATCCTCTAACTTAAAAGTAAGGAATTGCTCTTAAGAAAAAGCTCCATCAGCTGTAGGTTATAAATATTAAAATGGTTATAACATTTGCTTTTGGTTTTGCATTATATTTTAGGTGTTTCATAGATATGACAGATTTAGAAATGGCTTTCAATCAACCTTGAAAGAGTCTATAAGACTATTTTGGACTTGCCTGAGTGACTGTGGTAATAATGAGTTTAGGTGGTTCTCTTTCCATTAGGTGATAGAACCATTAACCTACTGTAAAATAAGGAGAGCAGAGAATGCCTTAAATTGAACAGTCTTGGTTTTACTTGTGTGTACTGTGATAAGGTAGATAGGCCTTAGAAAATCAACCCCATGAACTCAGCATTGAAAGTCCTAACTTTTGGCCTTGATGTTTATTCCGAAACTCCTTCTGAACACATATAAACCTGAGAGTTGTTTGTTTTTCATCTTCATGATACTTTGTTTCTCCATCTTTTGGACTGTATCTAATACTGACATTGAAAGAAAGACCTGGCTATATAGACTTTTCATTTGGTTAAATAAAGGCATGCAAACATGAAAGGAAAAAAGAATCAGTGAATTATGTATTTCAGCTTTCCAGTGTTATTTTTGAATTCTGTAGATACTTTAAAACAATGCTATCCAATAGAACTTTCCACAGTAATGGCCCTGTTGTTATGCACTATTTAATGATAGCCACTATCCATATGTGGTTATTGAGCCTTTGAAATGTGGCTAGCATTATTAAATTTCAAATTTTATTTAATTTTAACTTAACAAGCACTTTTGGCTAGTAACTTACCATATTGGACAGCACAGATTTAGATATTTGCTTGTTTGCTGGGTTTTTTTTTAATGTCTATAAAATTGTGTGTATGTGCATGTGTTATAAGAAAAGCTGAGCTCTAAGTCTTTCATTTGAAGAAAGCTATCAAGAAGAAAAATTGGCACAAAAAATGTATAATTGGTTATACATAGAATCTGTAAGAATTGCCCAAGAGATCATTTAAAGCATAACAAATTTGGTACACAAATTTAAATGGACTTGTTCCCAGAACATGGAAGAGCAGTCTAGGAACTGAAAACAATGTCAGCTAAAAAGAAGGAGAAAGGGGGACAGTGGGGAGAGAGGAAGGAAGGAAGAATAAGAATGAATATACAATTTATTCATTAAAATTTTAGAAATTCTAACTGAGGAAATATTATTGCACTGGCTCTCTAGTACAGTGGGTGAGCGGGGAGCTAATTTAATCTAGCTGTTTTCTGTAGTGAAGACTCAGGGATTATACCTAAATTAACAATACTCTGCACAATAGATAACTTTTCAGATTAAAGATAGAAATTGCTAAAAGTGAAAAATAAAAGTGTTAAATTTACAGAGTTGGGCACTACTGAAAGTGTTATGTAATTCAAATCTTTAATGATAAACTTGAGGATTTTCCCAACTGTTTGTGCTCCTGTAGAGTTTGAAATAAAGTACCAACATTATTGTAGGACTGTCTGGCATAAGGATTTTCATCCTCCTAAGAAGGTGGCTGGTTGTGAGTGTGGAGAGTGGGGAGTCAAGCAGCAGTGCCTGGTGGTGTTTGAGGAGTGAGACTGGATGGATGGGCAGAAACTTTTCCCTCTCTGAAGTTTTATTGTTCCCTTACTTTTTTCTCCTAAATATTTGTTTTTCTCTAGTTATCTTTCTTTTGCTTTTTATCTATCCCCAAAGATTATCATCCAGTTCAATGGTCATAATAACAGATTTAACTGTTTTGACCAGTTAAAACTAAAATACAAAACACTAAGTCCCACTTTACCTCAGTCCATCTGCTAATATATTTTATTTTACCTTTATCTTCTTCTTAGTGTTTCTGAAGCAACTGTGCAGCTGTTTCCTTCCTTGGAGAGAGAGAACAAATTGCTAACGATCTGTCAGATTTCGGTGTTGTGGTCTGGGTGTGACAGTTCTGAACATACTGATTCCAAGAGAACACACTTACTATATTTAGGGTTTAAAATGTAGTAGTGCCACAATAGTAACATATAGAGAGGTTGAAGGTCTTACATGAGATGCTTAGCACCAGCCTGGTTTAGACAAACTGCTGTACGGACTAATCCCCATTACTCTATGTAGCTGGATGGCATTTTGGCCAGGTCAGTGGCATTTGAGGGGATTAAGATAGGAGAAAGTGTTGAATTCCAGAGGTGGGACATGGCAGAATTAGGAAAATATTTCTATTGCATCTTTTGATGTGTTGGGGACAGAATAGAAAAAAGGCTTAACAGCTAGAATCCCTAATCCCACTTCTCACTTAAAAAAGAATATCCAGAAGAGCTTTGGGAAGGTGCCCAAATATTCCCAGTGTCTGGTTTAGCCCTGCCAACAATAGCAACAAACACAGTCTCTATGATATCTCCTCCTGTCTCAGTTTATTGGGAGAATTTGTAACATTTCCAGGCTTCAGGTGTACCCCTAGCACATTGTCACTTTGCTCACTGGTCATCTTACCTTAGCATTAAGAAATTCTGCCCTGGTTCATCCCCCTAAGTTCTGGCCCCTATCTGGAAATTCTTGTTGTTCTTGTGATCTGGGCAGTGAAAACATCAAAGCCCCAATCTTAAAGAATGTCTTTCTACAGATGTGTGTGTATGTTGCAAGTGTGTGTGTATGTGTGTTTGTATGGAGAGAGAGAGATGACAACTATGGTGCTGTAATGCAGGGATTCCCAACCACACAGCAGGAGGTGAGTGGTGGGCCAGTGAGCAAAGCTTCATTTGTATTTGCAGCTGCTCCCCAGGGCTAGCACCTCAGCTCCACCTCAGATTGTCAGGCATTAGATTCTCATAGGAGCACCGGTTCCTGGTGCCACAAAGATTGGAGACCACTACTGTAGTGATTTTTTGGAAAGTCATGCTTAATAACTTTCCGTGTATCTTTGTAGAATATATTAGTATCAACAGAGTATAATTACAACACATCGTAAGTGTAAAATTAGACATTACAGTGCATGTTTTTGAGTAAACCTCAAAAAAAACAGAAGTGAATTTAAAAATCTGGAATTCCATATTAAGCTATATTGTAGATTTGTTATCCTGGTAACCTCTCACAAACACCTAGAGGACCTGGAGAAAATGGAAATGCATAACTGAATATGCAAGAAAGACAGAGAATCTCCACATGCAAAAATATATCGGTAGGAATGCAAGTATAAACTGGCTTTCAGTGTTCAGCTGCTCTGAAGACAGGTTCTAATTTTGATAACCAAGAGGTTTAACTTTTTAAATTTTTTAAGGGAAAACCACAGTAAAGGATATAATTTATATTGGAATATGATCCATAATTACATATACACCACCGAACAGTAGATTTTGTAGCAACATGCACAGTTCTGAGGATCAGTGTTAATATATTCTCTGTTATATTGTATTCCATTCTGTTTTATTGTAAAATGTTGGCCATGATGGTGGTTCTCAGTCTTTTCTGTTACTTCAGGTCACCTGAGAGCTATAAAAATGTACATTGCTGGTCCCATCCTCTGTGATTCTGATTTAATGGGTCTTGGGTTCTGGCCTGGGATCCAGAGTTTTTAAAAGCTCTCTGGATGATTCAAATACATAGCCAAGGTTAAGAAACACAGCACTAAATTGATTTCACTATTAATGGGTCTTAACAGCAGTTTAAAGAGCAGTGTTACAAGAGGATACACCTTTAATGAAAGAGTAGACTATATAGATATAAAATCTTCCACCACAGAAGAAACCGAACAAAAAACATAGCTATATCACAACCTGAGTGATGTGTGTGTGCTTGTGGATTTGGGAATAGAAAGTGGACACTCTGAAGAATATGTGACCACAGGCCTGCTCACACTTGTTTTTGTATCTATACTACTACACATTGAGAAATCAACATTAAAATCCCAGGTGGGCAACAACCTGGGTCACCCAGCAGTGACAAACACAAATTTCTATAGAGGAAGACACTTCAACCCACGTTCAGCAGGATATCTTTCTCAATATAAAACACGAGCCTTTCTCCAAGGCTGCAAAATGCATGAGGGTACAAACCAGAGAATAAGCAGAAATAACATACAGAAAAACTGTACACTATGCTCCTGGAACTTCAAATATGGAAGATAGGGGGAAAAATTCTAAACTGATTGAAGAAACATCAAATGAAAACTATAAAACTAAAGTATGCTACTATCAAAAAATAAGTGAAAAAAATTTTTAAATATCAAATAGAAATATCAGTGGTATGTGGCAGATTAGGCACAGCTAATTCATAGAATTAGTAACCTGGAAGATAGAGCCAAAGAAATACTCAAATGTTGCATATTGCTCTCTAGAAGTAGAGAGGAAATGTGAACAAAATGAAGAGACATTAAGGATAACTAATAGGATAACTAAAACTTTCCATTGGAAAGTTTTAAGTGCCTTAAATGAGATTTCCAGAAGAAAATAATGAAAATGGATTCATGGCTTGGAATTTTATTTATTTAAGTTTTTGGATGGTTATGTGCTTAATAAAATTATAAGTTTCAAGTGTACAATTCTATAATATATCATCTGTATATTGCATGTTCACCACCCAAAGTCCAATCTTCTGCTACATTTTTTTTCAATTACAGTTGACATTTAATATTTTATATTAGTTTCAGCTATACAGCATAGTGGTTAGATACATAATTTATAAAGTGATTCCCCAATTAGCCTAATACCCACTTGGCACTGTACATAGTTATTACAATAATAGTGACTATATTCTCTATGCTGTACTTTACACCCTCTTGACTATTTTGTAACTACCAATTTGTACTTCTTAATCTCCTCACCTTTTTACCTAACCCACAACCTCCCCCATCTGTCAATCACCAGTTTGTTCTCTGATTCTATTTCTGTTTTGTTTGTATATTTTGTTCTTTAGATTCCACATATAAGTGAGATCATATAATTTTGTCAAACAAAGAACTCTATGACTTATTTCACTTAGCATAATACCTTCCAGGTTCATCATGTTGTTAAAATGGTAAGATTTCATTCTTTTTATTGTCTGGTAATATTCCATTGTATATATGTACTATATCTTCTTTTTAGCCAATTGTTTATTGCTTCGCTATCTTGTCTATTGTAAATAATGTTGCAGCAAACATAGGGGAGCATATTATCTTTTCAAATTAGTGTTTTGGTATTCTTTGGATAAATACCCAGAAGTGGAATTGCTGGGTCATATAGCAGTTTCATTTTTAAGTTTTAGAAGACCTCCATACTATTTTCCATAGTGGTTGTAGCAATTTGCAATCTCAACAGTGCACAAGGTTTTTCTTTTAACCATATGATAGCCAACATTTGTTGTTTGTTGAGTTATTGATGACAGCCATTTAGATGGCTATGAAGTAATACCTCATTGTGGTTTTAATTTGCATTTCCCTGATGATTAGTGATGTTGAGCATCTTTTCCTATGTCTATTGGCCATCTGTATGTTCTCTTTGGAGAAATGACTATTCAGGTCCTCTGTCCATCTTTTAATAGGATTGTTAGCTTTTTTTGTCACCACATATTTGACCCCCTATGCCATTTTCTACCCTCCCTCCCCCCTTTCCCTCTGGTAACTACCTTACTGTTGTCTGTCTATGAGTTGTTTGTTTGTTCATCTTGTTCATTTGCTGCTTTCAGTTTTACACCCCACATATGAGTCAAATCATATGGTTCTCAAAATTTTTTGTCTGACATATTTATTTAGCATCATATTCTCAATATCCATCCATCTTGTCACAAATGGCAGTATTTCATATTTTCTTATGGCTGAGCAATATTCCATTGTATATATGTACCACAGTTTCTTTATCCAATCATCTATCAAAGGACACTTCAGTTGTTGCCATGTCTTGGCTGTGAATAATGCTTCAGTAAACATAGGGAGAGGTTCATATATCTTTACAAATAAGTATTTTCAGATTTTTGAGGGGTAGATTACCAGAAGAAAGATTGATGGGTCATGTGGTTATTCTATTCCTAATTTTTTCAGTAACCTCCATACTATTTTCCATAGTGGCTGTACCAATTTACATTCCCACTAGCAGTGTATGAGGGTTCCTTTTTCTCCACATCCTCTCCAACACTTGTTATTACTTGACATGTTGATGATAGCCATTTTAACAACTGTGAGGTGTTATCTCATTGTTGTTTCAATCTGCATTTCCTTAATAGCTAGTGAAGTTGAACATCTTTTCATATGTCTTTTGGACATTTGTATGTCTTCTTGGGAGAAGTATCTGTTCAGGTCCCCTACCCATTTGTTAATTGGAGTATTTTTTATTTTTTAGTTGTGTGAGTTCTTTGTATACTTTGAATATTAACCCCATATTGAAGATGTTCTTTGCAAATATGTTCTTCCATTCATCAGTTGCCATTTTGTTTTGTCAATGGTGTCTTTTGCCATGCAGAAGTTTTTTACTTTGATATAGTCCCACTCATTTATTATTGCTTTTATTTCTCTTGGCTTTGAGGTCAAATTCATAAAATCTTCTCTAAGACAAAAGTCCTTAAGTTTCATACCTATATTTTCTTCTGTGTATTGTTTCAGGTCTTACATTTAAGTCTTTAATCCATTTGAGTTAATTTCGGTGTATGGTGAAAAATAGCAGTCTCATTTCATTCTTTTACATATGGCTTTTTAATTTTCCTAGCACCATTGAAGAGGCATTTTTTTCTTTATTATATGTTTTTGGCTCCTCTGTCAAAAATCATTTGCCTATATATATGTGAGTTTATTTCTGGGTTCTCAGTTCTGTTTCATTGGTCTGTGTGTCTTTTTTTCTGCTAATATAATGCTGTTTTAATTACTGTGGCTTTACAGTATAACTGGAAGTCAGGGAGTGTGATACCTCCAGCTTTGTTCTTTTTTCTCTGGATTACTTTGGCTATTCAGGGTCTTTTGTGGTTCTACACAAATCTGATTTTTTGTTTTGTCTTGTTTTCTTTAAAAAATGCCACTGGGATTTTGATGGGGATTGCATGAAATATGTATATTTCTTTGGGTAATGTGGCCATTTTAACTATGTTGATTCTTCTAATCAGTAAATACAGAATAAGTTTCCATTTCTTTGTGTCTTCTTCAATTTCAGTAATGTCTTGTAGTTTTGTGTCTATAGATCCTTCACAGTCTTTGTTAATTTTATTCCTAGGTATTCTTTTCGTTGCAATTGCAAAAGGATTTTTTTTTCCTTTTTATTTTTTGAAATTTCATTTTTAGTATATGGGAAAACAATGGATTTTTGTACATTGATTTTGCAATCTGCCACTTTACTTTATTTGTTTATTGTTTCTAATGGTTTTCAGTGGAGTCTTGAGTATTCTATATAAAGAAACATGTAATCTGCAAAAAGTGACAATTTTTGATTTTCAGTTTGACCTCATAAAATGTGTTAGGAAGTATTGCCTCTTCTCAGCCCTTTGGCTAAGATCAACGGGCATTATTTAATTTCTTTCTCTTGCTTGATTACTCTGGCTAGGACTTCTACCACTATGTTGAATAACAGTGATGAGAGTGGGCATCACTGAGCATTGTCTTGTTCCTCATCTTAGAAGAAAAGCTTTCAATTTTTCACCACTGAATATATTAACTGAGAGTTTTTCATATATGGCCTTTATTATGTTAAGGCATTTTCCTTTTATATCCATTTTATTGAATCTTTTGGTCATAAATGGACATTGTATCTTGTCAAATGCTTTTTCTGCACCTATTAATATGATCATATATTTTTTATTCTTTATTTTGTTAATGTGGTATATCACATTGATCGATTTGCATATGTTGAACTGTCCTTGTAACCCTGGAATGAACCGCACTTGATCCTTATATATTATCTTTTTAATATATTGTTGTATTTGATTTGCTAGCATTTTGTTTAGGGTTTTTGCATCTGTGTATATCAGAGATTGGTCTGATATGTGTTTGTGTTCTCTTTTCCAGGTTTTGGTATCAGGGTGAAGTTGACCTCATAAAATGTGTTAGGAAGTAGTACTGCCTCTTCTTAGCCATTTGGCTAAGATCAACAGGCATTATTTTTAATTGATGAGATATGAATCCTCAGATTCAGGAAGCCCAATAAATTTCAAGCAAGATAAGGAAAAAGAAATCTATACATAGAAAAATTGTAATAAAATTATAGAACATCAAGTAAAAGAACTTAAAAGGAATCATAAAAGAAAAACTTGGCACAGTGATTGCTATTCTTATATAGGTAGATATGTCAACTCAAAACAAACAGAACAAAACAAAACAGAATGTAGAATAAAGTGGTGTATATTTAAAGTGCTGGCAAAAAGTAACTGTCAATCTAGAATTGTATACTTCACTAAATTTTATTTGGAATAAGGTAAAAACAAAGGCATTAATAGACAATCAAAAAGATGAGGACGTTTGCCATCAGCAGATCCCTGAAGAGACTTCTACAGGATGTCCTACAGAAAGGATTACATTTATAGCATTCTGCAGGCCATGTACCACTCAGGGAGAAGGAGGGCTATTGACCTTAAATCTGAAGTCAATTCAAGTATGTCTTGTTGAACAACATAAGGGTAACCAGTCAAATAATAACTAGAATGTATAACACTGAAAAATTTAGAGGATAGAAAAATTTATGGTATGGAGAAAGCATATAGCAAATAGGGTGATTAGAAATTTCAAAATAATACATTAGAAACAAACCCACAGATACTAGTAAGCACAATAAATAAGATTATTAATTATCTTTTAAATTATATAAAATTTATGAGAGAGATCTTTAAAACATAACTACCTTAACAGGTTAAAAATAAAAGATTGGAGAAAGATACAATAAGCAAACATTAATCAAAAGAAGATCATTGCAGTTTTGTTAACATTAGATAAAAATAGTCTTTAAAGCAAAACTTGATTAGGAATAAAAAAGATCATTACATAACTAAAGGTATAATTCATCAGAAAGATATAATTCTAAATTTGCCTAAATATTGAACTATATAGCTTTAAAATATATATAAAATGAGCAAATTATAAGCAGAAACTTACACATATACCATTATAGTGAGAGATTATTCAACTCAGCACTTAATAGATCATGCCAATAAAAAGTTAGATATACATAATTTATAGATGACTTAAATAACACACTAATGAGCTTGATATAGTATACATATATTGAACCCTGTAGCCAGCAATTAGTGAATATACATTTCTTTCTAACATTCATAGACTTGTTCAATAATTGACCATATATGATTCATGAAGTATGTCCAAGTACATTTCATATAATTAGCATCAAAGTATAGTGTATGTTCTTAGACAACAATGCAGAGAAGTTAGAAACCAAAACTCCAAAAATAACTAAATCTGTTTTCCCAATAACCACTAACATATAAAAAATTCCATGATAATATGGGGTTTGTAGCCTTCCAAATTTTATGTCAATAGAGATTTCTTTGTTTCAAAGCAAAAACAGGATCATTCTTAAGATTACATCATTCTGTATCTTTTATAACTCAGCATGCTATCATAGATCTGCTTCCATAGTAGTACCTACAGGTGTCCTTCTATAATAGATACTGATATAATATATATAAAACATGAGCTTCATAGAACAGACACATGACCTTGGGTTACTTCACTTTGCTCCCAGTGATTTATTATCCAACAGCCTGTCCTTTTAGAATTCAACTAAGAAAGAATCAAGACTTTCAATGAGTAGCCAAAAAATACAGGTTTTAAAGCTGTGATGTACTTTATTCATGGAAAAAATAATTGGCGGTCTCAGTGAGAGCTTTTTTTGCCTTTCATTAGACACTATTTTAGTGCAGCTCAAAATCCCATTTCTCAAATAGCTGAAAATTAGAAAGAGAAGCATGCTGTTGGAGTGGTGGAGATAATGGCAGTGAGTGACAACCTGACAGTATGGCAGTCAGATAAACAAAACAGTAAAAATCCCACTACATTAGAAACCACAGTCTAGCGCTATTTCATTTGGGGACAAAGTCTCTCCCCAGTGCTGCATCACTTTATAGCAGAACAAATATCTGGAGTTCAATATATAAAGAAACAATTTTTATTGTGAAGGAAAAAGTAACATCTGTTCTATGTACTCAAGTTAGAAAGACAGGGACATTTATATCATAATTTTTTGGAAGGAAACAACATATAAGCAGTAAAAATGATTTGATGCACAGTTCCCTGGTTATTTGGAATTCAGAAATTCACCTTTGTGAGCTAAACTTTGGCAAGACTCTTCACCAACCTGGATTTTGAATTCTTGTGATTCAACAGCTGCATCTATGCTTCTCAACTAGAGCACAGTTGTCTCCTTCCTGCCCTCTTTCAGCAACTCTTCCTTGAGTGCCTGCTCTTGCCAGATGCTGCCAGGGCTGATGGATGGCATTTAAAGAAGACCAGAACCATAGACCTGCCTCTAGAATTTACAGTCTATATGGATAGCTGGAAGATGTGCACCAGTAACAACAGTGCAAGTTGGAAAGAGAATAACACGCAAGAGAGGGACAGAAAAATGCTATGGTGGTGTGAAATACTTTATCATTTGAAAAGGACCTTAAGAATAGGAAACGTTTGTGAACTGAGAGAAAGATGAAGGACAGGCTGAAGAGAGAACACACAAGGTAGTAATTCTGTTCGAGAACATAGTATGTAAAGATAAGGTCAAAAGGGCAGATTGGAGTCTCATATAGAGGACCCTGAATGCTAACATAAGAGTTTCTAAGTGTTTTCTACAAGAGAATGGCTTATTATTTAAATGCTTAGAACATAGGGGTCTTTAATACAGTACTAACACTTGCTTTAAAATTTTTCTGCTTCAGTTGAAGTCTTGTAGGTTATTTTCAGCATTTGGTCACATAATGTTCATTGTTTTCATGTAGAAAGAACTTTAGAATCATTAGGAGCTGCTTCATTGGGATTATGTAAGGAATGTCTTGCTTCTTGAATCTAAATCAGATTGAAGAGTTAAAAAAGAACAAGAACACAAGGATCTTAAATTATCCATTGCATAAAATATTTAATTTCTTATGAATAAGTGGATTTCACTAAAATTATTTTTCTGTCCTCAAGAACTCTCAGGAAAGCAGTTTAATGAAGGATACTGATTTTAGAAGCTTTTAAAATTTTTATAGTAAACTAATCAGTGAAGGCACATAAAATAGATCCATGGGTAGCAAGTATTGTATTGAAGCCCTGATGTAGTTCGCAAACCTCAGATTTACAGAGAGCATGTGGTTGGAAGTAAAGAGACCTGGGTTCTAACTCTTATCTGCTAATGACTACTTCTCTCTGGACTCTCAATTCACATTTATAGGCCTCAATTTCTTTAGCTATTAAATGAGAAGGTTGAAATGGATGGCTTCTAAGGTCCATTTATCAGGTCATAAGTATAGGGAACTAAGACAATGAATATGCAGAGAAGAAACTGTGGGGAAAAAATGTAAGTTTTAGTTATTAGTGTATTCTGATTTTTTAAAAAAGTAACAGAGAGGGTATTAATTTTTTTTCTAGCCTCTCTAAAGTATTTCTCCATCTTTTGGGAACATCTCGTTTTATTTATGAGTTATTTTGTTGATGGACGTTAAAATCAGCTACTGTGTTACTTCCCAGCCTTATCAATTTCTTCATGTTCCACAGAGCCTGGTGTTACCTTTCATCTTATAGATTTTGTAATCATCAGCGCCTTTGGAACTGAGGCATGTTCTTATCTATCTGATATATATAACTTGAGGAATTTAATATAGTAATAACAGTTTTAAAATTTGTTTTCTGTTTTAGCTGTGTAAGTCTTGCAGGCCTGTTCTAGCATTTTGTTGCATAATTTTCATTATTCACATATGCAAAGAATATTTGAATTATTAGGTGCTGCTTCATTGATGTAAGGAATATTTTCCTTCTAGAGTCAAAATAAAACTGAGGCATTAAAAGGACCATAACGCAAGAATCATAAATTAGCAAATGCCTAAAAATATAGTCTGACACGTTGAGGAACTTGTCCTTTTAACATGGGGAAAGAGTTAATAATAATTTTAATTATTTTGATAGATTTAGAATTATTGAATCAAAACTAACAAAAAGTCCAGGGTATTTTTTTTAATTCATTTAATTTTGTTAATTTGTTAAAGTTAATACATAGGCAATCAACAAATTATAACATATCGCAATACAAAACTGTACAAACGTATAAGAGCAGGGGCATTAATTGTCTAAGTAACATATTTGTTTTACTGTTTGTCTACATGACAAAAATACAACTGTGTTAAGTTTGATTTATCCTGCTTTTGTGCTCTTATTTAAAGCAAATAGCTTCCAATGCAGAAATTTCTTTAGTGATCAGGCACATAGAATTTGGACTTCTTATAATTATTATACAAATATGTATTGGGCTCCTACTGGGAACCAAGTATTGAGCCAGTCACTGGGATTTCAGAGGCATTCCTACCTTGGGTTCTCAGTGACCAGGGGAAGAAATAAAAAAAAATAAAATAATACTGCAGTTTAACACAAGTGCTGTGGTATACATGTGGTCTTGTGCCTAAGGAAAGGATGGAATATTTCTTAGATGGCATGGGTGTTGAAGATGGGGAAATGGGGTAAGGACAATTAGAAGCTAAGGGACAAAAGCAGCAGAGGTTGGCTTGCAGCTGGTGATAGGAATACATAAAAGGAAAGGTGGATAGGGACCAAATTGTAAATGGCCTTGGACTTTATGCTAAGGAGATAGGACTTTTATTTTAAGCAGGGAGGGGCTATCCAAAGTTATGAGACAAGGTAACACTGTTAGATTTATATTTTACAAAGGTAACAAAACAATGAGAAGGAGGATGCAGAGTGATAGGCCTGAGACGCCAAGACTGGTAGGCTGGTAAAACAACTGTTGCAATTAGCTAAGCCTCCATCATCTCACTCCTGTAATAAAGGTGGTGGAAATGGGGATTCTTTTACTTACTAAAAATCTATTTTTCATGGAATAGTCATGGTACTAAATAGCGCAAGCCATTTAGTTTTGAAAAAGACACAGTGTGCACTCCTATGGGCAGGTGGTGGTAGTATGAGTGTCATAGGGCTAATAACTGGAGCCATGAGACCACACAGGGTGGAGTGCCTGACTGACTATCTGGAGGAGAAGGAGTGAAAATGTTAAGACATGATATAAAGGAGGGATGCAGAGAACTAGAATCCAGGTTAAAAGGGGAATTAAGGTGTAAAAAGGACAGCATGTGAAGAGGCCTGTGGGGGTAAGAACAATGTATACCTGGTGAATTGAAAGTACTTCAGCTGGAGCTTGGAATACAAGTTTGAAACAAGCAAGAATTAAGACTGGGAAGGCTAGCAAAGTCCAGGCCAAGAAGAAATGACTCAGTTTGGGGACATGTTCTGGGATTCCCCAGAACATCATGGCTCCTTGACTTCTGGGATGAGGTAGAGTTAAAGGCGATGTCTGATTTGGAGCAGCTTGATGTCTGGAAGTAACCTTAACAGAGGAGAGGAATCTGGAGGAAGACAGCTGTGTGCTGCATAAATGGCACTACCATTGCACTGCCACTGGAGACAGTACCATTGATATGTCTGGGTGCTACTCTATCATGAACCTCTGCAGTGCCCTGTGCTTCCCTCAGCTGTCACAGTGAAGACTGTACTTCCTGTCTATCCACAGACTTGTGGGAAGTCCACTGTACTTTTCAGGGAACCCCAGAATTGCCCCCAAATAGTTTTCTTTCTTGTACCCCACATTGCATCAAATTCAGTGACTTGCACAGTGTGAGTCTTCATTATCTACACGTTATGTTCTGTTCTAAGCCACTATATCAAGGCCACCAGGTATCCTTGCTGGGCATTCTCAAAACAAAGTTCAGATGATTCTTGAGTTGTATATGATGGAGATCACAATTCTAAAAGCAGTAATAACATAAATATATATGTATATGCGTATATACATATGTGTGTCTATATGTGTATATGTGTGTGTGTATGTGTGTGTGTGTATATATATATATATATATACACGAATACACACACACACACATATTTTTTTGTGCATGTGAGTGTGTGTGGGTTTGAAAGATATGCCCTGGACAATATATAAATTGATATCTTCCAAGTGATTGCCAGATAAGCACCCCTTATATCAATAATGTGTACATGTGTATAAACTGAGAATCAAATAAATCCTTAATAAAATAAAAATAAAAATGTCCTAAAATATACCTTGTTGACATTTACTAAGAAAAAAATGTGTGGCAATTATTTCTGACCTCCCGCTTTATTTAATTTGATGAGCCTTTTTTTTTTAAGTGTTCAGCTGCCTTTACATCTGTAAGAGACTTTATGAAAATGTTATTTTGAATAAAACATACAAGTTAAGAAAGAAACATGTTAATTAGATCAAATGGAGCAAGCAAAAGACATTGCGGGCTGCATTACTCTTCACATTGCTTCTAAACTATTGCTGTGTAAGTTAAAGTAGCTGGTTAAATAATCACACCATAGAAACATCTGTTTTGAAATAATTTTGACGTATATCAAAAGACAATAATAAAAGATTATCTATGCACCCATTCCCATGACTTTTTTTTCTGTAGCTGGTTATCAATATACATTGTAAACAGTACACAAAATTTTAGCTATATGAATATCAAAGCCTGCTTCTCTCATTTTTTTTCAATAGGATGCCAAGTGGGCAGAGTTTGAATACTGATTATGAGAGAAGTGCTCTGATATTCAGGTTATTTGATTAGGCAACTGCCCTACAATAATCTGTTTGTGGATCCCTCCTTGAGCACCAGCTGTATCCCACACTATGCGCAGGACTGTAAAAAGTGACTAAAGCAGGTCTGACGGGAGAACAGAGGTGCTCTGCCTGCCTTTGGAGATCAAGATATCCTTCACTCATTGTAGATTTCAGAACTATTGGTCTCCCTTACTGGCCCCAGTACTTGGTACAATGTGCCCATGAACGTGGGAAGCATTGCATGTTTGAATGAATTAATATGCACAAATTAATCAAAATCCAATTCATTTCTTTAAAATACTTTTTTTCTTTACCCAAGACACAACAACAAAATAAGCCACCAATGACAACAGAGCATAGGATATGCCAACTGTATATGTAGTTCAAGGTCCTAGAAGTCAGAGTAAACATGACTGAATTAAAATAGCTGTGTTACTAAAGCATGAGAATGTGAGTTCTATAGCTCTCCTGCGTCTGGTCCTTGCTGTCCGTCACAACAGCCCATCACCTCACATGGCTATTTAATTTTAATTTTCAATTGGATAAAATGGAATCAAATAAACTCAGTTCTGCTTTATTACTAGCTACATTCCAAGTGCTGAATAGGCATATGTAACTAGGGGCTAGTGAATTAGACAGCTGATATTGAACATTTTTGTAATTTTTGCAGAAAGTCCTTTTGGACAGTACTGTAACATAGTTCACACTTCCCATTTTAATTTGTACGTTCTCAGATCAGATATTTTCTATAAGCTGCCTCAAAGCCTATGTAGAATACACACAAATACTTTATCCCCTGGGGTATGCCTATGGTTACCAAGCTGTGTATATACTAATTATTAACCTGATTTGGTAGCTGTAGGAGAAAGCTAGTGTTAGTCCTGTTGACTTTTTACCTAGCTAGCCCTTCATCATCTAAGTTCACCACACAGGGGACTGTGCTTTTAGATCCAGCTGTTATATTTGGCCAAGGATTTGACTGCTATAACCCTAATTTTGTCATTTTAATGAAAGAAATTGTTTCTAGGCTCAGAAGGTTCACAATTGGTTAATACAGTTGAATAGAAATAGAATTTAAGAAGATCATATCATTGCCATGTGGTTGTATGGAAGAGATAATTGAAAAGCATTGCTCAACTAAGCTTAAGCTCATGGATTTGTTTGATTTTTGTAATTCTGATCCTGGATGGTTTTTGGCTACTTGGAAACAGCCAAAGTGCAGAGATCATTTTCCACCTAGGCTTCCTTTTGCAGTATTCTTTTTTTATTGATTCCTGAATTCTCTGTGTAGAAAAGTTAATCTCACCAAATTGGAAGCTAACATTGTGATTCTTTGGGCAGAAAAGTGTGCTGTATCTGGCATTAGCAAACATTTTACCAGTGTATTTTGGTGAGTATATGGCCCACTTTACTAAGAATGCACTCTCTCTGCTTCTGCAGGTGATACACATGCAGCCAAGAAGTGTTTTTGATTACCATTTTATAATTCTAAACTGCTAAAATATGAAAAATAATGAAAGAATTTTGAGTTTTCTGTTCTCATTTTTCTGGAGTAGTTGGAAACTAGTAGGAACTAGTGAAGACAGATCAATTTGTTCATGATGCTAGTCAATGAGGCTGATTTTTTTATTTTTTCAAGTTGTTAGGCTGGCTAGAGTCAATGCTTTTTGAATTTTCATGGTTTTGTAGTGCTCTTTGCCACCTTTTATTTACATTTTTTCTAAGTCTTATTTGCAGTGATTTCAACTCTTTACCCACTTTCACGACTTTGAGCCTTTCTTGTTACCCCACTCTCTTCTTCCCTTCATCCCGTTCTTCTTTTATTTTATGCTTTCATAAAACAATTTTTTCTGTTTAGTAAAACATATTGTTTTAATTGCAGTTAATTTGATTGTTTCCATGAAGGTGTTCTGAGGACTTTACGTGGTGGGCCTTTGGTGGCGGGTTGGGTTTGAGGCAGCACTGTTCCCGCTTGTGCTCCTCCTTCGTGAACCTAGACCCGTGCTTTAATTCAGTGCGTGACGTTTTGGCGTGGCAGTCTGTATTTTAGCTGCCCATGCTGAGTCAAGCAAGGTGCAATTAGTAGGCAGTCTAAGGCTAATTTTTAGAATTGAAGTGGGAAAATTTAACTGGTAAACCTTGAAAATTACCTCAGAAAATCTGCGGTCCTTCTCTTCAGCCTTGCTGGAGTCACCTTCAGCTCAGTGTTCCTGAGAGTTCTCTCCACACTCTTGGTTGGGTGGCTCAGTTTTCTGACTCCCGGCTTCTTTCTCTCTGGGGAATAAAATGATGACATTCAGGAATGTTTTGCTTTCCCACAAGCATAGACTGGAACTGTGAAGTGCTGGAGGCTAAGACTTCTTGTCATCATATGTTCTCAGTAGGAATTTTCATTTGCTGCATTTCGAAAATTAAAAATTTAGAATTCATTCATGGTAATTGCCTCCTGTCGATGTGACACCTTAGAGCTGGGTTGATTTGGATCACTGGGGCATATTCCTTTTCATTTAACTGAAAACCCTACACAGGAGCACTGTCAAAAATTTCTGAGAAATACATAATAGATACTAGACACAGAAAAGTACCTTCCTCCTCCCCCACCCCCTAGTGCTGGTGGGAAGAAGGGCAGCTGAGGAGGCCGGAGTACAGAATGGCATACAAAGGTGGCTAGCTTTTTTCTTTGTCATTTGGACTTACAGTTGCTGAACGTCCCTCTTTCTTCCCACTCTTCTTACTCTGTGGGCGGATGTACCCTCAGCCCATGGTGCTTTTGCTCTGCCATCATCGCTCCTGGCACACTGCCTTCCCTTCCTCCTCCCTTTCTCCAGGCCTTTCTGACCTTTTACATCTTAGACCTTTTACATCTTAGCGAGGCCAGTCACTGTGCTCTTGACAGTGACAACAGAATGTGGGGGAGGGTAGGCAGGAGCAGAAAGAAAAGCTGCCTGTGTTTGGAAAAGCCCTAATGTTTGCCACCTCATCTGTGTGCAAAACGGTACACTCGCAAAACTAATGACTTTTCTTTGTCTGTTTTTACCCAAAAAAAGAAAGATTTGGTCAATGGGGAATACAAAAACAATCTTTATCTACTGCTCAAGTGGCATTTGGATGGTAGGTACTTTGTTATCTCAGTGCTTTGTGTGGCTGATTTGATCCTCATGTTAGAGGAGAGAGAGGCTCAGAGGTTAAGACTCACTGCTCTGGGTCACAGGGAACTAAGAGGCGGGGCAGGACCTCTGAATCCAGAGTTCTTAGACTCCATCTCAGAGTAAGTAAAAAAGACCCAGACTGTTACATCTTCGTGCTTGTTCAATTCCAACATGGCCTCGTTAGAAAAATCCACAAAGAATTTTTTTCTTACAGTTTTAGGAGATAAAGTCTGTTCTTTGGTCTAGAGAATCTCAAGGTGGTGAAATATGGAGATACTGGAGATACTGCCATGTCAGATTATGTTTGATTGGATCTAGAATGTAATCAGCATCCAGACCTGTGAACGCACAGGAGCACATCTCAGGAGCTGTTCCTAAAATCCCTGGTAACACCTGGGTGCGGGAGTGGCCTGGGCTTGTTCGTATCCCCAGTGACTCCCGTTTCCCACATGGAGTGATACCTGCCTCCTGGCTGCCCAGGAGTGCGGCTTTCACTTGAAAATACTTCCAGCAATGTCCTCTTACAACCCTGACAGCCTAAGTCAGCAGACCAGCTGTGGAGATAAACTGGTGTGGCACTGCCACCTAGTGACTGCCTGCACCACTACTCTTGTCAGCCTTCCAGAAGCAAAATGAATCTGCTGGCTGACACCCATGTGAAAAATCATGGTGGGTAAGTTAGAAGTAAACTACTAAAACCATAGCCCACCCAGCCAGTTTAGTCTGTGCATTGCTCCCTCTGCAGAAACTGACACACATCAGACATGAACTATACTGTTTTTGAAAAAATGACTTCTTAGTAAGGGAATCTTTGAGCCTGCCTGAGTGTGGCTTCATCTTTGTCTCCTGGTCTTCCACCTTCCCCTTGGAGGAGCTCACAATACCTGCAAGATACCAGTACACAGTAGGAGCTGAAGGAATGGAGTTCGGCCCAGATAATTTAGTAAAGGAACAAGGAGAAAAAAGAAACTTGGTCAGAAATGCTAGCCCTGGTTATAACATTGTTCTGAAAGTCGATATTTCTTTGATCATCTGGGGAGTAGCAGGGGCTTGAGAATGTAATTTGTCCTAAATTCCAAGGTTTTCTAGTTTCATCGTTCTCCAGATTTTCTAATGGTCATTACAGAGTCCCCAGCTGCCCTGAAACTCCGGTTTCAGGTTCCAGTGGTTTATACTGAGGGTAATACTGGCTTCGCAGGCCATTTTGGGAATTTGTGGAGGTTTTCTTGCTCTTCACTGGGTAGGCCCAGGGACTCTCTTCATTCTGTCCTGCATGGGACACTCCAACTCAACAAAGAATTGTTCTTTATTCCACTTGTCCTTGGACAGACCTGCTAGATAGTCTGTGTACAAAAATCCTATTTATAATGTTCTTAGTTTTGACCTAAATTCATTTTGTAACATACACTTAATTTTTACATGTTGTTGTAGTGTGTAAATTATGGGAAGATTATCAGTTGTTTTATTTGGAATTTGACCAAAAGTTTTCCCCATCTCAGAAGATGAAATCAGTTATGGCAGTGCCCCTGTTACATCTGAATTGCCAGACAACACACTTCATTAGCATTCATCACACTTTCATTAGTGCTACACATAGGTGCAAAGAACTGACTGCTTCTTATGTCTTCCCTGTTAGCCTTGCCTGAGTATTTAGATATTACAATACATGACTTATTGTAAATTACTTCCATTTTACTTATTCATATTACAGTTAGGATATTATATTGATTTTTATTTTATAAATCATGTGTACAAATAAGTTATATTACCTGAATTTCATTTCAAGATATTAAAAGAGGGAATTTGGTCAGCTAAGATTGAGAGCCACAGCTTAAATGGAATTCACCCTGGGTCTTTCTCCATCTTCACTTTAAAGAATTAGACTTATTACCGTGACTCTTTTACCTTGAAATTCTCTGCTACAGTTGGACACATTTCACTAAACCCCAATAGCAAAGAGAGCCTAAATGCTGACAAGTCTTTTCATGTCTATTTTGAGTATTTTAATGGATACCATTGTGTTTTTATAGATTTTGTTTGTTTTAAGATTCTTTTATTTTTCATTACAGCTGACATACAATATTTTTAGTTTCAGTTGTACCAAATAATGACTAGACATTTGTATAACTTATGAAGTGATCACCCCCTGTAAGTCTAGAACCTACCTGGCACTATACGTGGTTATTACGGTATTACTGACTGTATTACTGGTATTACTGACTGTATGACGGTATTACTCTATGCTGTACTTCACATTCCTGTGACTATTTTGTAACTACCAATTTGTACTTCTTTATCCCTTCACCTTTTCCACACATCCTCCCAACACCCCTTCTGTCTGGCAACCATCAGTTTGTTCTTTATATCTATGAGTCTGTTTCTGTTTTATTTTTTATTTTTATTTTTATTTTTATTTTTTTTAGATTTCACATATAAGTGAAATCATATGGTATTTGTCTTTGTCTGATTATTTTACTTAGCATAATACCCTCTAGGTCCATCCATGTTATTGCAAATGGCAAAATTCCATTTTTTTTTTATGGCTGAGTGATATCTAATTTCATATACGTACCACCTATTTATCCATCTATTGATGGACACTTAGGTTGCTTCCATATCTTGGCTATAATAAATAATGCTGCAATGCACATATGGGTGCATATATCTTTTTGAATTAATGTTTTGGATTTCTTAGGATAAATACCCAGAAATAGAATTGCTGGGTCATATAGTAGTTCTATTTTTAATATTTCGAAGAATCTCCATACTGTTTTTCAAAGTGGCTACACCAATCAACAGTTCATGAGAATTTCTTTTCTCTACATCTTTGCCAGCACTTGTTGTTTGTTGATTTATTGATGATAGCCATTCTGACAGGTGTGAGGTGATATCCCATTGTAGTTTCAGTTTGCATTTCCCTGCTGATTAATGACACTGAGCATCTTTGTCTATTGGCCATCTGTGTGTCCTCCTTGGGAAAATGTCTGTTCATATCCTATGCCCATTTTTTAATCAGATTGCTTGCTTTTATGGTGTTAAGTTGTAGTAGTTCTTTACATATTTGGACATTAACCTCTTATCAGATGTATCATTGATGAATATCTCCTCCCATTCAGTAGGTTGTCTTTTCATTTTGTTGATGATTTCCTTCACTGTGCAAAAACTCTTTAGTTTGATGTAGTCCCATTTGTTTATTTTATTGTATTTTATTTGCTTCTCTTGCCTGAGGAGACATATCTAAAAATATATTACTAAGACTGATGTCAAAGAGTTTACTACCTATGTTTTCTTCTAGGACTTTTATGGTTTCAGGTCTTACATTTAAATCTTTAATCCATTTGGAATTTATTGTTGTATATGGTGTAAGAAAATGATTGAGTTTCATTGTTTTCCTATGTTTGTCCAGTTTTCCCAACACCGTTATTAAATAAGCTGCCTTTCCCCCATTGTAATATTTTTGCTCCTTTTGTCATAGATTAGTCTATGGGTGTGCGTTTATTTCTCAGCTCTCTATTTTGTTGCATTTGTATGTCTGTTTGTACCTGTACGGTGCTGTTTTGATTACTGTAGACTTGTAGTATATAGTTCAATATCAGTTAGCATGATACCTTCAACTTTGTTCTTCATTCTCAAGAATTCTTTGGCTATTTGGTGTCTTTTAGGGTTCCATATAAATTTTAGGATTATTTATTCTAGCTCTCTGAAAAATGCCATTGTAGAGATTGCATTGATCCTGTAGTTGCTTTGCGTAGTATAAACATTTTAACAATGTTAATTCTTTTTTATCTGTGAGGATGGTATGTCCTTACGCTTATTTGTGTCGTCTTCAATTTCTTCAGTGTCTTATAGTTTTCCTAGTACAGGTCTTTTACCTCCTTGGTTAAATTTAACCTAAAATTTATTTAACCTAAAATATCTATTCCTAGATACTTTATTATTTTTGTTGCAATTGTGTATTGGATTGTTTTCTTAAATTCTCTTTCTGAGAGTTTGTTATTGGTGTCTAAAAATATAACTGATTTCTGAATATTTATTTTGTATCTTGCTACTTCACTGAATTAATTTATTCTAATAGTTTTGGGTGGATTCTTTAAGGTTCTATATAGTATCATGTTATTTACAAATAATGACTGTTTTACTTCTTTACAATTTGGATGGTTTTTATTTCTTTTTCATGTCTGTTTGATGTGGTTAGGACTTCCAATACTATGTTGAAAAAAAGTAATGTAAAAGGACATCTTGGTCTTGTTCCTGATTTTATTGAAAAGCTTGCAGCTTTTCTTCAGCTATTATGATAACTATGGGTTTGTCAAAAGTGCCTTTATTCTGTTGAGGTATGTTCCCCCCATCCCCACTTTGCTGAGAATTTTTATCATAAATGGATGCTGAATTTTGTCAAATGCTATTTCGCATCTATTAATATGATCATATGATTTTTATTCTTCATTTTGTTTGTGTTATATCACAGTAATTGATTTTGGGATATTGAACCAGCTTTGCATCTCTAAAATAAGTCTCACATGATCATAATGTATGATGTTTTTAATGTGTTGCTGAATTTGATTTGCTAATGTTTTGCTAAATATTTTTTTATCTGTGTGTATCAGGAATATTGACCTGTAGTTTTCTATTTTTGTAGTGTCTTTGTCTGGTTTTGGTATCAGGGTAGGTATTTGAGAACCTTCTCTCCTCTTCAGTTTTTTGGAATAGTTTGAGAAGAATAAGTGTTCATTCTTCTTTGAATGTTAGGTAAAATTCACCTGTGAAGCCATCAGGTCCAGGACATTGTTGGGAGTTTTGTAATTACTGATTCAATTTCATTAGCAGTTATTGGTCTGTTCACATTTTGTTTCTTCTTGATTTAGCTTTGGAAGATTGTATGTTTCTAGGAATTTATCCATTTATTCCAGATTGTTCAGTTCTTGGCATTTAATTGTTTATAGTATTTCCTTATAATCCTTAGTATTTCTGTGGTGTCAGTTGTGTCTTCTTTTTCATTTCTAATTTACTTGGGCTTTCTTTTTTTCTTGATGAGTCTGGTTAAAGGTTTATAAATTTTTTTTTTTTCTTTTCAAGAACCAGCCCTTGGTTTCATTGATCTTTCCTATTGGTTTTTAGACTCTAATATATTTCTCTTCTGATCTTTCTTATTTCCTTCCTTCTACTCATTTTGGTCTTTGTTCTTTTCTAGTTCCTTTAGGTATAAGGTTAGATTGTTTATTTGAGGTTTTTTTGTTTATGTTCGGCCTGCATTACTAAAAATTTCTCTTTTAGAACTGCTTTGGCTGTATCCCATAGATTTGGGTTCATTGGGTTTTCATTTTCATTTATCTCAAGGTATCCTTTGATTTCTTTTTTTATCTTGTTGTTAACCCATTCGTTGTTTGGCAGCATGTTGTTTAGCCTCCATGAGTTAGTATGTTTTCGGTTTTCTTGTGATTTATTTCTGGTTTCATACCACTGTGTTTGGAGAAGATGCTTTATAGGATTTCAGTCTTCATAAATTTACAGAGACTTTATTTTATGGCCTAATTTGTGACCTATCCTAGAAGATGTTCAGTATGCATTTAAGAAAAATGTATAGTCTGCTGCTTTGTTGATTTTCTCTCTGAAGGATCTATCCATTGATGTCAGTAGGGTTACAGTACCCCCTACTGTGACTGTATTACTGTCAGTCTCTCCCTTTATGTTAATATTTACTTTGTATATTTAGGTGCTCTTATATTGGGTGTGTAGATGATTATGAGTTATTTATTATTATTGGAGTGATCCTTTTGTCATTATTCTTTGTCTCTTGTGACAGCCCTTGTTTTGTTTTAAAGTCCATTTCATCTCAAATAAGTATTGCTACTCCAGTTTTTTTGTTTCCATTTGCATAAAATATCTTTTTCCATCCCTTTAGTTTCAGTTTGTGTGTGTCTTTCAATCTGAATGGGCTTCTTATAGATAATTTATGTGTAGGTCTTGTTTTTTTAATTCATTCAGCCACCCTGTATGTCTTTTTATTGGAGTATTTAGTCCATTTATATTTAAAGCAATTATTGATAGTAATATAGTTATTGCCATTCCATTAGTTGTTTTCTGATAGTTTTTGTCATTCTTCTCCGTTCCTTTCTTCTCTCGCTCTCTTCTTGTATGTTGATGACTTTCTGTAGTGTTGTAGTTGGATCCTTTTCTCTCTATTTCTTGTATATCTCTTGTAGATTTTTAGTTTGTGGTTACAATGCACTTCCTATGTACCAAGCTATTTTTATAGCAGTCTATTTTAATTTGATGGTTGTGTAGGTTCAAACACATTCTAAAATCTAAATAAATTTTTACTCACCTCTTCCACATTTCTGTTATTGTCATTATTTCTTACTTTTTTTGTGTATATATATTTGTGTATATCCCTTAATTTACTGTTGCAATTACACATGATCTTCCTACTTTTGTCTTTCAACCTTTATACTAGCTTTATAGTTAGTTGATCCACTGCTTTTACTATGTAAACATCTTTGTCAGTGAGAATTATTTTTATCCTATATTATTTCTTTTTTTATCTTTTTTTTTTTTAATAAAGACTGTTGAACATTTCTTGTAATACTGGTTTAGTGGTGAGGCATTTCTTTAGTTTTTTCTTATCCAGGAATCTCTTTATCTCTCATTCAATTTCAAATGATAGCCTTGCTGTGTAGAGTAATCTTGGTTGTAGGTCCTTGCTTTTCATTACTTTGAATATTTTGTGCCAGTCCCTTCCAGTTTCTGTTGGATAAATCATCTGACAGTCTTAAGAGAGCTCCCTTATACATAATGAAGTGTTTTTCTCTTGCTACTTTTAAGAATCTCTGTCCTTAACTATTAGCATTTTAATTATGATGTGTCTTAGTGTTACAAATCGCTGATTTGATTCTCTGCTTCATCTGATCTGTTGATTCCCTCTAACATATTTTTCATTACAGTTATTGTATTCTTCATTTCTGACTGGTTCTTTTTTATGTTTTCTATCTTTTTGTTGAAGTTATCACTGAATTTATTTATTTTTCCTCATTAGCATATTTACAACCAGTATTTTGAACTCTGCATCTGGTCAATTAGATATCTTCATTTCATTTAGTTCTTTGTCTGGAGTCATCCTGATTTTTTATTTGAAACATGTTTCTTTGTCTTCTCATGTTAGCTGACTCCCTGTGTTTATTTCTATGTATTAGGTAGATCCGCTATGTCTCCCAGTCTTGCCAAAGTAGCTTTTATGATAGATGTCCTATAGGGCCCAGTGGCACAGTGTCCCTTGCCACCTGAGCTGGGTGCTCCAGCGTGTTCTTTGTGTGGTTTATGTGTGCCCTCCTGTTGTTGTTAAGCCTTTATTGCTGTTGGCATTTCAGTGGTTTGGATAGACTCTCAGGCTGATTGACTGTGAGGAATAGTGGTGAATACAGCTGATGAGCTCTTGTGTGGGGGCTGACCCTATGGAATGAAATTCACTTTAGTAGGGCTCTGAATCCTGCTGAGTTCATCTTTTGGGTATGTTAATTATGGAGCTGGTTGATGTACTCTCATGTAGGCTGAAACTGACCACCAGATGTCTTCACTTTGGGGCCTCTTAGGAGGTGCTCTGGTGCAGGCCAAGACCAGCCGCTCCCTGTGCCCAGCCTAGGACTACATGGTAGCAGCTACAAAATGATTTGAAGATAATTGCCACACGTGCTAGGCTTTGAGGCACCTGGGAGAGGCTATGCTTTAAACTGAGGCCGGCTGCTACTAGTGCTGGTCTTGGGGCGTTTGAGCAAAAGATACAGGACACACAAGGAGCTATTACTTTGGCAGGGGGTTGGGGGCTTTTGAGAGATTTTAGGAAAGTCTTCAGTGTGAGGTGAGAAAGGTGAGAAAAGTCCCAGGAAGAAGTCAGAGTCAGGCATGTGAGTTGGGTGGGGCAGGGTCTCAGAGAATTACCAGGGCAGGGGGAACACTGTTAAGTTAATGGAGAGCTCAGATTTGGCACCCATGTGTGTCTGTCAGCTGGATGAGAAGAAGGCTCATCAAAGGCACAATAGTGTCTACCAGCCACTTCCATCCCAGGAGACCTGACCTATGTCCCTCCAGCCCTTACTCTGAAGCTATTCAATTAGCTTCTTGTATGTCCCTGACATTTTAGGAGCTGCTGCCCTGGTGCCAGAGCTCAGAGTGAGTGAGTTCATGAACAAGTGAGTCTGTATGATGTTCTTTTAAGACCTGAAGCACCTAGGTTTTCAGCAGCCCTTTGTCTCACTCAGCCCATAGTCCCTGATGGTTTACACAGCCAGATGTTATGAGGACTTCTCTTTCTGGCACTGGGTCCCTGGCACTCCTTGTTTCTTAAGGGAGCCTTTGTAGCCTAGGTATCCCTCTTAACCACCACACCATGGGTGTGGGAATTGCCTGTTCTACATTGTTACCCCTCCTACCAGTCTCAGTGTGGCTTTTTTATATCCTTAGTTATAGGAATTATGTTCAGCTAGTCTTCAGGTGGTTCTCAATGATGATTGTTCTGTAATTGTAATTTTGATGTGTTTGTGGAGTAGGAGCACAGTATTTTTCTACTGCATCATCTTGACTAGAAGTCCTCTAAGTTTTAAAATAAATAATTGTCAAATAATCATATAGTTATGAGATCTAAGACTATTAACTATTGATAGATAAGTTATTTCTGAACTCATTCTAACATAAGTAATCACAAATGAATAGAGAGTCAGATAATAAAACATGATTTTAGGGAAACATAATGAATATAATTTTTCAAGTTTGAAAATCTGTATATATTCTATTATCCCCTCTTTTCCTTTAGGTACTTTCAGCTTTATTTCAAAGGAAGTTTATGTACTTAGATAGAACATAGTCTCTGATGGTTTCTACCCAAAGGCCAATTTTCTCTATTCATACTATGAATGAAAGTCTCATTAGCCAAGGTTAATACAGGAAAAGAAACCACACACACACACACACACGCACACACACACACAGAGAGAGAGAGAGAGAGAGAGAGAGAGAGAGAGAGAGAGAGAGAAAGAGAAAGAGAAAGAGACAGGGAGGGAGGGAGGGAGAGAGGGATGCAAGAAGATAGAAGGAAGAAGGGGGAAGCAAGAGAAAGAAACTTTTTAGCTTTGACATGAAAATCGAATAAATGAAAATTGAAACTGACTCATGTCAAAATTAAAGTTGGGCTTTACAGGTAGCATTTCTCTGCCTGTCTTTTCTTTAGATACTTATTGTTACTGAAGGAAGATTATATTGGGATCCCCAAGACCCAAAGCCACGTTTGTGTTTTCATGATTCAGAGGTGGAGAGCAAAGAAGGGGTAGACAAGGAAGGAACTAGGAGAAAGTCACATAGATTGGGGCATTTCAAATTCTCTGGCCTGAAGAAACTTTCTGTAAATTATTTAGAGAGTAGTTTTATACATGGAATTGCAATGTTTTTTTAGAGTGTCCTCACTCAGAGAGGTTTGTAGTAAAATGGTTGGACTTAACTAAATTTTACATTTTATTCAAATTTAAAACTATAATTTTAGGTCCCAATGTTATACATTCATGTCATTACTTTCATCCGTTATATATATTTTTTCTTGACATGCCTTTAGCTCTTGTATGCACATTTATTACAACTTAGATATTACCTTCTTATTCCCTGCAATCATTTTTCTCCCTTATTACATTTTAAACTTCTCATGAATGCTTACTAAATTTTTATTCATCTGCATGTTTGCAGTGCCTCCTAAATTTCCTTTATGTATGTATATGCTCAACTTGTTATTGAATGAGAAACAACTCCTGAAACAAAGCTAATAGATGATTCTCAACCTTGACAACACATTAAAATTACTTGGGGAGTTTTTAAAAATATCACTGCCATGGCTCCACCCCCAGAGATCTTGCTTAATTGGTTGAGGATGAGGCTTTTGCATAGGCATTTTTAAAGCTTCCCCTGCCATTCTGATGTGCAACCATAGGTGAGCACCCTTCATATGAATCAGTGTCAAATAAGGGATACATGTCACCCATCCTCTGAGCCATTGACATTCAGCACTTTTTTCCTTTGAACCTGAATATGTGCCTTCATTGGATTTCTTTATGAGATTATGTGTTTTAATTAATTGAATCACTTATTTTCTTTGCTTTTACTTTAAAAGCATATGCACATAGTTTGGGTTTGGAGGGAGATGATTTATCATACTCCTCTCACTTTTCTGGGTCTTCAATTCATAGACATCAAAATATCAGCTACATTACTCACATAAAGCAGATCTAGGCAGTACCATTTGACCTGCAGCCAGTGGGCTGCCTGCCATTTTGATGATTCACCACTGAATAAGATAGAGTCATAGGTGCATCTTCACATCCTGGAGGACTCACCCTTGCCCAGATCAGCTTCCCACATAGAGAACCAATTACACCTGCTCTGGGGGCCAGCAGAGCAAAAAGAAGACCTGAGCTACAGCTATTAGCTCTTACTGCCAAATTCAATATACCTCCCCTTTACAAATCCAGGAGAAATAGATTACTCTCCCCTCCATGTCAATACATATATGTTATAACAAATAATGTTAGAGGCAACCATTTGCATTATTTAGCTAGGATCTATTTTTCCCTTTATTGAAACTTTTTAAGATCTCATCATTCCTAGCATTTTAAATTTACAATGATCCCATTTGACATAGATCTTTTCTTATTCTGTATGCAGATACTCAAAAGAACTTTTCTTTAGAGATACCTGCCTACCATTTTTCCTACACGAAGAAATAAAAGAACATTTTCATTTCTTCCACTTTCTATGTTCTTGTGTCAAGTCAATTGTTAGACCCTTTATATTGATTCTCTGAGAATATATCTTTTTCATTATCCTTTCCCCCTTCTCTTTTTGTTCTACTTTCTGGGAGATTTCTGCCAATTTATATTGTAATTGTATTATTATTTTTTATTATAGTCATGACTATAAAAAGTTTCTCTCTTTATTTTTTACTTATACTCTTCTGTAGCATCCTGTTCCTGTTTTATGGATGCCATGTTTTCATTTAGATCTTTCATGGTGTAACTTAGAGTATTTAGGAATTCTGCCTCCTATCATTTTGCGCTATTTCAAGATTCTTCTGTTTCCTTGTTCATTTTCTTTCTTTCTTTCTCCCTACTCTTGTTTTGTCTGTATCTTTTCTATAGAAAGCATACTGCAAACATGTGCCGATCATTTGCTATTCTTTCATGGCCAAGAGTTGGAATTGGAAGTTTTATAAAAAGAGAGAAGCTTACTGTCTGATGAATCACTGTAAGGTGGCAAGGTGGAAAGCTACATTTTTTATTAGGGAATCCTCGATGTTAGTATATGAATATCTTTTCTCTGAAACTGTTCTGTTTCTCCAGAGGAAAAAAAAAAATTCTTTCTCTGTATTAGTGAGTTTTAATATAGGGTTGGAGATAGGAAGTAAAAAAAGGAAACTAGGAATGTTCCTGTTCAGTTTGGAAGCATGCATTTAATCCCTATGTTTTTAGCCCCAAACATCTTTCCTGACCTTAGCTGGACCCTGGGTCAGACTCTCCAGTACATCCAAAGAGGAAAAAAAAAAAAAAAACACCTTTATCTCCTGTTAGTTATCTGGCATTACCAGGCACAAGGACAGATACCTAGGCATCTATTCATATACTTAGACATCATCAGTTCTCCTGTTTTCAGTGTTGAATCGCCAGGCTGTGGATTTTCCATGGGTTCTATGACAATTTGTGCCTTTTAATTGGGGGTATTTAGGCCATTTATATTTAATGTGGTTATAGATATGCTTGGATAAATCTGAGATCTTACTGTTTGTTTGATATTTATCTCCTCTCTTCTTTGTTATTTTTTTCTATTTCTGCCTATTTTGGGATTACTTATTTTTTATTTCATTATGTATCTTTTGTTGCATTATAATTTATTATTCTTTGATGTATTATTTTACTGGTTCCTTTAGGGTTTATAGCATACCAGTATATTTATGTATACCATAACTAAACTATGAATCTTATCTCTCCCTGATGTTATACCACTTAGTACAATCTATTTTCTAATGATACTATACCACTTTACATGTAGTTCTTCTACATCAGCAGCCTTTGATAGTTTTACATTTATGTACTGATTAGTATTCAGCTGAATAATCAAGAATATGCCTCGGCAGATCTCTGGATATCTCTCATAGAGATTTGTCCTCTCTGGTTTGGGGCCTTGGCCTCCCTGTATTTCCATCTCTGTCCCTCAACTTGGGGAGTCCTCTTGAGGCATTAAGCTGGGGCAATTGTATGACTCACTTTGGTTGTTTACAATCTCTCAGAGATCACTATTCTTTGTTACTAGATTATCTGTCTTGTTAACCATTGTTTCAAATCTTTTTTCTAGTTTTATAGTTGTTTTAAGAGGGAGTATAAATCCATCCCTTTGTTGTTTCATCATGACTGGAAGCAGAATTTCCCTTGTGCTTTCATTTGTATCAAAATGTATTATTTATCATTCTCTGATTCCTCCTTTTCTTTCCTTCTTGTGGGTTTATAACTTTTTTATACTCAAGTATTATTTTAGTGATATTTCAGGAGAGAAATGTCAGTTTAGGAAAGAACTGATGGTAGATTGATCACATGCATTTGAAGCTTCATAATGCTTTTCACTATATAACTAAGACTAGCTTTTGAGATCAGAGCTGACCATTGAGATGAGATGATTTGAACATTTATAATGTTAATAATAAGTTTAATAGAGAAGTATGAATGAATATAGTTTGTCAGCTGTTAATCTCTGTTGTCAAATTATATTTTCAAGTGTCAAAATACTATATAAGTTGGGATGTAACATGGCAAATCCAATTCATGTCATTAATGGGCAAGACTCATTTCTATCCTCTTTTTATATCTGAACAAATGATTCTGAAGGCCCAGCATGTGGCTAAGAGCAAGTCAGTTTGAGAACAAATGGTTTATGCTGTCACACTAATTCATTAAGTAAATCCCAGTTCTCTGCTATATTCTTATAAGTACTGAATGAAGATACAGCAATGAATAAGGCATAATTTTTGTCATCAAATTCTTTATTGTTTATACTCTAGAGGCAGGTTAGATGGGCAAATTATATATTACATGTTTTGTGACCCAAATTAATATTGGTCAGTGGTGTTAGGGATATCTACAAGAAGCTTCTGGGATACAAAGAAAAGACCTGTGGCCATGCTGATCAGAAGCTATGCAGAGTCTGGAAAAAGGGACCCACAAACAGGTTTTCAATCTGCAAATCAGGGCTAGGAAGATGGAAGAAGGTGTTCCAGGTAGAGGGAAATGCACCTTCAGAGAAAGATTTTTGAAAGAGATGACATACTGGCCAACCATTAGTGTGACCAAAGGTCCTTTTGCTTATGGAAGAATGCTGAGAGTGAGGCAGTATTGTTGGGCAGAGGCTGCTTCATTCAGAAAGAAGAATTCAATAATTCCCTTGAAAAGATAACCCCTGTGAATTTAAACAAATATTTTAGGAAGCTGTCATATTTCTGATCTAAGAAATAGTGCTAGACTCACAGTCATCAATGAATGAAGAAATGAATGGAAACTAAGAAAAGGAACATTTTGCTTCTTTTAAAATCTTAAAGCTAATCTCACAATCTTTAAATCTGTGAAGGATGCAGTGCTCTAGAAAAGTTCATTAAGCCTTCTCTGCAAACCCCAAAGCCCTTATTTTAAGAATTTGAGATTAGGCATTCCTTGCACTAATTGCAATCTTATTTAATATATTTTTAATTAAACAAGGCTTCATACTGATCAGAATTTGAAATTTGCCATGAGTCATTTCTTCATTTCTTTCTCAAAATAATTCTCCTTGTGGAGAAGGTTGGAATTATCTAGGTTTGTGAAATGAACTTCTACTATAAGAAATGTTTTCAAATTTTTAACCATTTAAGTTATTAATCATTTATAATGGTATAAATCTGGCATAAATTAAAAACCTGACAGTGTTCTAAGTGGTAATATTATAATGTTATCATAATTATATATTATGGTTATATACATAATATACATGATAATATTATGTTGATAAGTCTAATGTTTGTTTGAGTTGCCAGGAAAAAAAGCCTAATTATTCTAATAGTATCTAATATGATACCTAATTACGTACCTTTTCTTGACTATCCACTACTAAATGTGTCTGAATGTAACATAATCATTAGTATGAGTTTTTTTTTTTTCATTCAAAGCTATTTTTCAGGCAGGTTTATTACTGCATAAGCAAAATAATAGTTTAACATTGAACCCCAAGCACTAAAGTACCAAGTCCTAGAAAGCTATGTATTTCTAATAAGACCCTTCAATATGGGATTACAGTCCTCGATAATTGTGGCATACACCTGAGAGTGTTTAGCAAAGAGTCAAATGAAGATGGGAGAAATTTGTGTATTTAAAACTCATGTCTTAATTAAAGGTGAGCAACTAAAGAGGAGTCAGCTTGCCTAAATGCTCCAGTGAATGCTTTTCATTGTAATTTTCAATATCATTTAAGGCTTCCAACTTTGAAAACCAAAAGTGCTACACGAAGAGCAGATTAGAAAGACTTTCAGATCTGTGCCAAAGCGATCTGAAAGTGTCCTTGCGGGCACCAACCATGAAGGCGCCCCCTAGAGGCCTGAGTTTTCAGGCCTCAAAATCCAATTTGTACTTGCTCAGAACTCACCGAAAGAAAACCATGTATCCAACAGTCGTGTTCTGGTCACTCGCAGTGTAGAAATAAAAGTTTCACTCAGACATGGTCCCATTTTCTAAGTGTCTAGTGATTGAGAACACTGTTGATGTAGAGAGGGTGGGAGAATATAACTGTTAGCCATGTTTCAGATTGTCCGTGTCTCAAAACATTAATGTAAAAAGAACGAATGTGAGTCAAGAGCTGAGCATGTAGTGAGTGCCCAACAAATATTTCACATGCATTAGAGAATTAGAGCCACCAACCCTTAAATGTATGTGTCCTTTATGTAAATCATGCTTTGTTGAGAAGGAACTTCCTCTCGCAATTCAGCATTGAATAGAGCATGACCTCGTTTGCCTCCTTTCTCTTGTGCAGCCCACACCCACTCCAGGGAAATGTATGCCTGTTTTAGGCAATTGTTTGATGAGGAATAGTCTAGAGAGAGCCCTCGAGATCATGAATGGGTTAGAATCCAAAGCTTGTTTCTAAGTGTCTTGTTTGAAATGAAAACCACATTCTTCCATGGAAGCCCCATTACACCGGCCTAGCTGGTCCCAGAGTAGTTCACAGAGCCTGCGAGCTCATATCGTAGCTGAAGTATAGCACGTATCACATCACCCTATTCCTGCATACATGTTATTTAACCACGTTTGTCGGGGAAAACACCCTGACCTGTCTTCCTTGAATGCTAGGAATATACCTTGACCTCCCTTATGACAAAGACAGCCTCTTCACCAAGCCATTCTGGGCGGAGGGGATTCCACAGCTAAGCCACAGGGGCAGTTCTCTGGGGTAGAATGGTGACAGTTTCTGTCCTTTTGCCACCGGAAACTCACAGAATGTTTCTCAGCAAAGCATCAGCTGCCTGTGCATGTGCCCTTGCCTTTTCTTTCGGAAGATACAGTAATTGCCTGCATTCTTCTTTACTATTGGGTTCCACTCACTCTAGCCAGGGATTTCTCTTTCCTAGACCAGAGTAACAGAAAATACTATTTTTTAGCTTCTCTTACTTTTTTGGAATAAAGAAGCTGTATCTAAAGACAGCTTAGATCCACTGATACTACAGAGGAAAGCTCTTATCCTATGAACCTTTAGAACTTTTGGTTAGAGGTGTAGGAGCCTTTGCATGAGATGTTGGGGGAGTGCACAGAATGCATGTCCACAGAATAGTTTGTGCACGGGATTAATCCTGGGGCTCAAGCCCGGGGGGAAGCCTCCTTGCCACCACAGCTCTGGCAGCACAGTGAGTCAAGTTGAAAGGCAAGACTGAACATGCGTAAGCCACGGGCTCATCAACATGCTTTGGAGAGCAAGAAAGGAGGAAAGGGAAGCCCTCCCTATGTGTATCTAGAACTGGGAAGGAAGGGTGATCCTTAGAAGTTTGGGGAAGAGCAAGAAATGCCTCTAGTCACCACAGTCTGGTGTCTGTCAAGACCACAGGAGGACCACTTCACCCCACGACTACACAAAACATGCATCCAGAACAAGTTCTTCTAGGGTAACAACTCACATGTCTTCACTGTTGTATACAGCTGGATAGTAGTATCCCCATGATGGGCCAGTTTACTGTTTAGAATTGCCAATTCAAGCAGAACATTATAGGGTATCTGTTTCTGATATAAACACCTTCCTCCTCACTAGAAAAATTTGACACCTCAAAGAATAATCAGAAAAACCTCCCCCTCTTTTTGACTACAAGCCCTGTGTACAGTTGCTAAGGCCACAAGTCTTCAATTAAGTTCTGGTTCTGGCAGGGACTGTGTGATCAGAAGTGCAGTTTCTGTCTTCAAGGAGGTTGGCTAGTGCAGGACCTCTGGGTAGACAGTATGATATAGTCCTGTGATGGAGAAATACACAGGGTGCTGAAGGAGCACAGGGGAGGGGCTGGTACAAGAGTAGACGGAAAGGGTCCCACTTGAATTTGTTTTGAAGGATGACTGGGAGTTGGCCCATTAGGGAAATAAATATTGCAAAGTACAATCTAAGCAAATGAAACAGCATGGCTTCTTCTGCTCCAAAGGTGTGGAGTAAGATTGGGTGTCCACATATTTTGATGTAAGTCAGGCTTATCAGTGGGCATCAAGGAAGGACAAGTCATGACCAGGGGCCACAGCAGGGTTCAAGGATAAATGTACATTTATCAGCTTACAGTTTTCATAGTTTATAATTTCTCTTTAAGATTGTTTTTAAAGTTGAGGAATGTCCTGATGTCTTTCAGATTGCTTAGGTGGAACCTCAATTTTATTTATAATCATGAGCTTTTTGAAAACCTTTAAATTAGCAATTTATAGAAGATACTTAGTGATTTCATTGAATTGAATCAAACTGGCCTTAACAACTACACTGTAGACTGATTATAAAAAACTGGTTTTGTTTGCTGTTTTTCAGGTATCATGATCAACAGGATGTTACTAGCAACTTCCTTGGAGCAATGTGGTTGATATCAATAACTTTTCTCTCCATTGGTTATGGTGACATGGTACCTAACACATACTGTGGGAAAGGAGTCTGTTTGCTTACTGGAATTATGGTAAGTGGCTTTTTTTTTTTTACTTTCTTTTTTTTTAATTTAAACTCAGGAAGGCCCTTAAACATCAATCCATGTACAGAACTCATTGTAAGCTGCTTGAGTTCCCAACAGCAGGAAAGCAGTATAAATAAATCAGTTATGTGTTGGGACAGAACGTCAACATTTTTTATCTTATTCTTCTCATCACGAAGCTCCATTCAGGACACAGAGCTGCTAGATTGTTCTTTGTGGACGATGCACAAATTTGATAAACAAATCTGATCTTAGGGCTTCCGTTCCAGAGTCAGAAAGTTCATCGTCTGGTTTCTGCTATTTAATCCTGGCTGTATGAACTTGAGTAAATTTCTCTTCTCTGAAACTTACTTTCCTCATCTGTAAAATGTGCACCATAGTAAGTACCCCGAAGTGTGCCAAAGGGTTGAAGAATTACATGACATTTTATCAGTTAGGATATATTGGATATTTATTATTTTAATAAATATTTGTCAAATGCCAGGGATAGGCCCAGCACTGGCCTAGATAGATAATGGAAAGACATTTTCTTGTCCTGCTTTTTCAGAGTTTTTAGGGGAAGATCTACATTTAAAATAATTAACAAATAATTGTTAATCACATTTGTGACAAATGTATAAGGCAGCAAAGCTTCTGATCTAATTTGAGGACTAAAGGATAAGGTCTACTCAGAGAAATATATCCCTGGACAGTTGACTTTTAACAGAGGCGACAAGGGTGGATAGCCAAGCAAAGTAGGCAGAAGAAATGGTTTATTTGAAGGAGGAAAGGAGGAGCTTGGTACACTGAGCAAGGCTACTGGGACAAGAGCATACGGGGCAAAGTGGGAAGGTGGCATGGCACGAGGATGGGGATGGGGGGCAGGTCTGTTGGAGCACTCAAGGAAGGTGTGCTGCCGAGGATGACATGCCACATCTTTTGGGACCCCTAGCAGGCTCAGATACCTTCCTTGACCCTTACACACTACTACTATTTGGCCAGGATGAGTTTGTACTAATTTTTTTAGGTATATTAAAATGGAAGACTAGCATGCTGATTAAAATTGATCAGTGTGGTGTGGACTTGTAAATGTTCAAAGAGGAGTTAGTTGATGCACCATTTTCATCAACCTAGGTTCTCTTTATTCCTTATCTTCTTTTTATAGTTTGGTTATAGCACAGAGTGTTATCTTGCAGCTTATTTGGTTTCTGCCTACAGAAGGATGTAAGCCAGTACTGGAAGCTCCTTGGGCAGGAAATTCCCAGAATTTCTGAAGCTAAGCATCTCTGCCCAACACCTGCACCGTGTCCACCCCCAGGTTGGCAGGCAAGAGTCAGGCTTCCCACATGAGGGCTTTGAGTGGTGGCCAGGCCAGCATGTACCCTCACAGAAGTTGCCTACAAAGATTGTTCTAAGAGTCAGAACTAGCTAGAAGGACTGAATATTCATGGCAGCGATAGGGTGAGAACATTCTTCTCCCGCTTGGTAGTATTGAACAGGGATAAGGCAGCTAGCTGTGAAAATGAAATCCAGGACCAACCAAAGTCACTAGTAGTAACAAGATGACCATTTCAAGCCCTAATTATGGAAAATATAATTTGGGAAAATATAATTTGCTTGTAAAATAAAACTACAGTTCTGTGAATTTTAGTGAACTTTGTTTTTCATTACAATCAAGATGGTCCATTTGTTTACTATTGGATCATTTCCTGAAAAGATAGTATCTTATTATGTAGTAAAATGCTTTGGGAAATTTGCATGGATGTATTTTTGGAGAGCCCATAACAAGCCCACAAGGGACATGAATGATGCTACTTATAAAAACAGAACTAGTAATTGCAATCTTTCCCCTCGTGCTTCTTTGAAACAACTTTCTTGGTGTTCCTTTTTGGCGAGATGTGCCTCGTTTTATTCTTGAAATAGGTATGACTCAGGGTTGATGCAAACAGCCTCATTTGCCATGGGATCACAGCCACATTTATAGTTAACCTTGCCAGGATCTTGTAGGACTTTTATCTTTTCTCGATTTTTCCTTCGTCCTTAATGTCTCAAGGACATCTCCTTCAAGGTCTCATCTGACAGCACCAATCTTTTGTTTAGTTCTCTGAACTACTGCCTTGCTTAGGTTTCATTGTTGATCTTACTTTGTTTTTATAAATAGAAGATAAAAGCAAAAGCAACTTTTAATCTATATGGACACAAAAATGTTACATGCAATGAAATTTGCATTCCTATCCTCCAAGCTCATGGTGAAACAGTCTCTCTGTTCTTGGGCTCCATTCCATCTCCCTCATCAGGAACAGACTTCTTTCTAACTTTACCCATCAAAGATGATTTACTTGAATACAGAGAAACTCAGTAATCTTTGACTAGCCTATTGAAATACTACGTAGAGCTGGACTGTCTCTTTTTGTAAGCCAAGACGTGGAGTCAGGCCACAGAAAAATCTTCTGAGGGTGAGCTTCTGGGAGGTGGTTATACCCCATGTAAATTTCCTGGTGATCACGAGCTTATGGATAGAGGTTACCTAGAAATTAATATGGAGAGAGTTAACCGACAATAGAGATTTCTAAAGAAAGATAATTTTTTCTCATATAAAAAGTTAGTTTCTTTAAGATGAAGTATGTTTCTGTTTTGTCAGACAAATTTTGTTTGCTTTTATTTTCAGGAAGCTTAAATACCAGTTTGTCACTTTTGAATTATCTAAGCCAGATATGACTTGTTTTTATTTCAGGCATTTATTTGCCTATTGCCCCTTGGACTTTTGTAATGCATGTTTAGGTAAAATTTCCCATGAGTCATCTCTCTCCCTCTGTCTCTCTTTCCCTGTGGCCTTTAGTAAATTGTGAAAAAAAAAATACAATTTATAACACTCCTGTGAGAGCACAAGGTCGTCCCTGAGTCATCTTATACATTATCTCTGAAGTGTTGTGTTTCTCTGTGCTTTTGTATTTGAATTTTCTTGTTTTTGCATTTGTGAAATTTTGATAGAATTTATTCTTTTAGGTGTTTTTTTCACTTTGAAGTAAAATACAGTTGATGTAAATGCTAACAGCCACAGAAATTTCTCATTTCAAAAATGTACATATAAAGAAATTAACACTACATGTTTTTTTCATAAAGCTAATGAAACTAATGAATTATTTCTTGGCATCATCTTAAATGTTTACATTTCATTAGTAAAACTCAAAATTAAGTTGTAATTTAAATTTTTTAATAGCTTAATTTGGTCATGAGTTATATTTTTGAGAGCCAAAGACATTAAGATTAATCTGCAATGCTCTGGCCAAAAATATATCGTTAAGCCATGAGGAGAAAGTTTTTCAGAATATTTCTAAGAAAGAAACAAATGGCCTTATCAAAAACTAACTTCTCCTCACCTAAAATGTAAATTGTAAATCCCAATCATGCAAAGCCTTTTTTTTTTTATCATTTTTAGCTTGTATTTACAGTGTTATACATAGATGATTATGAAAATACTTAAAATAAGTAGATTTTATATACTGAAATGTTTAACAGGAATTTCATTGTGCTAGAGCAAAATATCAAGAAATTTTTCTTTTACCAAGATCTACTTAACATTAGTTTCAGAAACAAAGATCTCTTCCTCTCGCATATCCTGGATTTAAAAACTTAGGTTTGCCTAATAAACAAAGTTACTTATTAACCTTGAAGAGAAAACCATTAAGAATGTAATTACTTACTTTGTCCTTATTTATCTTCTTCTATTTGAGGAGGTACCGAAGACCTGAGAATTTATTATTGTGACTTATGATAACCCATGGGATGAATTCTAAATGGCTTTTATTCTTTTGGTTGAAGGTAGTAGACAAATAACATTATATCATGGTGTCTTAGCTTTTTTGTGAGCACTAGCTAGTTTCTCAGTATCTCCAACTTTACAACTGAGAAAATAATTATTTTGTTTAACATTTAAAAAGTTATCCTCCCGTTGTATATCTGTATATATAGATATAACACATGCTGAAAGTTATAATTTCCCCTTACCTATGAATATATATAATTGTTTCAAGAGTAGAATATAGCCTTATTGATAAAAGTAAATTTTTGCTTCTCTTTCTATAAAATTATGTCAGCTCTTGCCATTTAGACTGGACAATGGAATTTTTTGGCATAATTATCCTTAAATATGGAGTAATATCTGCCCATTCCTAGGGACACAGGCTATCTGATGAGTGGTCTATGAACCCCAGACCTCAAAGAAGTGAGGTTACTTCAAACATGTGAGTTAAGTTTCTTTCACCCCATTAGTAATTCTGTATAAACAAAAGCAATGCATACAGGTTTTCCAATTTAAAAGTCACCACACCAGTTAATTTTTAAATTTTTTACCAGGGAGCAAAAAAAAAAAAAAAAATCACATGTTTTTTTGTCACATTCCCTCAAAAATCAGATTTTTGTCAGATTTCAGTAGTTTTTATCCTAAAGGGTACTAAGATTACACTGTTAACCTTGGAGGGTATCCAAAAAACAGCCATGTATTAGCCAGAGCTTCTTTTTAAAAAAAATGACAAGTATTAAAGAGGGCTAAACTTAAGTCTTTCTGCTGCTGTCTTTGCATTTAAGAATTTTTTTTTTCCCTGCAAGTGGATGTTGGAATCTTGGGAAAGTAGAAGAAAGCCATTCCTGGGTGTTACATATATAAATAAGCAAAAAAAAAACCAGAGTCCTTTTTCTATGTCTTATACAATTTGAAATGAGGTGGTTAATATCAAATAATAATTTGGAAGAAGTTTTTACTTTTTTAAAACTTTTTATTCTTTTTTTTTTTCTGGTATGTGCATTGAATCATTAATAAGGGCCCAGTGAAGAAAGCACATCTTGAAATTCTTAACAATAGTTTCTATTTCGTGCCAAGCCACAGGGAGGGGGAGGTGGACCTTTTCAGTCATAAGGCTCAATTCCCCACCAGAGCCCTAAGTAGACCTTCATTTCTCTCCATGAAAATTTCTTAGGATATATGAAAGCTGCTTTCTTCTAGGTACAGGCAAGGAAAGCTGGAAGTTACTGCGACCTTCTAGCATTTGACTTGTTTCTACAACTCCACCTGATTTTTCTAAGCTATCAGCACTTTTAGCTGGCAGAGCTGCCCTTCCTGTCTCTAAAATATGTGAGCTAACATTGGCACCGTTGCTAAGAAGGAGATAAAACCTAAGGATGACTCATTACTGATGACCAGTTTTATGCAGCACTTCCTTCTTTCCAACCACCAAAACACAAAAATGAGCTGAGCAGGCAAGTCCCTCTAAAGGAGATTTGGGTTTCCCAAGCCCAGGTTTTATCACTAAAATTAAATTAAAAAAAAAAATCTCCTCTTCCTTAAGATAAGGGCATTTGAATTGACCTCTACCTTCCTATCAGCCAATATCAACTTGTATTTGAAAAACTAAGAGGTAGGGCATTTTGATAGAGGGAATTTGTCTTCAAAATTATCTTGAATGTCATTTATTTTCATGAAATCTTACAAAATCGCAGTGGGATATGATATTAAAGCTGAGTGTGTTATAGAATTTTACTTGCCAGAATGTTTTACATGTTTTATGGAAGAATATTTAGGTCGGGCAAATGATGTAAAAATGTATTTATTGTTGGGCAATGGTTTCAGATACTCATTTTATCTTCCTTTTGATGGACTAGTTGAAATTTTAAAATGAAAATTAATTTTAAAGCTGTTTCATTAATTTAGGTGTATGTTAGGTACAAAGCACATTTTTTCTCAAATTAACGATACTTTGAGAAACTTTAATTACTGATACCCAATAAATTGACTTTCAAATATATTTTACCTTTTACAAGCCATTGTACACAAGAAGATAAATAATTTAACAGTGGAATATTTTGAACATCATTTTTTAATAGTCATTCATTGTGGTGGGTTTTCTGGAATTTCCAAAAAAAATTATAAATTTCATTCTATTTAATCTTTTGCAGATATGTTTTTTAATAAGGAAAGAATCCATCTTTTTTCAGTGTGCTATTTTTTATAATGTTTTAAATTACAGTTTACATATATTTTCAGGTGTAAAATATAGTGCTTAGATACTCACATACCTTACAAAGTGGTCATCCCAATAAGTTTAGTGCCCATCTAACACCATACATAATTAACAATATTGACTATATTCTCTGTGCCATACTTTACCTGCCTATGATGATTCTTATAACTGCCAATTTATATATCTTAATCCCTTCTCTTTTTCACCCACCCCCTTCCATCTGGCAACTATCAATTCATTCTCTGTACCTATGAGATTTTGTTTGCTCATGGTTTTATAGATTCTACATATAAATTAAATAATGTGGTATTTGTTTTCCTTTGTCAGACTTATTTCAATGAGCATAATACCATCCTTGTTGTCGCAAATGGCAAGATATCATTTTTTTTATGGCTGAGTCATATTCCTTTATATATGTGTACCTCCTATTCTTTATCCATTCATCCATCAGTGGGCACTTAGGTTGCTTGGAATTAGTGTTTTGAGTTTCTTCAGATAAGTACCCAAAAATGGTATTGCTGGGTCATATGGTAGTTTCTAGTTTTAATTTTTTGAAGAACCTCCATACTACTGTACATAATGGCTACACTAATTTATAATCTTACCAACAGTGCACAAGATTCCATTTTCTCTACATCCTCACTAACACTTGTTGATTTATTGATGATAGTCATTCTGACAGGTGTGAAGTGATATCTCATTGTGGTTGCATCTTTTCATATGTCTGTTGGCCATCTGTATGTCCTTTTTGGAGAAATGTCTATTCAGGTCCTATGCCCATTTTTTAATCAAATTGGTTTTTTGGTGTTAAGTTGTAGGAGTTCCTTATATTTTTGGACATCAACCCCTTATCGGATGTATCATTTGTTAATATCTTCTCTTATTTAGTAGGTTGTTCTTTTTTGTTGTTGATGGGTCACTGTGCAAAAACTCTTTTAGTTTGATGTAGTCCCTTTTATTTTTTTCTTTTGTTTCCCTTGCCGGAGGAGACATATCCAAAAAATAGTACTAAGAGCAATGTCAAAGATTTTACTGCCTGTTTTCTTCTAGGACTTTTATGGTTTCAGGTCTTGTATTTAATACATTTTGAGTTTATTGTTGTATACAGTGTAAAAAAAGTGATCCAGTTGCATTCTTTTGTGTTCATATGTCTGGTTTTCCAAACACCATTTTTTGAAGAGACTATCTTTACCCCACTATATATTCTTGCTTCCTTTGTCAGAGGCTAATTGTCCATAAAAGTGTGTGTTTACTGCTGTGCTCTCTATTCTGTTCCATTGCTCTTTGTGTCTATTTTTATGCTAGTACCATGTTATTTTGATTACTTTAGCTAACAGTATAGTTTGATATCAGTTCGTGTAATGTTAAAGGAATTTTCCTTTCCCATAGGCTTATATTCTTAAGTTTTTGAAGCTTGATCCTAAAGTGGTCTTCAAAATGATTTGTGGAATTATTTGCAGGATCAGCATAACCAGGTGATCTAAAGTAACACTGTCACTTATTTCAATTTTTTAGCATTATGTGATCAAGGAGAAAATGAACTACCTGAACTTCTTTTATATTCTAGGGTCCAACATGACGCAGAATATGTTATAATAGAGGAGAATACATTGGAAAAAGGCACTACATTTTAATTTGGCAAAATCTAAATATCCAGGTGTTGGGCTTCAATTATAGCTTGTGCTGTCATTTGTTCTCTTTGATCTGGCATAGGGTAATGAGCATTAACATCTTTTCTAAGGACAAAGCCTCTCTCCCTCATCTTTCTCTCACTCCTGCAATATCTAATTTGTTAGAAGGAAAGGTGATAAACTAGCCAAGGAAAACCTTAACCTTTGCTTTTAATATATTGGCTTCATAAACATACCGTGTTTTCTTCATTTAGTTTTTAGTTGCCTGAGCTTCTAGAAGTGGCAGGTTAGTGATTTGCTTAACTTTTTCCTAATAACATAAATGAAATGGGAGAAAAGCAGTCAGGATACATTTTCTGACTTTGGTGAAAGGAATATGACTCATCTTGTTAAAGGCATACAGGGATCTTAATTTCAGAGAGTAACATATGTTAGTCCCAACTGTTTCTGTACCCATTGTGATGATGACAGGCTTTGGAGAAAATGTTGTAAAAGCATATTTGCTTTCATTCTTATTTACTTTATGAAACAGAATAGTCCTGGAGATAGATACTGACTGGACAATAACATCATGCCATTACTTAAATTACTAAAATTATTAAGGCATTGGCAAGAATTTACTTTGAACCTAGAAAGTTTTTGGAGGTGAGCCAGCTTCATTTTGCATAACTCTAAGAAAAAAAAATGTTATTTTGAAACCCAGTTCTATACATTTCAAATCCACTTATGATTTATTAAGAACTAGGGAGGTACAAGTGTATAGTTTTCCTAATTAAGACTTACAGATAAAGAGTAAAGGACTTTGTATTTGAACAATCATAAGGCTAAATTCCTTATGTGACTTTTGAGGTACAATTTAAGTTAGGTATTAGTCTCAATAACTAAATTGTCAGATTTACTTGCTTCTCCAGTTTGCAACAAAGGTACTCATTTTAATGCACGAGGCTTTTGGTAAGCTGGAGAATACTCAGCAAGAAATGGGCCAGCAGCAGGAAAAAAAGAGCCCAGGAATAAAAAATAAAAATTGACTCCCAAAGGCTCTTGATGCCAGTGATTTTCCACTCCTGTTAGGATTTTGAGTTCTTTCCAGAAGAATCTCAGCAGTGGCTACCTGCCAGGGAAGAACAATATTCAACTTAGAGTGCCAACTGCCACTCATACCTATCTTTACAGCTAGAAGCCCCATCATCAGATTGTTACATTCTCTGCTTATTCAGGAACCACTACTGCCCTTGAATCTCTCATAACTCCCTGACTGAAGAGTACCTGGGAGCATACATGCACCAGGGGACTCTACACAGTCTCACTTAGACCATAGTGAAATAACTATATAACAAAACAATGTATAACAGGCTAATTGATATAAACAAGACTCAAGTTCCTCTAGCATCTCTTCAATGTGATAAGGAAATAATGTTGAACAAAATGACATTATTCAAAGACCTGTACTTAAGCAAATGTTATCTCATACAGTGGGTAGGTTCAGACGACTATCATGAGTGGCCACTGATTCAGGCTAGTCCCTCATCAGTATAACTGTTTAGATTCTGTGGCAGATGTTTTAAAGTCGCTAAAATAGGTGTAGCTCTTTCCAAAGGCCATGCTTTTCCGTCCTTGGTATCCAGCTCTGAAGTCATTGCTGCCATTGTCGACATGCATCATACAGCACATACTTGTCTGTGCTCTCTATCCTCTGCCTTTCCTTTCCTTGTTTATCATTTCCTGGAAGTAAGTAAAATGGCTCTAATAAAACGTCAGTCTCTCAGCACTGAAAGTTTTACAAACTCTCCAAGTGATTCTAGGCACAATCAAGGTTAAGGATTACTGATTGAAAGTTGTACCACTTATAAAATAGAAATAATGTTGATTTACTTTGATAATTATCCATATTGCTCAATTTTTAAATTCATACTGACAGTTTATCTTGTAAAATAAGGTGAGTTTTAATTTCTTGTTTAGCTTTGAAATAAGTACACATTATATTGTAGTACGGAAATGACCACAAATCATATAGGTGGCCTTGAATATAAAGGTATTATGAGGTAAAGGGTGGAAAATATATAATTGCTAGTTACAGTTTATAACTAAATAATCACTTGTTTTAGTTGTCTCATCTCTAAAATCAGTGTTAAACCAGATGTCTAAAAACCTTTTGGCCTTTTTCTTATCGTATGATCAGTATCACTTCATTTCTGAGAATACTGATTTCTTCTTAGAGCTAGATGGAAGGAGATAGTCAAACCCTCTGGAAATACTGTATTTAAAAATATTGGCTCATTAATAAGGCTATATCTTTATGATAACTGTCAGGTACTGGCAAGATAGGCCAAGTGTAATTATTTTCTCCTTGCTCTTGACCCTCCTGTCAGATTTTTTTTGTGGCAACTCATTCAGCGAGCCTAAAAAGTCTTTCTTTGACTTTTATTTTGTAAGTGAATAGCTAATTACATTAATTCAAATAAAGATGATTCTATCAATTATGATATAAGTATGATTCATGAAGAAAGATCATTTTCCTAGGTTGAAAATTAAGGTTAATAAAGATATATAAATGTTAGAGTGGATGTTTTCTAAAACCACAGATTGTCAATTTTAAATGTAATTATTTTTTGTATAATGTGTATTTATTATAGAAAATATGAACTGTAGAGAAAAGCAGAAAAAAAGTTACCGATATACCAATCGCTGAGAACCTCTTTGCATAGTTGAGCTTACTTCATCCTAGGTGTTTTATTTTTCTAAATGTGGACCCCTTTTAAAAATAAAATGAAAAAATTATTTAGCTAACTTGCTTAAACATTATAGAAATAAAATTTTGATAGTCAATATATTATGGATATGCTTTAACATAACCAGTCTTCAATATTAGCTACTGAAGATGTAGACCATCCCATGTTGAAGGTAGAGTTGCTGTTACAACTAGTGATTTTTAGACCACTTGATAATGAGGAAAAGCAATTACCTCATGGGAATTTTAGATTTTCTTGGATGGCTGTCCAGTGAATACCTGACCATTTTGACTAACATAAAGGGGATGCTATTAAAAACTAGTTTTAAAAATGCAAGTCAGTTGAAAGTATTGTAACATCTCATGGTTTCTGCCCTTCGGTGGGCTCCTGCCTAAACCCTGCTAATCACTGCTGTCTGTCCACTGAGACAGCTTAGCAATCTCTGCTGCTCTGTGTTTCTTCCAGAGATGAGAGTCTGTCCAGGTCTGGGCTTCCCTTTCACAACACCTTGTGTAGCTCTTCAGTTTGTCCTTTCCCTACCGGAATGATGGTTGTGTGCAGGACCGGTAAAGTGGCTGCAACAGCATGACCTTGCTTTGACTTCTGACCCTGTAGGTAATCAGCCAAGAAAACCCCACAGCTTGTGACTTGGAATGGGTACACTTTGATCATTGAGCAGGAGGACTGTCATCTTTGGGGCGCCACACAGTGTCATACTACTGAAGTGATCAGGACAGTGACCATAATTTAAAAAAAAAAAAAAAACACTGTTGATGTTTTTCAAAATAAAGGTGGCCGATATCTTCTTTAGTGCTGTAAACCCCTAGGATGGTTATTATTAACTTCAATACTTCACAGATCTGTTCAGATCACTGGTCCTTTGTTACCCACGTAGGACAGTTTGAAGTTGTGCTTATGCTGAGATAATGCATCTCTCTTCATTCCCTGTATATCACATTTGATTGGCCTGAAGACCTGCTGTTCTTATTTTCAGAGATTATGGAATATTATATTTTTAGACAATAATTCTAATATGTGCATTTATGCTAATTTATTCATTTGTTCCCATTATGGATATATAACTTTTTTAAGAAGTCTCTAGAAATTCAGGAAGTTGCTTTTTACCATTTATTTTTTATCATTAAAATGTTTGATTCAAATATCATCTTTAGTTCTCAACATATGTAAAGTTTTTAATCCCATATAAAGGTACATTGCTTATTGACTGTGCCTTTTCTGTAATATTTATTGAAGACACTGAATATTACAGTTTTTTTAAATCTCCAGATACTTATGTACTTGGTGCTAAATACTTTTTAATGTGGCTGAGGCCAAAAATAACTCTTTGGGATTCTCCTCCTCCTGGTTTTCAGGGTGCTGGCTGCACAGCCCTGGTGGTAGCTGTAGTGGCCAGGAAGCTAGAACTCACCAAAGCGGAAAAGCACGTGCACAACTTCATGATGGACACTCAGCTGACAAAAAGAGTAAGTTGCTGCCCCTGGATCTTCAAGGGAATATTAGTTCCCTTGGTTGGTTGGTTTGATTTTTTTTTTCAATGTTGAGCAATACAGTTTTTATTGTGACCTCTAAGGCGACAGTTTATTCTTGGAATCAATTCCATGTCTTCACATTTTGCAAATACTTTTTCTAATGTTAGTTCACTTAGGAAATAATTGGACAACATTGGTATTTACTCAAGGATAAAAATAGAACTGTTCTACATTCAAGAAAAGGCATATTTAACATTTAAGTTTGCATTATACACAAAGAGATTAATATTGGATTGAACACACTGTCAATGTAATATAGTTATTTTATGGGAAGGTGATTCAACAAATATTTTACTGAGCTGCTTCTATGAGCCAGTCATTGCTTTGATGACTGGGGTTGCAAAGAAAAATAAACACTGACTTTTAAGACTCCATGGTAAGAACAGAGACCCTTTCCATGATTTAAAGGTTTTCACAGAGATGTTGAAAATGGTTTAACATCCAGAGGGGAAATCAATGTACAATTATAAAGACTAGACGAAGACAGCAAATACGTGTTTGCAGAACGCTCACTGTGCCACCTACTGTTCTAAGCGTGTCACATGTATAGTAAACTTGTTTCAGCCTCACAACAACTAAGTGCTAGTATTATACCCATTTTAAAAATGTGGAAGCCAAGACAGAGAGGGTTAGGTAACTTGCTCAAAGTAATTATATAAGGAAGAAAGCCATGTAAGAGGAAAAAGACGTTTTCACACTAAATTATTAGCTTCTCTTTATAATTACTTGAAATACCATCATCAGAAACAATTAAAAATTATAGTAATCATCTTGCTATATAACAATTCAAAGTAGAAGCCAATCAGGCTGTCATTAAAATAACAAAGTACATTGTCATTTGGTTACTTTAACCCATAAAAGAATCAAGAGAATTCAAAAGTTCCAGTTTTTAGTGTTTTCAGTCACTTTTGACTTTGGTCATGTATATAAAAATCATCATATTTAACTGGGTTAATACTTACAAATAGATCAGTCACGTTGATGCACATTTTATTTATTTGGATAATATTTATGAAATGGAAACATGAATTCTAATTGCTTTGCTAATTTCTAAGTCTTATCTGTCAAATACTATTGCAAGACTGCAGTGATCAGGTCCACATATATTCTAAATGATCAAAGCCATGCAGATGCCATGTTTTTGGCGTAGATTTACTACTTTGTCTTCTACTCTACACAATTTTCTCTCAACTCCTGAATTTGTTCTCCAAACTCATGAATATTTCTAAATGTCACAGAAAAGCACATGGAAAACAGAGGAAGAGAGGTATAGAGGAGAAGCTGGTTGGAGGGTTAGGATTCTTATTTTTAAAGATGTGCTAGAAAATGAAAATACGCACATATTAGATTATGGGTCTATCTCTAATCCAAAATTATGGCAGATGTGTATCTGATAGGATGCTTGTTTGGATGAGTTCTGTACAATTTGTGTTTGAGACAGAAGTTGTACAATATTAAAGGCACCCTTCCATAAAGTCTCTTGTATAATCCAAATAATTTTATGGAGATTATACATTATAACTTTCTCAAGAGTTAATGCCACACTTAAGATATTAGGCAGAAAAATACCTTAAAACACCATGTATGTATGTGTACATGTAAATCTTTTCAAAAGTAAAACACACACACACACACACACACACACACACACAAGAAAACTAATTAGCATGTTTAGGCAGCTTTCCCCCTGGTCCATCATTAAGAAAGAAATGTGTAAATTTACTTTTGAATATTGCTATTATTGAAGCATTTTAGGAGTTAAAAAAGACTAGGGCTTTGATTTTAAAATCTATAGTATAACACTGCTATATACCACCTTTGAAGATTTTTGTGAAATTCATAGAGGTCTCCTCATTTCACCTGGGAGGCACTTCAGGTTGGTTTTATAGTTTAATTTAGTTCAGGATCTTTCAAGCTCAGCACTATTGACCTTTTGGATAATTCTTTGTTATGTGGGACTTCCTTGTACACTATCAGATGTTTAAGAGCATTCTTGGCCTCTATACACTAGATGCCAGTAGAAGTTCCCCAACTAGTAACAACCCAAAATGTCTCTAGGCATTGCCAAATGTCCCCTGAGTGAGAACCACTGCTTTGGTATTGCCCTCTTAACATACATTCTTTGAGTACACTAACTTTATTGTAATCACCTTCTTCCTGGGAATGAGAGATACTCATTTAACAAAATATACTGTATACCTAATATACTCGGGGCTCTGTGTTAACTGCTGAGGATATAGAGCTGAAAAATATTCCAGGACTCAAAGAACATTGAATTTTTATAGTATTGTTCTCTTAGCAAATTAGATGAAAGCTGTTTTAGCAGAGCTATGTTCCCTATAGCGCCCCCCTTTAGAAGAATGGATCCAGGTGACCTTTTGGTTTATGTGAAGGGGAGTCATTTTCCCCAAACTAACCAAGTTTTCTAATGTTACAGCTTTTCTGTTGTAAGTTCTTGTATACTTCAGTCAAGCTTCCTGTAGATAATAATGCATTACAAGTCCGATTGTTTATAGAACATTTTTTCAGCAATAAGTACTGTTCTAGTTTCAGAGTTCATATTCTCCATAATGCTTATGCTTTGATAATTCTATTATCTCTTTACTACCTTTTAAGGTAGCTGTTTTGCAGTTTTCCTTGGGACCAGAATCTCTTATAGGTCTGAAAGACACTCCAGCAGGCTTGCTGACAGATCGATTTTTATAGGCAAGATGTTGCTAAGTACAGGTACAAATATTTGAATGGTATTAGAATCAACATAAATTTCTTTTTTATGATACCCATTTCAATATTATAGCGAATACAGTATTTGAAAATAGCTCTTTGCATTCTTTTCTACGAAGTTAATGTCATTTACTTGGAACCTGGTTCCATTTGGTTATAGAATTTCTAAATGGGCTCATTTATAATTTTTAAGTTTTTAAATGATCATTAATGAATGATTTCTGAGAGGGGAACAAGGACCTAAAAGCCATACATAGTTACTAAGATGAAAGATTAAATTCAAATCTGCTCTTGACTGCTAGAGAAAAATTCAGCTATCCCTGGAAACACTACATAATCTCACCTTTTTCGTGTTCTCTGATGATTAACAGAGGTAACAGGCACCGACATTCTGAAATCTGAATATGACTCTAAAGAAAAAAACAATACAAATGTTAAAACAAATTCTTCTTCCAGGAAGAAATGTCACTTTCCAAACCTTCCATTGTGTGTCTTAACTGAATTGAACAGTTTCCATGGAAAATAGTTCACCACATACAAATTTTCTTCAGAGGAACAATCTTACACTGAAATTGTTTCTCTGTATGACTACCTCAACCACATAAAATACTGTTTGAAAGCAGAACACACCGTTTCTCATGCGCTAGTAGTGAACAGGAAGATTGCATGACACTCCACAATTCAAAATAGTCAATAGATACAGGTACTTAGAATAATATAATGGTGTTAAATTGAAGGCATAACAGCAATAACATCACTGAGTTTCATAAGACAGGACTGGCTATGAAACAGATTTGCAGTTTATCACCTTCCAGAAGCAATGTGTTTACCATGCTATGATTATTACTATTCATTCAAGTCTGAATCAAGAGGAAATTTTAAAGTTTGGCTCTCTGAATGCTTTCCTTTCAGAAAGAAAGTTGAAAACAAGCAATTCTAGAACCAAGACATAATTTTTAAAGTAGCTCGATGTACCACAAAGGATAATTATACATATTAATGTCTGCTGTGGGTGTTTCCAATCCTGTTGAGAATTTTCAATAAGATCCATAACAACACTATTATGCGGTTATATAATTATTTCCTGTGTGTCTCTTAAGCAAACAAATTATGGAGAATTTGTTCTATGTACCTTTTGCATTGTCCTTGGCCACACTGCCCAGTAAGTTAGAATACAAAGTGAATGGATCCATGGGCCGTGCCCTGTTCCACAGCCACAACACTCACCTTGCCCCAGGTGTGTGCTCGGAAGGAGAACTGGGCAGGTGAGATTGGAGCCCTGAGAGCATCCATCCCACTGCTGCAGGGGCCACTGAGAACCTGTGGTGTCCTGGTACCAGGCACAGTAGCATTGCCTGGGTTTGTCCTGAGCATTCTAGAGGCATTGCCCACAGTATATGTGGCAGTTTTTTTATTGTAGTTTTCATAATGAGGTGCAAGAAATTCCTGCTGAGGAAAATGGATGAAAAAGGTTAAAGAGATTAAGTACAAGTTGTCAGTTTTAAAGTTATCATGGAGATATAAAGTACAGCATAGGGTATATAGTCAGTATTATTGTAATAACTAGGTTTGGTGCTAGGTGTATAGTACACATCTAGACTTATCAGGATGATCACTTTGTAAGGTACGTAGATGTCTAATTGCTATGTTGTACACCTGAAACTAATATAATATTGTGTCAACTGTAGTCAGAAAATAAATTTTTTAAAAAGCGGTTCTCTTAAAACCCTCCGTTTCTTAAATCAGAGATTATGTGCTTTTCCCTTAAATTTGGGAAGAATGGAAGTATTGTACTAAAACAAAACTCTGAAGGGAGAGGCAAGAAGAAACTATAAGTTAAAAAAGAAAAATCACAAATGGTAAAAAGCAAAGGAAAACTAAACAAAGTAGCCTTTCTACAGGGCTCTACATGTATAATTTAGGATTGAACAGCACATTTTCAGTTACAAGTCAATCAGCTTTAAATTGCTTTTGTGGTTTATAAACTATTGTTACATTTAAAAATATTTTTATTTTACTATGGATGGCCTTAACATTGTATAATCACCTATGAGGCAGCAATATAACATTTTATACATACGACAGTGGGTTTTAAGGCACCCAGGTGAATACTATTACTTTTAATAGTATGAACTGCTTTTAGGGCTTTTGTTTTCTCAAATTATTTTTAAAATATATAATTATTTATATGCTTTTCAAAATTTTTCTGATATGATTTGGAGTTGAGCATTAGTGAGGCAGAGCAAATGTTATTTTCCTTGTTCCTTGTGTGTGGAACAGGGTGGAAAGGGAGCCAGAGTCCTTCCTATCAACAATCCTCCTCTCACGCCCCATATTTTTTCAAGTACAGGAAATAAGTTATATTTCATAGTGGGGTTGGCCCATTAACTGGCACTAGAATTATTACAGCTACTAAAATTTTGAGGGATATCTGTGAATCCCTCGTATCTAGCACATGGTAGAGATGCAATAAATTTGTTCAATAAAAGGAAATGCACTGACCCATTTAGATCCTAGGTTTCTTCTCTAACTTGCAGACCATTCTCATCAAGAGGATCCTTTGGCTGATAAATATGCATCTATTGTTCATGATTAGAAGTGTTTATGATACAAATTATATATACTATGGTGTCAAATTTAACCCCATAGACATTTATTCAGTACCAGCTAAGCCCAAAGCAATGATCTAGGAAGACACAAAGATTAGTGACATGGCCCCTGCCCTCTTAAGAATTTCTAAATGCCCTGGGGAGTGGGGGTCTCCAGGGTTACACTGTTAGATGACTGACTGTTGGGCAAGGTTCTTAATCCACTGAACAAAGGGCACTTCCTAAACCATTCCCCATTGTTCAAACCTATAAAACGCTGAAGTGCTTTCTGCTGTTTGCTATTGCCATCAACCCTACGAGGGACTAGAGAAATGTACTATTAAAAACATATCCTCTGCCTAATGCTCAGATGTTTTTCTATTCTTGGCCATATTGTTTTGTGACTATTTTGAAAAGCAGTTAAATATGATGCTTTGAGTTTAATTCCTGTGTTTGAAAACCTATTACAGAATTATAAAGGGATGTTTCAACATAAAAGCATGTATTTCACAGGTTTGAAAAGCAGCTGCAGGGATTTCATTTTCAAAGGAGGAGTCATTTACAGTTTCAGCCGACAACTAACATAAGTGTTGAGTGAATACAAATCCTGAAACGTAAGGTCTCAGACTGAACTCTGAAATTGAGTCTCCCTACTCCCTTTCAGCCATTCCCCCACCATCTCAAAGAGAAAAAACTATTTAAAATATATGGAGGACAAGCACTGAATCACCTTTTTAAAAGCATATATACTTTAGTAATTTGGCATTTGCTATTTGTAGATGGGAATCCAAACCAAAATCAATGTTATATTCCAAACATTGCTGTGTTCAACTACTGTGCTCCTATGCATCAGCTTTTACTCAGTTTTCTAGCTTCCTCATCAGCCTCGGTGTCTCAGACTGATAAAGTCAGGGAGTGTACATCCCCCAGGGCCATAACTGGTCTTCTAGGAAGCTAAATCTGCCAGGAGAGCGAAGACCTTCCTTGGCAGCCCTTCTCCTTCGTAGCAGGGCAGGGCCTGTCCCACCCCAGGCAGTGCTGGCTAGTCATGTCCCACTCCTCCCTTTTTAAAAGCAAGGTTCTCAGCCCTCAGCACCTTATGATGCATCCATTTCCTTACCTTTGAAAGGAACTTAAGGGCTGTATGGAAGAGCCTTAGGACAAGTGACTCCTACCTCTGTGAGGAAGAGAAATGTATTTCTGTGAGAATGAAGAGCCAAGAATTAATTACCTGGAACACCCTTAAACTTCACTTTGGAAGATGGTGATGTTCTTTCTAGGCACTACAGGTGCTCAGCATCTAAGTTTCAGTCATGTTTCTTGAGGTTTTGGAATCCCCCCTGTGCAGAGGCTCACGAATATCTAAAGGAATGTGAACCAAAGTCATGCCTAAAAGCAGTCTTAAGAAACCTGTCATTTTTTAAAAATGGGTTCTAGCAATTCAATTTCACTCAAAAAGAAAACTTTTCAGAATCATGAAAAGGGATGCTTTCTTTGCTAAAGTGAAAAAATATACACACATACCGGGGACCACAGTTTTGTATTAATTCTGAGGTTCTTCCTTATTGTAAATCTAAGGTCTGAAAAGGATTTTAACAATACTCTCTAACATTGCTTCAATGAGGAGAGAACTAAAGTCCTACAAGGTTAGCTAGTCCCCTTGACTGGACTTGGTTAATACAAAGTCAAGAACTTAAAACTAGTTTCTCAAGCCCAGCTCACCTTTCTGTCTTCCTCACCACACTGCCTTCCTGAGCATGTTGTCTTCACCGAGCCTCCCACTAGCCTGCAGTTCTTATGAATCATCCTTTATCCATCACTCAGAAGAATTAAACAGAACTTCTTAGCATAAGTAATTAACAAGCCCAAACGAAAGCTCTCATCATCAGCTTCTGTAGAACGAGCAAAGAGAATAAATCTGTCCTTGGCTGGGCCTTTACTAGCTTCTAGGATTTGTTTGAAGAACTTAATCCAGAAAGCAAGTGATGGACTATCAGTAGGAAGTATTCGTATTTTCCATCAGCTACAATAGGTCTTGGCAGTGTTACTGTAACCCTTTTATCTCTAAGTTCATTCCATCCTTTTTTTTTTTTTTTAGGGAGACCCATATCCACCCAAGCCTAAGTTTTTTATCTTGTTTAATTAAAAAACATTTTGAGCTTATACTAATATGAGAAAATAGCTAATAAGTGATTCATTGAAGGAAATTATTTATATTAGTTTCATGTATACAACACATTGGTTAGGTGTTTATATAATTTATGAAGTGATCCCTGATCTCTCTAAGCACCCATCTGGCTCTACAGTCATTACAATACTATCGAGTATATTCCCTATGCTGTACTCTAAATCCCCACGACTGTTTTGTAACTACTAATTTGTACTTTTGCATCTCTTCCCCGTTTTTACCCAGCCTCTCAACACCCCTCCTCTCTGGCAATCACCAGGTTGTTCTCTGTATCTGTCTGTTTTTGTTTAGTTTATTTCTAAATAAACTAGAGCTTGCCACGATCACTGGGATGAAGAATGTGATCCCAACAAAGTTGTGAAGGATTCCACTCTGAAATTTATCAACTGCTTTTTTGTTTGTTTCCTTAACAGGTGAAAAATGCAGCTGCCAATGTACTCAGGGAAACATGGCTAATTTATAAAAATACAAAGCTAGTAAAAAAGATAGATCATGCAAAAGTAAGAAAACATCAACGAAAATTCTTGCAAGCTATTCATCAGTGAGTACTGTCTTTCATTTTCAGCCTGCTTTTATATCTCTAGATTTTAATGCTCGCACTTAGTTATTCTTCTCTCGTGAGGGAGGAAAATAGAAATTGTCATCTTGCTTGGACCCAGAAGACATTATTTGGCAATTTAATAATTTCACAAATGAAATCCTGAGAAAAGTTGTCAGTTCTTGTATGATTAAAAATCATTAATTATTGGGAGAATAGTGATTTAATATAGTAATTAAATGTCTTCTTAGTTTCACTTTAGAAGAAATTTCTGTTAAAATTGTATTACTTAATTTGACTTATAGTTTGCTATAAGATGTTTAGTATCTACTGCGAAATTTTGAAAAAATTTAACATTTTATGATCTATCTGGATTTTTTTAGTATACTGCTAGTATATCTTTATATGGAACTAGTGCCTACAGTTGATTTAATATTTAAATTTTTAAATAAGTTTTTAATCATGACTTGGGAGATTTTCTATATGCTACATGTTCATTATAGATTTTATAGTTCCTATAGACCCTGTACTCCTATCATTATTCTGACTTTATCCAGACCACCAGAGTTCAATTCCTTCATGCCATTTCATTGTTATACCATATAACTATCACAGACTTTTAAAGTATAGATTTCTGTCTAGTAAGTTTAAATAATTTGAATGTACCAAGTCATTCTCCCCCAGCATCCTTACCGTAAGTATATTCAATTATGATGCCATGCAGACTTGCTTCTAATGCCATTATGAAATGGGGAAAAGCAGACATGACCACATTTGTAGGTTAGAAAAGTAACCTTTCCCATGCAACTTACCAGGGTAATCACGGAAAGGTAGGTATTTACTAGGTCTCTTGGCTATACAGTGAGATATGTCTTTTCAGAGCTAAGTAGCACAGCTGATGAGAAAGTGCTGAGGATGAAGTTTTTATTTTACATATTTTTATAATTCCTATGTAATACATTACACTAACATTCTGTAGGAAATCACTAAGCATTCATATCTTACCCTTGCACCTGTCCATCCAACTGCCTTTTTAAGTATCACTGAAAATGTGGAATGTCTGTAATTATGGCCATATCTGTACTACATAGAAATTTTAACCTTCCTTAATGAAAATAAAATTCAAGTACTCTGAGATCCAAGACAGAGAGAGACCACACACGTGGTAGCGTAGCCGGCTCTCATGCTACTCACAGCTACTCACTCATGTTCTTTTCCATTACTACCACCAAAGTGACATTTCTCCTCTAGCCCTGTGACTCAACTAGACACACAACCATGCTTTTTATCCCATTGTAAAGACAAGATAAGGGTAGAATTTTAAGATAATACTTTTTTAAAGTCTGGGAAAGAGTAAAAGGGGGAAAAAAATCACAGAGAGGAACATTGTATTAGAGCTGGCTCATAAGAGGGAGCTGCTCCCTGGAGCCTATGGCCACATTTATGACTGAACACCAGCACCCAGTAGCGCTTGCCTAGACATCCTGATTTCCTGAAGCTTAGACCTGAAAGAGAGAGTCCCCTGGGAGATGCTAAGCCTTCACCTCAGCTTTGATCAGGCCTTTCTTCCTGTCGGAGGACAGGCCTCTTTCCCAAGGGCCACCTGACACAACTCTCTTACACCCCCAAATCCATATAACACAGTAATCCCAAAATTCATGCAAAAGATATTCACAGTATATTCTGGAGACATCAATCATTCTTTGTACTTTTAATTTTTCAATACTAGTCTATATTGTTCAAGTGTATTAAAAAGAAAACTCACCTTTGTGGGTATGAGATGACATGGAAGTGGGTGAGTGTGGTTAGTCTACATGGCCAGTAACCACACAGCCTCTTTCCTCCAGGACTGCATTTATGTCCCTTTCTGTCAGTGTAACCTGTTAAATGTGTAATTAAATGTTATTTGCCTTTGATGCCTTTGATAAATTTTTATATAACCAAAAAATTTTTTAAATGCTTTGACAGTTTTTGTAATATAATTATGTAGCCATGTGTAAATGCTGGGTATTTAGATATTTATTTTGCCATAGAACTCTTAAGCTTCGAACACATTCACACTTGAAAACTTGGGGGAAAATTTAGGGGTGTTCACTATAAAATAATTTCAACTTTGCCATAGGTTTGGAAAGTTTTATAAAACAATGTTAGGAAAAAAATCTTTTACTGAACTAAGTTTGGAAACCATCCCTAAGCAATTTGCATATTGCTACACATATTGACTTGACTGTAAGGGCTTTGTGGCATTGGTTTCTTGGGTCCTTCAGCAAGCTGCTTTTGGATAGAGTAATAGAGGAAACCACTTGTGATTCCTCTGCTTTTTTCAGACATTTCTCACTCTCTTCTATAATGACAAGTACTTCTGTAAGCAGATGAGCTTCAAGCAACTCAAAAGTGTTCTGAATTGTTTTATAAATTAGTCTTGGGGTAATTGGGTTTCCTTTGAAGTGGGAGGGACCTTATATTTTGTGAAAAAATACAACTGAGAATTTATATGGGCTGGGTTTGGCTAGATTATTCTAATTATGCATAACTATCTTTTATTCTACCTTAGTGTAGTCATAAAGGAAAGCACATAGGGCTCGATTCCTAAGGGCAAGGCCTTTATTGCCCACTGTTCACACCCAGTGAGACTGTCAGCTTAGTCTGTCAGCACTGGGTGAAGTCAGACTGTAGTTGAGGAAAAATTTACAAATTCATTTACTGGAGCTCTCCTGGCCTCTCCTGTTTTGGTTTGTCCTGAGAGCTTTTCTGTAGCTCTCTTTCATGCTCTGCCAGGCCCCCTCTATTTCAACTCTCTTTCTTTTTTTCAAGCTTCATAGCCTCTCTCCCCAATTTAGGGTCTCTGTAGTCTCTGATGGATGCCGAACTCTGCAGGCATGTATCCTCTTTTCAGTAATGTTATCTGTCTTTTTGGATTATCATTTAGTGCCATGAAGCATTTAGTTTCTATAACTTTTCACCCTTTTTCTGGTAGCAGCTTTACCTTTAAAGTTTATCATTCTTCTATCTCAACTATAGACCCATCAAAAAATGTGAACTTGTCTCAGAGCCAAGAAATTCAAAAAACATAATTTCTGTAACAAAGAGAGTTGCATTACCTACCTTTCAGAAAGCCAGGCTTCTAAATAGTCCCATCTCAGAAGAGATGTAACCCTTCAAAAAAAAAAAAAAGGCATTATAATTATAAATATTATCCATTTAACCATATAACATTCATACTAAGCAAAAAAATGTTTTCTGTTGTTTACTTGAACATTACGTATCAAAGAGGCCAAGATGATATACAAGTTCCTTTTTCCAGACTCTAGTTCTGGAAGAAACTATGGGCTTTCGGCCGTGGGGGAAGAATAGCAGCAACAGAGAGAGATAATAATATAATTGAATAGTTTTTCTCTTTGATCAATATGGCAAAACCTGCAGAATCTTAACAGGATCTTCCAGCCAATGAATCGAGCCCCCTGTGCACAACTGAACGCCACACTGTAATATTTTGTTCCAGAATATTTTACAGTTTCTTTTCTTTTGTTTTGTCTTTTTATTTCAACAAAATGAAAATAGAGCTCGGAAGTAAGTTGTGTGAGCCGCTCCTTTCAACATTTGCAGAATTTTCTACCGACTGCATGCACCCAAGTGGATCCTTTATTTGTGAATTTTAGTAGTCTGATTGCTGCTATGGAAGTGTGATCCAAAATCATGATATTTTCCTGTGATAAGTGAAGTTCACAAGGAAGAAATCAACATATGTTTCTTACTCTTTTTTGCGGGGGAGAGGGGAATAAAATACACATCTGCATGTTACCTTTTATTCTGGCAGCTGCAGCTTAAGTAGGCTTTTTTTTTTTTATCAGTTCTACATCTCAGAGAGTCTAAGAAGCAACAAGGCAAGATGATTTAAGTTCAGGGAGCTAAAGGAATTCCAATCAAATAGGGCCACTCTAAGACATCGTTCCAGATTAGAAAATAAAATGGGCAAAATTCTACTGTCAGAAACATAGTAGTCCAAGAGAAGTAAATTAGACCCCGTTGTTTGGAATACGAAGTATCCACCTCAGCCAAAGGACCAGCACTGGCCCTTCCACCAGACTTGCTGAGTTTAGTCTTTCTCTGCACTCACAAGGTGCTGGAGGCTTCTGGTCTGATAACCCCAAACTTTATTCATGTGCCAACTATACTGTTACTTACTTAAATTTGAAAAGAAAGCTTGATCTAAATTTCTATATCATTTGACAACTCTGAGCTGAGAGCCTGCTCTTTTTTAAAAAGCAGAAGATAGCAGGTGTTAGAAGATAAAAACAGGATACGACCAGGCTGAGACATTTTTCTTATAATAATCAAGAATTAGAAGAGAACCGAAGGGAATTACTGTCTCTCCATCTGTTTTAGTATTGTTGAATATCTTGTTTGAGTGTCACTTAATCATCTAGAAGACTTCTTAGTATAAATCCAACACTTCAGAAATGCTGTCCTAACCTAACCTACATCATTTCATACCTAAAGAAACTGACGGTCAAATAGGGGCAAGGGAAAGAATGGAATCATGTCGGATGTTATTGTTCTCTCTGGAACATTTGTCTATAGTGACCCATACATGTTTAAAGTGTGTAGGGTTTGTTTTTTTTTTTTTTTTTGCAGGGGTGGGGTAGCTTGTTTTTAAAAGGCATACATCAAGACTTACATCCCTTGTAAGTAGTTAAGGAAACATTTCTCAGCAACATATTAGAATCAAATCTATGTCTGTAAATTTTTTAAACTGGAACATATTCTATCTCTATTGCACAAAAAAGAGCCAATTAACCCAGTTCCCAGTTCTAATAGAGAAACACATAGTCTCAATGACAAGTTATAACCTTAAACTGTTTTAGATCGTTAAAGAGCATGCTGTAGCAGGTGTCAGTTAAACTCTTACTGGCAGAAGGAATTAAATCTTCAATGTAGAGCAGATTTAGTAACATATTGAATCTCCTACTTTCAGAATATAACCACTGAGCATCGTGAACATTTGTTACAAAAATCTCCCTGGCAGTAAAATCTTGCCCTGTGAATTTTTATTTCTTCTATGTAATTACCTTTAATTTAAATTGGGAAATAATAAAAAGTATTCTTTCCAGCATTAACACTATACTTTGTTAAATGACTCATCATCAAGGTAATAAGGTTAGCATAGTTTTTTTTCTTCTTTTTCATTAAGTAGCTCAGAGAGACCTTCTCTTTTGGAGCAAGGCTTTGCATTGTTGGCTTAAAGAAAAATAAAGCACTTTTTTCTTTTTGGAAAATCTTCATTTCTTGCTACAATAATAAGTACTGAATTAAATATTTGTTGAAATATTATAGTATATAAGTTAGGGAATAGTTAAGAATTCTCATTAAGAAATATTTTTTTAAAAAAACAGTAGCTTTTTGACTGTCAATCAGATACATGCAATGATATTTAAAAGTATATAAAAGTAACTTTACAAGTAACGATCCCATCTGTCAGATAGTTTGTCTTCTGACTTTTATCTACAATAAATATTAAGGGAAACTCTCTCAAGGAAATGTTCTATCATCCCTTCAAATTCAGTGGTAGTTTAAGATAAAAGTCAAGTGAAATACAATAAAACCTAAGAGACTTATGTGGTTTGATTTATCATGCTGCTGGTTGAATAAAAGTTTTATTTTTGCTAATAAGAATCTCACTTATCACTGTGTTTCATCAGGTTCAAATACCTAACCCAATCCATTTCAGACTAAACAGGGCTAACACCTGTATCTAGTCATGTAGGCATAGGAAGGCGCTCACTGCTCCAACATTGATGCAATTCCAGTTGCTTTGCATATTTCTTCCTATGTCTACTTGTCACGATACTGGGGCTTTAAGGAATGTTTTGGCTTTTCTCATATGGTAAATCCTTATGAGTTTTTTTTTTTTAATTCAACTTTAACTACCTGGTGAATAGCTGTCCTAAGGACACATCATCTCTTACTCTCTCTCCTTTTTGCGGTGTTGGGGAAGCATGCTTCTCATTGTACCAGAAACATAACCAGTTTGGACTTTACCCTGAATATTCAAGGCATTATCCATGCAGTTATTTGCTCTTGTCAATTTTGTGCATGCTTTTTGCAAGGCGTACAATACCCATAGAAAGAAAGAAAAATTTCTGACTTCAGATTCTGTCTTTTAGATTAAGAAGTGTAAAAATGGAGCAGAGGAAACTGAATGACCAAGCAAATACCTTGGTAGACCTGGCAAAGGTAAGCCTGGGGTCTTAGCCCCTCATGATATTATCTGTTGTGATTAACCACAGCACAATAATCAATAATACTTTGGGAAGAGGCCACCCCAAATTTATTTAACAAATCAAACCCACAAACTGCCCTAAAGGATATTTTTTTAACTTTTACTTATTATGTTTTTTCCCTATAAACATATTTCAACCTGCACTCTAAAAGTATTTCTATTTTGCAGTGATTCGGAAGTACAGTAAGAAATGTAAGCAGAATATGAGACAATATCTTTTGGATTCTTATTTGTAGTTCAGTCTCATCCCTGTGAGAACAGAACTATGTCCTAGGTTGGACTATGAGGTTTAGGACTAAATAGGACCCACCGATAAAATTATTTTCTATGTATTTTAAGCAACTCAGAGAATGTAAAGTTAGAATTTCAAATAAATATCATAAATTATATTTTAAATAAAAGCTGTCTTTCAAATAAAAGTAATCACTTTATAATTTATGGTTCTTTCTTCATTTCATAATTTAAAAATTGTACCTTTTTAAAAGTAGATTAATAGTTCCCAAATTCTTCTGTCACATTTGCAAGATATATCTGGTTGATTTTTGGTTATTCCTCCTAAGTAAACCCTACTTTCAAAATATGAATATTTTTCAACAATCACAAAATTTTATTTTTCTGAACTAATTCTAAAGGATGGATTAGAATAAAGTTTATGTAAGTGTTCAGCCTTTTAACACAATTACTTTCAAAGAAGCAACTCTCAATGGACCTGTATGTATTTTTGTTTGATAAATCAACTATGTCCTTTATAACAGCGGTCCCCAATCTTTTTGGCACCAGGGACTGGTGCTTTTATGAGAATCTAATGCCTGATGATCTGAGATGGAGCTGAGGTGGTGATGCTAGAGCTGGAGAGTATCTGCAAGTACAGATGAAGCTTCACTTGCTGTCCCACGGCTCACCTCCTACTGTGCAGCCCAGTTCCTAACAGGCCACAGACTGGTACCAGTTCACGACCTAGGGGCTGGAGACATCTGCTTTATAAAGCCTCAAGTGTAATCTATAAAACTTCACATATAAAGCCTCATAACACATCTAAATTATATTCATTTTAATCTATATCAATAATTTAATATATATCAAATGTTGAAGATGAATATTTAATATCTCATAAATAGGAGATAGGTGAAGTATTTAATGACTTACTTCTAGGAGAGTATATATCATGTATTTAAGCTGAGCAGCACACATATATGAGGCTCAGAGACATCCTCGACCAGTATGTGCAACCCTGGCTTGGACACATCATGAACAAATACATCACTCTGAGGTTAAATGATAAAAGAAATAAGGAATTATTTTTTTAAAAGAACAGATCACTTAGAAATAATATATATATATATATATGATATGTCATTTTATTATATAGCTATATTATTTTACTTTATATACTGTAAGAGTCTACCTATGAGACAAGCTGCTGTTTCTTTCAAATCAATTCTTGAGTGCCATACTTATTATTATAAGTTATTATAACTGCAGGACTGTTTATGCCACAAGGTTTCAATATTTTTGGAATGACTGGAATTTGCTCACAAAGTCTCAAAACTATGCTGTAAAAATAAAGTTAATTCATTCATCTCTGTGGCCAAACTCAGACTAGCTGCCTGTGTTCTGAATAATAACTTTCTTATATAATCAGTTCATTTATCATCATTAAGAGGTTGTTAAATGGGATAAGAGCACATATTGCAAAGGGAAATGAGGTAAAGGAGGGAAGCACCGACAAAGGGGCCTGAAACTCGAGGAAGGCTGCACATAGCTAAGGTTAACATCCCCATTTCTCTCTTCTTGGCCACCCTCTTCCCTCTCTGGCTCTATGCTGATTGGTCCCGAGGTCCTCTTTCCTTGTCTCTGGGACACTTTTGGAAATAACTGGAGTCAGAGTTATGGATACCCTCTGATCAAGACAATCAGTTGCAAGATTCACTAGGACACTAAAAACATCTTCTTTCAAACTCCTTAGCATCTGATTAAGCCATAACCAACAAAGTTCTCTGGTAACTTTAGTAGCTGTAGTTTTTCTTTTCTCAATGAGTATATCTAAAAATACTATTTGACCCAATGGAGAGCCATAATTTGAAACATAGGACAGCAAAACATATTCAGAAATTTTTTTAGAGCTTTAAGTTAAAATTATGTGATTGTATCAGATTGTCCTAAATTTTCCTCATATTCCACCTTCAAAATCTCTGTTACATCTCAATACCATCTTTACTATTATTTTTTGTTCTTTAAATCTCCTTGTTTTTAAAATTTAGCCTTGTCCTAATTAATGTGACATGTTGCAAAATGAATTTGATGTGCTAACTTTTGTAATAATTAAAATATATACATAAGTATTAAATGAAACATGTTTGTCTGTCTGTACACTACTGAAACCATTGGGCATACCACCAGCAGTAGCTGCACAACATTTTCTGCAAGTGGATCAAATTAATGCCTAAGATCTTACAATTCTAAATCCTAGCTTTGAATAGACTCACTAAATTTGATTTGTAAGGTAAAGTATTTAGGAAGTTGACACCCCCAACCATGAATGTCACTGAAACTGACAGTTTGCTTCCAGGACCAATGTAATTAAGGCTAGTTCTTTGTTTCTCTATTTCTCTCAACCCTGTTTTCCAGACCCAGAACATCATGTATGACATGATTTCTGACTTAAATGAAAGGAGCGAAGACTTCGAAAAGAGGATTGTTACCCTGGAAACAAAATTAGAGACTCTGATTGGTAGCATCCATGCCCTCCCTGGACTCATCAGCCAGACCATCAGGCAGCAACAGAGAGATTTCATTGAGGCTCAGATGGAGAACTACGACAAGCATGTCACCTACAATGCTGAGCGGTCTCGGTCCTCGTCCAGGAGGCGGCGGTCCTCCTCTACAGCGCCACCAACTTCATCAGAGAGTAGCTAGAAGAGAATCAGTTAACCACAAAATAAGACTTTTTGCCATCATATGGTCAATATTTTAGCTTTTATTGTAAAGCCCCTATGGTTCTAATCAGCGTTATCCGGGTTCTGATGTCAGAATCCTGGGAACCTGAACACTAAGTTTTAGGCCAAAATGAGTGAAAACTCTTTTTTTTTCTTTCAGATGCACAGGGAATGCACCTATTATTGCTATATAGATTGTTCCTCCTGTAATTTCACTAACTTTTTATTCATGCACTTCAAACAAACTTTACTACTACATTAATATGATATATAATAAAAACGTTAATTTCTGCACATATTGGTTTGGTCACTTGACATTTCCAAAGATTCAGTTCTCTCATTATTTTCAAGGTAAATGACTATCATCTGGTGCATGTTGATAATTTTGATTTCGAAAAGTTTGGGTGGTTGGAAAAAGACTTTCAATTATTCTCTAGCCTATTTACTAAGACTTTCTCTTATGAAATATTTTAGACACAATCACCTGACCTAGCCCAGTTTATTATTTTTTTCAAGTTTACAATGTCTCATTTCTAATTTGGTTTATTTCCAAATTATGTGGAAAGTGAGGTAGTTCTCGTAAAACATAAAAACAAGAAGCACAGATGCTGTCTAGAATTATTTTATTCTAAGTTTACCAAAAAATTTACTGGAAGAAAGTATCAGGATACACTATTATCTGTGAACTGATATTGCAGAATTTTAGGTTCTAAACTAGTTATTTTGTCTCTTTCTGTCTATTCATTTATTATTTAGGGTCTATTGTTCACTCTAAGTGTTTTGGATCATACACATGTATGTGCATAGTTTATAACAACTTAACATAAATAAGCATACCTCCTAACGTCACATATTACTCTTGGCATGTACTTAACATCTTTGGTACAAGGAAGTAAATGACATTTAGTAAGTCTCATGAGTTACATTACAGTTTCTGTAAAAGGGAACTGGGTAGTTACTGCCATAAACACATCTCTCTTCATATTTACTCTAAGAATCCAATGGGTTTAGAAGAACCATTTTTTAAGTGACAGCAATGTGGAAATCTCTCACATGGTGATATATACCTGAGTCTACAGGAAGAACTGCCCTGAGGTGACACATCATGAAAATAAAGCTCCATTGGGACAGCTCTTAAACCCACCTGCTTGGGTTGGTCTGAACCTAAAAATGACTTATTCGTTTTCAGAGAAATCTGCTTTACCCTCCTCTCCTTTTTTTTTTTTCTTGTTGTTTACACGATACTCTTTGGAAGGTACCTTAAAACATTCCAGCTGCTAGCATACCAAGTAGTTTTCTTCCTTAACAAAAAACTAGAGTGATATATTTCATCACCTTGCATAGTTCAATTAATAAAATCACCTTTATAGCTAGTCTCCATAATTGATGTAAAAATCAAACATTTCCATTCAAGATCAAAGACATAAAAGTATGATTCCTTTAGTTTGCATGAAAATCACTTACCATTATTACCCATTCAAAGCAGCTAAAAATAAAGCTCATTTATACATCTTCAATATGTCTGTGTAGAATGAGGTCAATGCCTGGAAAGTCCTTTAATAAGCAAAAGAAAAACTATTAGAGCATTTCTTATAGAAACATACTGCTGAGTTAAATGAACTTCAAAGTCCTGCTTCATCAGGATTTCTAATTCATGGATGAAATTAAAATTTTCTTTTATGTATTCTGGGTTGCTTACAAGAATATATCAAGTATTGGTATAAACACTGGCTGCAAAAAAGAAATTTTGTAAAGATGATTAATTTGTTCTTGCAGTTGATGCAGATAATTCTTATGTATCCTACCTCTATAGGGACTAAAAGGCAGAGTAGCAGATAATGAAGTCTAAAGTCACTTTACCAATCAATTAGTACCATCATCCCAGGATACGAGAAGGCAATGTAAAGAATATGTATTACTCCTCTTGAAGAAAGAGGAGAATTTAAATTTATATTTCATTACTTCTTGTTTATTCTCTTCTTTCTTATTAACTGCAGTTCATATAAGATGTCATTCTTTTGTTTTCCAAAATTGATTTTACTTTTCCTGTTCCTCTGTGTGAAGTATATTAAGACTGGTAATAATTCAACAAAAATAGATGATGTTTTATCTCTATATTTTAAAAAATACAAAATAACCACAATCTGAAAAAACACAGGACCCATCCACTACATAGACACTGTTGTCAGGGATTTGCTGAATGATGCCTACTTTACCGAGCATCACCAAGTCTCTTTCCACGTGGCTTTGACTATTAATCAGAATTGTCTAAGGGCTCCTTAGATGACTGACTTTTTGTGGTACAAGCTTTACTCTAATTTGCATTTTGTTTTTCGAAATTTCTAATGATGGCTGAGTCTGTAGTCATTATTACCTCAGCCTACCACACCCCAGCCTCTCTATTTCTCTGCAGCCAGTACAAAAGCATATGACTACCATAGATCATTTTGAATTACAATGGCACCACCTTCCTCAATAACTTTCTTTACTTCTACTTAAACAGTGTCACAGGTTACTCACTAGAAGGAAGATTCTATACTCTTAAAGAAATGAGGATAAACCAAATTTCTAACAAGTAGTTTCATATGCTTTCTTCCTAATTTCTCCTCTCTTGATGACTGTTTTCCAGAAACTCTCCATCAAAGCATCTAGAATAATCAAATAATTTTTTCTAAACAGAATATGGTAATTAGAAGAAAAAAATTGATTAAATTTAATTTGAATCTCCAAGGATGGATGAAAATACTACATTTTTCAACTTTGCCCAGTCTTGAGAAGTAGAGTGACAAAGTGGGAAAAGCATGAGGTTAAATGTCAGAGCTAGGTTTGGAAATTAGTTCCGTCTCTTGCTAGCTCTATGTACTTGAATGGCCTTAATCCTGTTTTTTGTTTGTTTGTTTATTTTTTCTCACTTGTGAAATGAGTATTAAAAGATAGATATCAATAGTGCTCTGCAAAGTTTTACCACTTTTTATTGCTGTTTCCAGTATAAAGCAACAAATATTGAATACCTCATTACTTGGCTATTTATATAACTTGTAACAAATGTCAATGTAGGTTATAAATTCCCTCCCTCACCTGTTTAATTAAGTCAAGTGACTGGATTCTGGATTAGTTTATTCATTTCCTGGTCCTGTCACTGTTTTTTGTTTAATGTAGTCTAGAATACCGATAGGTATGTATGCTTTGTCTTTGTGATTCTGATACACTCTTTTCTCTCATTGGCATCCCACGAAATCTGTTCATGAATAAGGTCCAGGAATATGGAGGGTGTTTGTCCTCTATACTTAGGTCTTTGGTTTCTCTGTTAGGGATATACTGGTACAGTAGCCAAAATATTCATTTCCTTTTCCATATTCATCTCTGTAGTTCGTGAGCCTCAATGTACTTCTCCAAGTCTAAGTAATGCACACTGATCTAGTTTGTGTGTTTTAACCAAATTGTCAAGTCACTGCACTAAGAAAAAATTACCAAACTGCTTATTTGACAGATAGAATCCTTGTAAATTTTGTGAGGCTTGGAGCCCCTAGAATAAGAGGCATGACATGAAGAACTTCTGTCCATCTCACTGTCACTATTGCTAGAGTCAGTTTTTTAGGGCAAAGAAGAAAAAAATAAAGGACCATCAATGCTGCTTTCTAAAGCTTCTGTTACATATGCAATGAGTCAGGAAACTCAGAAACAGAAAATATAGATTGTAACTTCACAAATATTATTCCTTTCCATTTTAAAAAATACTTTGATTTTTTCCCCTAGAAAATGGCCTTTTCCCTAGCTATGTATCTTCCTCTGCCCCTATGTCAGTGGTTGCCAGATGGTAGTGGGAGGCAAGAGGGGAACAACTCAGAAATTACCGATGTACTGACCTGGTGACCAGATTTTAGATGCAGCTGAAATAAAGCTGAGTGTGAGGGAGGCCCCAGCCATAGGTAGCTGAACAGAGGGAGACTTTCTCATGTCTTTCAACTTGGTAATAATTTGCCTCCTCTGCTCCTTGTTAGGAAAGCAGCTCTTGTCTCTCAATTTCCTTGGGGTCTCCTACCTTGTTTAAAACAAAGTCATAAACAAGATAATATTTCTCATCGGTCAATGTTCTCACTTCAAAAACATATTTTGGAGCAGTGAAAACATAGTGTCCTCAGCTAAGGTAAAAATAAAAACATTTGAGGATTCTAGATAAGTTTAACTCAAAAGGAAATGTACACAAACACTGTGGCATACTTTGTGAGTCTGACAAAAAAAATGAAGTCACAGAATGAACTCAGTGTTGCCACCCAGATTCTGACCCACCTCTGTTACAGCTGGGCCCACTAATTAACCTCACTCATTCACTTAGGCAGCACCTCACATGCTGGAGAGAATGTGGCCACCAGTCTTCCTCAGATGGTAGATGAGGAATCATATAAAAGACTAAAATAAAGATAATCTAAACTACATTTTCGCTGTAAAGAAGAATCAAAATTGCTTTAGTAAGAACACATTTGGTATAACGTACAACAAAACCTAACGCCTTCTGGCCATAACATTCTAAATCTACATTATTCTGTCTAAAAGACCAGAATGTTCACTGTGCCACATACCACCCCTTCAAGGGGGCTAGATTAAATGCATGCCTGTCTGCAATTTTTGCATATGTAATGTGATTATGCATAATTGCGATTTGTGTTTGAATCTCTTGTTTGTCTATTTCATTTATTCCCACTTTTATTTGTTTTACTGCTTGTAAGTGAAATTGTTAGGTCAAATATTCATATTTTTGTGGGCTTTGGGAATATAAGTCCAAAATTAATCTTTCTGTTAATAAAATCACAGTGCCTCAGAGTGGAAATTAACAATGAATAGATAAAAGGCTTTCAGTAAGCCAATATTTTCATTGTTTAATTTGTAAAGGGGAAATGTATATTATGAGGATGTATTTGCATCTCTTAAATATGACTGCAATAGGGCACTTTTCACTTTTTTTTTTTTAATTTAACTTTTACCATAAAACAAGTTCAGGGAGTTTGAGGATAAGTCACTCTAACAGCTCATTTGGTTGCAAAGGTGATATTGCGCTTAAAGCAGTTTCTGGTGCAAAAAAAGGTGCACATTTTCTAGGGTTTGGAAACAGCTCCAGTATAGAATTCTTTGTATCTTTGTGCAATTCCTATCCCCTCTCTCTTCTAGAAAGTCACATCAAGAGGGCATTCCTTCTGTATTGATAAAGAAGAGCTGAAAAATTAGTAAAAGGCAAAATACTGCTTTTTTAAAAGCAATATTTGTAAGTTAGAAAATTAAATTTCTAGAGAAATATATTCTTTGCAAAAATATTTAACAAAATCTTGTTTATAAAAAAGGAGAGAATAAAGGAAATAATGTGTTTTCATTCTAGATTTTGATAATTAGAAAACTTAAAAAGATTTTGGAAAAATAACTAAAAACCAGCAAGAAAGCATAAAAAAATGAGAAAGTAAAAAGCAAGGAGTTCAAAGTGAGATGAAACATAATAACTTGACATGACAGTAAGTAACAATTGTTGAATTTATACCCTTAAGAAATAGAAATATAAGATTGAGTTAAAAGCAAAACTCATCTATGTGCTTTTTACAAAAGACATAAAATGATAGAAGTTAAAACCCAAATTACAGGAGATAACTAGGCAAGTGCAAATGAACAAACACAGTGAGGCAATACTCATTTCAGACTAATGGAATTCAAGAGAAAGAACATGAAACCGCAAAAGTATATAACATTGATGAAAGTCCATTTCACACTGAAGAGAAAGCTGACTAACTGTATGCACTAAATAGCAGAGCATATAAAGCAAAACTATCAGAAATAAAAAAAAAACAGTGCAAAATTTTAATACCTCTTTCAGCCTAGAGAGAGCAAATAAACCAAAAATAGTTATCTTTTTTTTAAAGAAAATATTATAGAATTGGCCCAAGAAGTAATAAAAACATTTTAATAAATGACCTGTGATAACTGTATAGGCATATTTTAAAAGATAATATTAGATCCATATTTTATGTCATACCAAAGATTAAACTCCAAATGAATTAGAAACCTAAATTATGTATAAACTGAGACTGCACAGGTAATTAGAACACAACATGAATGGATTTCTCTAAAACCTTAGAAAGGCTTTCTGGAATCCAGAGTCAAGAAAACACTGATAAATTTGACTACATAAAAATAAAAGAATTACAAGGCAGTAGAAGAAAAGATAAGTTGAAAGTGGCTGATAAACTAGGAAGACATATTTGCAACATTTATCACAGATACAAAACTGAAATCTTTGGTATAGAGAAAGAATTCTTAAAATTGAGAAGGAAAGACCTAAAACTTTAATAGAAAATAGAATACTGGGCAAAACACAGATGATTTACATGGGGAAAAAAAACTATATAAAATGATTCTTAAACAGATAGATGTTTATTTTATTTAGATAAATGCAAATTAAAACTATCATGATATACCATTTCTCAACTATCAGACTGGCAAATATTGAAAGTTTGACAGCATACTTTGCTGAGAATTGAGTACATAAGGTCTTCAATACTTTACAGAAGGAAATATAAAAGCATACAACCCTCTGGAAGAAAATTTGGCAACATCTAATAAAATTATATTCAATTTATTTTTGCCCCAGAAATCTCTTTTCTAGATTTTACTCCAAATATACAACTTTGAAATTATGAAAGTACATACAATGTTATTACAAAACATTTTATACAACATAAATGCTTACATTTAAAAATTTTGTTCAAAACGGAATACTATGCAACTGCATAAAAGAATGAGAAATATCTTCATGAACAGAAAGGAAATCACTTTCAGGATTTATTGATAAATGCAAGAAAACAAAGTATAAAGTGTATCAGGTGTGTGTGTGTGTACACAAGCATATATATGTACATATATAATTTGAACCATGTTAATATTTTCTACTAAAAAATTTATCATTTAAAATACGGAAAAGCCCCTAAAACAGAGCACAAAATTAAATGAACATTATTGTATTCCAAATGAAAAAATATAACCATATCAAAGTGTGTGTGTTGGAGAGAAAACAAATGTTGTACTTTTTAAATTATTTTTTGTTTAGCACTAATCATAGACTTACAAAATGTTGCAAAAAACAATGCAAGGGTTTATATCTCTTACTCCAATTCTCTAAAGTTAACATTTTACATAACTAGAGTGCAATTAAAAAAATTATTATTGGTACAATATTAAGTAATCTAAAAAACTTTCACTAAATAACCTCAGTCTAAAGAAATTTATTAGGCTTGTTTTTCACAGTAATATGCACTAGCATTTCTGAAACTACTTTCTGTACATTGTAAAGTCAAGAAAATTAATAAATACATTGAAGACAATGGGACCAGGTTTCTCATTGTTGGAGAAGGGAGTTATAAATGCAGATGGGGTTAGGCTAGGAAAAACCCTGTGGTATTATTGAATTGGTATTGGAAGCATTGCAGTGAACTCATGATACGAATTAGGTATTGATATATGTTTATATAAACATATGCTTGTATATTCATTTCCTAATTCTGTTTGCTGAAAAGACCTAGAAACAAAAATATTCTAAACCTAGTGCTCTGACCTTAGATTCTTAATATCAGTCTCCACTAAATATTGAATACCATCCTCCTTGTAGAAATGGCAGATTTCAGGAGAGGAGGGAAGTTCAGGATGAGCCTGAAACATTTTAGGTCAAAAAGTGAGAAATCTTCAATGAGAACATGAAGGACAAAAAGGCCAGCCTGCATAAATAATAAAAATTATAAACCTGGGTTAATAACAACATCAAAAAATACTGATATTAATAGTTTCTAACCCATTGAAATCCATAAATTAATGCTAATAAATAAAAATGGAAAACCCTTATAGTGGGTGAAATTTTACAGAGAACAGGGTAGATATTTACACAGCATCAAAATATCTCCCAATATATTATTTTATTAAATAAAAAGGGTAATTTCTCTGTTCAAAAAAAAAAACCTATGGACCACTTTCTTAACTGAGAACACAAAGTAACATCATCAATAATGGTGCACACCAATGTCATTTGCTTCCTGATATGATATGCGATATTCCTGCCAAATGATATGATCATTTATGCGATATTCCTGCCAAAAAAAAATGCATAACCTGAATCTAGTAATGAGGAACTCCCAGATAATTCCAAAGACAGACCAAAAGAGAAAAATTAATTGATTAAAAGAAAAAAAAACTGACCTATACACTTCAAAAAAATGTCAATTTTAGAAAAGACAAAGAAAGACTGAGGAAATAGTCCAAATTAACAGAAATTGAATAGATATAACAAGTAAATGCAAGTTATCTTTCTGGATTACTTGGAACATGAGGAAATAAAAACAAATTATAATGGATATAGATACAACTGGAAAAATTTGAATATGGACTATGGATTAGGTAATAATTTGTATCAATTTTAAATGTTCTTATTTTGCTAACTACATTGTGGTTATAAGGAGAAGTCTTTGTTCATAAAATATACATATTCAAGAATTTATCATAAAGGAGCATAATATCTTCAACTTACTCTCAAATGGTTCAGAAAAATGTCACCTGTACATGAGGTGGAAAGGGGTTTAGGGTTAGAGGGAGGAAGATGAATAAAGCAATATGGAAAAATGTTAACAATTAGTGAATTAGTTAAAAGGTTTACAGAAGTTCTTTGTATTATTTATACAACTTTTCTGTAAGTTTGAAATTATATCAAAATGAAATGTTACACAAAGTAAAGGACCATCAAAGGGGAGCAGATATAATAACAAGAGTTCTTTATAGAAAGTAAAAAGAATGGGATAGGTCCATGAACAGTCATGGAAAGCTCGCATGGTATAGCATTACAGCTTTTTTAAGTTTATGAAATAAATGAAGTATTAGCCTATTTATGTAACTCACAAAACTGTACATATCTCTGCATTTATATAAATATATGTGAATATATAGAAAAATTATGACAAAATATACTAAAAATATGGAGTTAGTTACGTCTGGGCAGAAGTGAAAATGCAATTGTAGCCATTGAGGAAGACTCCTATTTCATCTGTGTTGTTTAATTTTTTAAAAGAAAATGAGTTAATGAAAACAAAGTAAAAGGAAAAATGTGTAAACTATTCTAGAAAATGAATAAGTAACAAAATAGAAAGAAATGCAAGAGCGTGAACTCAAGAGTACTGGGAAAGAATTACCTGTGAATAAAGAAATTATGTTTGTTCTAATATCCAGAAAGGGGGTTGTAAAGCTAGATGCAGCTATAGCCATGTTTGGAGGTGTTAGTTCATATCTGAAGATGTCTGTTTCTCTATGAAGTAGCAGGTGAGATCAAATAATAAATAGGTTAAAGAGGAGGTTTACAAAGTAAACTTAGTCTGAAGAAAACTAATAAGAGACATGATAGCTATTTTTTAATACTCAGAAGCCTCTTCTGGAAGAATGGACCCCTCTCTACCTGAACAAAAACCATCAAGATCTTGAAAGGTAGATTTTTGGCTCAAAATCATGGCTTTCCAACAATGAAACAGGTTACCTTGACAGGTAACAAGTGTCCTGGCATGAGAACATTTAAGCAAAGATGTGAGGATGAAGACCACATTCTGTATCAAGATCTCTCCAGTCTCTGCCTCTTGCTTATGATCCAACTACTTCCATCAGTTTTCTATCATAAGTGATGAATCCCTTTAGTAAGGCCTTTCTGTTGCCAAATTATTTGACTCCAGAATTTATCTCTTAAAAAGTTATTATACACTATTTTAAAAGATCCTAAAATATATTTTCAAATGTACTCTACCTATCTTGTAGCTTAAAAAATAAGACCTAACAACTGCATTAGAAATCCACTGTACTCCTATTGCATCCCCTTTTCCTGCATCTCCCTCTCTTCCCTGCCAGAGGTAACCATTATCCTGAACTAAATGTTTGTCTGTCTCTTGCTTTTAAAATATTTATAACATGTATCTTCTATGTTTATGTACTTTATTATTTAATATAATTGAATATAACTTAAAATTTTCACATTATTTTATATATTTTACTATATGTGTTTTCTGTTAATTCCCTTTTATTGACCCAACATTGTGAAATTCGTGTGTGTGTGTGCACACACATATTGGTGAGTATGAGTATAGTAATATAATTTATTATATTTATTTTGCTGATGGACCTTCAAGTCGGTTTCAATATTATATCACTACACATGATACTGCTATAAAAATTCTTGTACATATTTTTTCGTGCATGTGTGAGAAAGAGAGAGAGGGTAGCTAGAACAAAGCTTGCCAACCAATGTGATATGGTCCCTTGTTTGCCATGATTGCTTTATTAATTAGCTGAGATGGTGACCCATCTTAGGCTTGAAGTTGCCAGGTGGGGCCTGAAGTAAGGGGAGCCCAAAGAGTTACCCATGACACAAAGAATAATATCCATTTACCCAAGTGTGCCGTGAACTATTATCATTGTCTATCTCCCTCAAGTCACATGCAAGTATTAAAACCTGATCTAGAGCAGTGCTTCTAAAACTTGGCAAGAAAGGATTTTTAATTTTTCTAATTGGCTATAGATGGACACTTTCATAAAATACAAAATAGATATCATGACTATATCAAATTAACATCAGTTTCTAAATGTTTATTCTCAGTTTTTTCTTTGATTTCTTCATGAACTAGTCATGATAACTCACAGATTATTGCCTATCTGAGGACTACACTGAGAAGCATAGCTCTAGATTATATATCTAGGAGTTAAAGTGCTTTACAATAGAATTTTCACATCAAATGTATTAATTGGGTCAAATTGTTCTCCAAAATAATGGTACCAATTTACATCCTATCAGTGGGAGAAAATTGTTTATACTGTATCACTTAGTTACCAACTATTAATATTGACTAATACTAATATTACATTTTTAACTTTTGCAATCTTATAGTTGTGAGGTTCTATCTCCTTCTGGCTTTAATCTTGTATTGGAACATTTTGTCATGTTTATTGGATATTTGGCTTTCTTCTTGTTAGTTGCCTATTTATTTCTTTGCTCATTTTTTCCATTGATTGGTATTTTGTTTACTAATTTTTAGGCCTTCAAATGTTTTGAAATATGTCTTACATAATTTTGGTTATAATTTTATATATTTATAGCATAGTTTAATTTGCTAACAATTCATTTAGAAGTTCTGCTTTGTGTTTTTACATAACACTGGCCTATAATTTTATTTTCTTATACTGTATTAGCCTTTTAAATGTAACTGTTGAGAACTAGAGTAATTCCTTTTGTCTTTAGTATTTTTCTTTTTCATATTTATAAAATTGGACTTAACTCTTGGTTGAGATTTTGCTTGAACTTGTCTAGAAATCATCTGGCCTCCAATTTCATGTAGGAAGATATTTAACCTCTCATTGATTCATTTTTTTAAAAAAATTAGTTCTGAGTCTATTGAAGAGTTCTGTTTTCTGAGTCAGTTAAAACCTTCTATTTTCTACAAACAATTCCATTATGTTTTCAGTTTTATTTGAACAAAGTTACTCATGGTATTCTTTTTAAATTCCTAGATTTTTTTATTTGTTTCTTTCTTTACTTTTTACCTTAATAGTATTTCCCAAAAGTTTATCTGTTTTATTAGTCTTTTCAAAGACCCAGTTTTTGGTGCTGCTCATCAATTGTTTCTTTTTTATTTTACTAAATATCATTGCTAGCTATTTCACATTTATTTCTCAAATTTCTTTGGCCTTATTATTTTCTAAAATATTTATTTCTTCTATCTATATTTTCTTCCATTTTTATTTTTGTCTCTTTAATGTTCTTTTTTGTACTTATTAAGTTGGGCACTTAGCTCAATATTCAACCTAAAATTTATCCCATGAAGAACTAATTTTCTGTCTTAAATTTTGTTAAACGTTTTGAAGTGTCATACATATAGAAAGGTGCACTAATTATAAGATTACAACTCAATACATTTTGCCAGAAGCCCAGCTGCCTCAATCATGACCTCTTTAGACATTACTCCCTCTCCTCTCCAAAGATAATCATTACACCAACTGCTAACAGTATAATTACTTTAGCTTATTTTAAACATTTTATAATCATAGAGTATATATGCATTTGTGTATTCAATTTTTTTATATTTTGTCTTGAATTTCACCAATTGTGTATTCATTGCAGGGCTTTGTTCATGTCTATGGCTGTAATATTTCTATTGTATACTTTTATATTACAATCATTTTGTCTACTGTGTTCACTTGTGTTGTACTGAATTTTTGATTATTAAGAATAATGCTATTGTAAATATTTCTATACATGTATTTTAGGGAACATATACATGCTTTTCTGTCAGATATAAATGTAGGGATAACATTTTTAAAGTATAAGGCTCATGAATACATCTAACTTTAGCAGTTGAGGTAGTGATTACCAAATAATTTTTCAAACTGACTATACTTATCTGCATTCTTAGTAGTATATGAGAGTTCCAATCCCTCTACATTGTCAGAAATATTAGGTATTATTGGTCTACTTAATATCAGCTATTCGGGTGGGTGTGTAGCAATCACACAGTGTAGTTTACATTTATATATCTCTGACCAGTGATGAAGTTTAGCATCTTTTTTTTTGTATATCTCACTCATTTTCTAATTTGTAAAAATTATTTTATATATGCTGAATAAGAAGCCACTGCCTTTTCACTTATATTGTTATAATTAGAATGCAACTTTTTGTCAGTTTTTTAAAAAGACAATTGGACTTTTTCTCTAAGTTTGAATCTAGATCATAATGACTTGTAATTTTATTATGATTTGTCTAGATATTAATTTCTACTATTTTGCTTAAAACTTGATATACTTTCTGAATTTTAATAAAATCATATTTTAGCACTTCTGAAAATTTCATTTTTATTTTTGAATATTGTTTCTCCATCTCTCTCCATTCTCCTTTACAGGAATAATATTAGTTTAATATTATACATCTTCATTCTATATTCTATATTTTCTAACCTCACTTTGTTATTCTGTACAGCATTCTGATACTCAGTAATTCAGTGTTTAGTCTGTGCTTTAGATAATGTTCTGCTCTTTTCTTCACTGAAATTAGCCTTCTTTCACTTCTTGGAACTCATTGAGTTCTTTTCTGCCTTAAAGTCTACATGGGCTGCTATTTTTTGCTTGAAAGTTCTATCTTCCAGACAGAGAACACTGCTCTCTGGGTATAGCTAACACTTCATTAATTAGACCTCAATTCTATCAAATATTTAAATAAGTAGAAACAAAATTTAAAAACACTACTCAATTAATTATGTGAAAATAGAAAAACCTCCTTACTAAAACCTGAAAAGCATATTATAAAAAATATATATCATCAGCCAATCTGCCTCAGAAAGACCAAAGTAAAAATTATAAAATGATATATAAATTCATGATATATCTATGTATCTATTTATCCATCTATTTGGGTTTATTCGATAATTGCAAAGTTGTTTTAACTTTCAAAATTCAATCAGAATAAATCACCACATTAACAGAATAAAGGGGAAAATATATAATTATTTCAACAGATTCATAAAAAAGCATTTGATAAAATTAAATATCTATTTAAATAACTTTGGCAGACTAAGAAGAGAAATTTTCTTCCTTAATCCAATAAAAAGAATCTACACAAGACCTGCCATAAATATCTTATTTATAGTAGCCCCTCCTTATTGCAGGAGATATATTCCAAGACCCCCAGTGGATGACAAAAGCCTTGAAAAATACTAAACATTATATGAATTATGTTTTTTTCCCTATACATACATACTTATGATAAAGTTCAGTTTATAAATTAGGCATAATGAGATAAAAAACTAAAGAGATGAAATAGAACAATTATAATAATATACTATAATAAAAGTTATGTGATTGTGGTCTCTCTCAAAATATCTTATTATACTGTGGTCAACCTTCCTCTTGTAATGTGAGATGATACAATGCCTACTTGGTGAGATGAAGGGAGATGAATGATGGAGGTATTGTGACATAGCATTAGGTTACTATATGGGTTGCTTGAACATAAGCACTGTGACACTGCCATAGTGGATCTGAGAACCCAAACATCTACTAAGTAACTAACAGTGAGTCAAGTATACAGGTTGGATAGGCTGGACAAGAAAACAATTCACATCCAGGGTATAACAGAGCTAGAAAGCACAAAATTTTAATAGACTACTCGGAAAGGCATGCAATTTAAAATTTATAAATAATTTATTTCTGGAATTTTCCACTTAACATTTTCAGACCATGGTTGACCAATGGTAACTGAAACCATGAAAAGCAAAACCATAAATAATGAGGGACTACTGTAGTGATAAAAATGTTGAAAGCTCACTCTCTGAGATCAGGTCAAGGAAAGGATATCTACTATCATCATTTCTAGTTAGCATTTATCTATAAGTTCTAGATAGTGCAGTGAAGCAAAATACAATAAATTTTTAAGGACAACAAAGAAAAAAATAATACTGTCCACACAATGTTATTGCAATAACATGATAAGATAGACAATATGATTGTGTACATAGATATTCCACAACAATTTACAGATTACTTATAATTTTAAAAAGAGAGGTCAGCAAGTCTGCTGGGTAAAGGTGAATATACAAAAGCCAATCAGCAACAAATGTTTTGCAATAGCTTAAATAATACCACATATCTGGTAAGTTTGATGGAAGATGTAAAAGACCCTGACACAGAAAATTATTTATCAAGATTTTTTTAAAAGACCTAAATATTTTTATTATTTAAAACAAATTCATTGCTTTTCTTCATAAATTGATTCTCATTCATGGCAAATATCTTTTTAACTATGTTATATAGTTAATATTTAATATAATATATAACATATATTATATATTTATTATATAACATATATTATATGTTATATATAACATATATTATATATATATTAATAACATATATTAATATTTAATATAATATATAACATATATAACATATATGTTATATATTATATTAAATATCAAGATAATATATATTAATATTTATATATTATATAGTAATAGACATAAATATTAATATATAATATTAATATTTAATATATTAATATATAATATTTAATATACAGTGATATTTAATATATTATTATGTATTATTATATATTATATTAAATATTAATGTTTAATATTTATTATTTAGTTACTATTTTATATAGTTAATATAATATTTAATCCAAGAGCTAAACCTGAGATGTAGGCATTAGTCTCTCTGCAGATTAGAAAATACATTTAGGAGAACTAAGTGGTCCCAAGGTCTCTCACTAATAAGTGGCCCAAACAGGATCAAATTCAGCTGATACTAAAACCCACTCAACAGCTGTGCTGTTTTTTTTTTCACTGTCAAACCTTCAAAACACTTTTTTTTAACTCATTCTTATTTCTTCTCTCACTCATGTCCAATCAACCAATGAAACAAGTCTTTACCTTTGTTTCATGCTTCCTCAGAGAAATGGATACTCCCTGTCTCTCCTGCCCTTTCCCACTACATCCAACCTGCCCAGTCCAGGTCATAACATTTTTCCTGGTTACCTGCAAAGATTTTCTCATTATTTTACACACTCCCGTTATTTCTATCTGAAGATATTTGTTCAAGTCTTAGTCAGCTCAGAACAAGAGTTCTGCACAATGAACTTGGAAAATTTGCCTGTACAATCAACCACAAATTTTTAACATCACCCAAAATATTCCTTGTGCACCATCAGTTTGTGTTAAACCCAGAATTCTCCAGTGTTACAGCATTTCCCCATTGGATGAATTCCAGTTCAGAGCCTCCTTTCAGGGCTACTTCCCCAGCTTCCTAGTCACCCAAGGAAGACTCAGATATGTGCAAGTCTCTCTGGCTGCTGTTTGCATTGGTGCCACCACTGCACTGCTTTCCTCCTCAACCATGGCAACTATCATTGATCCCCTTCATCAACTCTTGCCCATAGTTTTGTAAGAGCTCCCTCCATGACTATTTACAGAGGCTATTTCCTTTGAAGTGAATAGGAAATACAAACCTCTTCTATTATTCTTTAAGGAGTTACAGAGTATGGTTTCTTACGTCTCAAGCTATAAATGTTTGAATATCTTTCTTCCACAAGAATAGATTTTACTCTCTTTGAGCCTCCTCTATGATCCCCACCAGTAGACTATGTCTAACTCATCATGCTTAACTTTCTTATTTTCTAGAGGTTTTTTTTTTTCCAGAGGCTCTGAACTTTCTTTCTATAATTTAGTTTCTTTATGGCCTATCTCACCCCTTTGCTATGCATGTCTACATAGGTCAACCCTAAGCAGAAACATGATTCTATTCCTTTCACTAAGAAAATCAGCAGATTCTGGGGAATGGATATTGGCTAAGCACATGTACTCAGGATATATCTAAATCTCCATTCCAGTTCACAAAGGACTGTGCTTATATATGTTATTCGAGATCTTCCATGATTTTGTTCCAAACAGCACCCTTTCACTTTCTCTAACTTGCTTTCATTTCACATGTCCTTGGAATTCCCTTCTCCTCTCCTCTGGGGCTCAGTTTAAATGCTCCTTCCTCTGTAGCCTTCCCTGTTAATCCCTACTGAAAATAAAAGCTCCTTCTTCTGGGCTCTCAGCTTCCACAACATCTTCCTTGTGTGCTGAACACATCCTACCTCCTGCTGCAGCTGACACATTCCTCTCACCCATGAACAGAGAAGAGAGTCATGTTATCTGGACTCCCCTCAGAGTAGACTCAGAGTACATGCTACATGCCGACAAATGTTTGTTAATTGAACAAAAATGTGTTGGCCTTGTAGACAGTATCCTAGCAAGGATTCTTGGTCCTGATTAGAAAATTCTCATTCTTTCATTATCAGCCTGTTTTGAGTTCTTTGTGTTCTCATCTTCAGCAATCAGTTGATCTTCACACAGAGCTTCATCTGGAGCTCCTGATGCTTAGAGCCAAGCAGCAGGCTGGATGTGGCTGAACCATACCCTGGCCAAGTTCCAGAGATATTTGCTTTCAAACACTTAACATTTGCTTTGTGTTACCCTTTTATTCAGAAGATTAAAATCGAAGGGAAGCAAGTGAGGCAGCGCTTTCTTCTTTTCTTTCTGCAAGAACAGCTTGTTTCCATGACATTTATACAGGGAGCTTTTTCTAAATGACAAGCAGATTGTTAGAAGATGTTATTTTGTCTCTTTGCTCTGGATCTTCACTTAGTGGGTGTAATGTAAGAGAGACAGCCCCACTAGGATGGTGACTGTCAGGTATATGGATTCAGGAGGAGATCGAGTGGGGGTTTGTTGAGTCCTTTCTGTTGGGGTTGCTATAGCAGCAGCCTAGCAGATTCTGGCTAGAAGTTGTAAGATGTATTAGTTTTGGGGTTTTTTTTTTGTTACATAGAATAGCATTTCTGCAGATATGTGTCTGCTCTTTTTAACTTTTTATTTTACTGAAGAAAGTTGAATGCTCACAGAAGCCATCAATAGGGGCAGCAGAAAGTCCAGAGCACACAGGCCTAGACGAATTGGCCGTTTAGACTAGGGTTAGGGTCTGTATTCTGCAGAAAAGAGGTCAGCCTCAGAGGAATTCAACTCCATTTCTTTTCTCCTAGATTTCTGAGAACCCTGTGAGGCCACAGTAATTGAATAAAGGAGTTCCAGTTTCTCCAGCCCTCACCCCAGCCACTCTCCATATAAGAGGTTAACACCACCTCCCATCTACATCACACTGTGCTGGTTACAAATTGCTTTCACTCCCATTCTCTCTTCCGAAGAACTCCAAGGAGACTGGCTCCATTCTACATCAGAAGTTTCTCCTTTTGCTAAGCCCCCCCTCTCTATTTTCACTGTTGCTACATTGGTTCAGGCCTCATGAGTTCTCACATGAATTTGTTCAATGGGAATCCGATCCACTCTTTTTACTCTCTCTCTCTCTCTCTCAAGGGCACTAAAAAACACAAAACACACCTTCTTATGTCATGCCATCTAATTGAAGAACTCAAGTGCTTCCCTATGTAAAAGATAAAATCCAAAGTCTTTAGACCTCCACAGAAAGCCCTTCACACTCAGTTTCAAATGTTCTTTCTTCTTTGCACCTTCCCCTGACAGTGCTGGCTGCCCCTACCCCCTATCCACAAGTACCCTACAGTGTATTCCTCAAACACCTTATGCATGAAATTACCATTATCTGCCCACAGATTTTATTTGGTCAGAAGAGCTTTGAAAAAATCATTTTAAGCTTGAATAGCTTTAAACAGACATGCACTCTCCAATTTGCCACGGGTTCCTTTAGTATCCTGCCTATCCCCCCTCCACTTTGCATATTTATATCACTTGCCTGACCCCTGAAGGCATTTAATTTATGCTTCTTGAACAGGAATGGTATAAATTTCTGATAATTAAGTCCCTTCCTTTCATGATCTATAACAAATATCACTACCAATTTAAAATGTGTTATGGCCTGCCCAAAAGGTGGCTGCTGCATTTGCTAGTCTCCCTCCTACTCTTCTCATTCCTCTATGATAGCATGGATAAAACTATGATAATTATATTTATGTCCCTCTACTCAATCATATTGTCAGCTTCCTCAGAAAGAGTCAATCTTAAAAATTTCTGGATACATACTGACTAGCAGAGTGCTGGACTGGGTAGAAATTTGTTAGATCAATGATCACCAATTTACAGGTGACAAAACCAGGTCTCACATTCATTAAGCATATTCAATGACACAGACCTTGTAAGGGCCACCACCTCAAGTTGATTCCTAGTCTTCTAAGACCAGGATTTTCACAGGTTCTCACACTTCCAGAGTATCAGAGGCAAAAGGGCCATCCTTCCTTCTTTCTAGACAAACTTTTTCACTGTGTATAGCTGAGTGCTTACATCATAGAAGTATCATAACTAAAATACTGGCTAATTCCATGTGACATTTGTAGTGGATACAATAGCAACAAAATATAAATATTCCCAAATTTTCTCCTTCCCTCACCTTTTAAGAAAGACTTTAGCTATTGGTCCATTGTTGTGCTTCCAAGAGCAATGTGAAAAAACAGAAATAAAGAAATGAGCCAAAAAAAGAAGAAATAGGGTTCTAAGAAAAGAACTGGAGGCACCTGGAGAATAAAAAAAGTTTGAGTGAAGAACTGAAAAGATGAGATGGAAGAAAGAAGAAAAGCTACTGGTTCACATGGAACTTGGTGATACAGCTCAAGAGAATTTTTAGGAAATTTTTCTGTATATGAAATTGTCTAATTTCCTGCCTCTCTCCTTTCCTGAAGAATGCATACTTATAAAGGGCTCTGTGACTCCTCTAAGTCTTAGGAGTCAATTTTGTGCTCTTTGGGGGCATATGTCACATGCAAATTAACAGCATAAAGGCTTGGGATCATTTGGTAGCATAACTATTTATTGTTTCACAGTCAATCAGACTTAAGATTTATCAGCTATTTAAGCTGTTGGTCAAGAGAAACTACCTGATTTGTTGTGTTTCTTACAAAGTCAGAGGTTTGGTAGCTCAAAGAATATTTTTCTCTCCATAAGGTTATGCATATTCTCTAATGGGTCTCCAGACAATTCTGTTCAAAATAAACTATCATAAGTCCAACATCATTCTTGGAGAAACTATTTTCTCTAAAAGCATCAGTGGAGATTCTACTTTTAATGCTATATACATTTTACGCCTAAGGATAAAGGAAAATGTCACTTTTACTCTAAGAAAATGCTTTACAATTTCATGGACTCTCAGTATTAAACCCACATTTTTTATATATTTCTTTATTGTATTCTTCAATAATAGCAAAAAGCCTTAGAAGTGCTTGGGTTTTAATGTCATTTTTGTTACCTTCATAAACCTAGCAATTTAAGATATGTTGGCACCCAGAGCTGATAGCTACTGGCATTGGTGGTTTAAGAAATATACTTGATGTGGTTAAAAACTATCAAAGCATATTAATTTTGCTGAATGAGGCTTCTGATTAACTACTCAAGTCTTTAGATTCTTTACTGCTACAGTCTCTTCAGAGAAAAATAAAAATTCTTCAATTATATCTAAGGAAAAAGTAACTGATTGGCTAACTTCCATGTATGGCAGTAAGATAAAGTCCATGGTTAACAGAAGTCAACTGTCATTTATTAGAAATCTTTTTCACGCCTGATATCCAGAAATAGATAAGACCTATTTCTCTGCAAAGTTCAAGTAAAATGCATTTGAATAATGTCAAATATAACCATGTGACTCAAAATCTGTATAGAAATCTTATAATTAGATTAGTTCTATGATTGCTCTAGTTTTCTATTCAGGCTCTCATAGTGTGATCTTGATTTGAACTTTGATTCAGATCATCTAACTAATATTTTGTATCATTTACTTGTCAGTTCACATCTCATCTATCCCTCTGACTAGAATGTGGCCCTTCATTGAGGAAACTGTTTCATTTATCTTTGTATCTCTAGCCTCTAACAAAATCTCTGGCACTGAGTAGGCAAGTAGGTATTAAACTAAAAATTTTGAATGAGCAAAAACTCCAAGTATCTAAAAAATGTTATAAATTTTGGTTCTTAATTTTTTCTGATTCATGGACTCCTTTGAGAAGTAAAGGGGAAAAAAACCTGTATCTTTACCAGAGACAAATGTGTATAATACAATAATATGTATGTTATTTTAGGGGTACCATGAAGCCCATCTCTGATCTACATATCAATTTTATATAGATAGAATTTTAAAATTAATATACATTTTCTCATATGTAAATTATCTGCTATTTAATCTGATTTTTATATTCAGTCACATTTAACCTGTTAGAGCTCTTAAAATTTGTTTTGAAATGAAAAATGCTCTAGAAGAAGGCTTCTATCCAAATTCTATTCATTATATTTCCAGCTCTGCCATTAACCAGCTGTGTGACTTTGGATAAGTTCCATACACAATCTGGGCTTCAGTTCCCAACTTGTAAATTAAGGAGGTTGAACTAAGATGATTTCTGAAATTCCTTATGGCTTTGAAATTCTCAGTTCCAAAGCACTAAAGTTTCTCTGATGAAAGAAGGGATATGTGAAATGTAAATAATGACTTCATGATCCACTTTGAAGAAGAGGCACTAAGCCACATAAAGATTCAATGATTTTTTTTTATAAATTATTAAAGTAAATTATTTGCAGATAACTGCAGGAATCCAAAAATCAGCCTTATAACTTAAACCTGTATCAATTTTCAGGACTCTTGAGATTTCCAATGTATAAGAAAGCAAATAGCCTCTCTCCCCAATGGCTATTTAATTTTAAAATAATCTAAATACTGGGAATAGCCCATCAGCCAAAATATTTCTGATTTTTAAGTCTAAAATAAGGGATGCCTATAGAAAAAAGTTCTGGACAAGAACAGTCACAAGAAATGATAATGGTATTCAAAACATAAAGTATTTCCATTGAGCATAAGGTTTTTCTTGGCATCAAATACAATATGCTATGACATCAGAGCATGCAGGACAGTATTCTGTTAGATTTATTTTTCTAAAATGCCACTTACATCATTTCTCTGCCTTACTCTAAAACCCTGAGTGTATCATCACTCACTAACAGAATAAAATCCAAGTTTCTATCTGTGCACAAGAGACCCACACATTACTACCTGGCCCCAGTGGACATTACCTCTTCCCATTCTTCCCAATGGCATTCTGTTTCAGACAAGTTAGTCAGCCAAGTTCTACTAATACCTTTAGACTTGACTTCCTCATGCTTAGGCCATGATCTTTTCTCATAATCAAAATCCTATTAAATATAGAGTTATGTTTCCAGTAATGGTAGACAAGAAAATCTGACCAACCTCCTTGATGAAACTATAGCTAGAAAAACTATATATGTATGTATATATATATATATATATATATATATATATATATATATATATATACATACACACACACATACCTAGGAAGACTATATATATAATATATAAATATACACATATGTACACATATATATAGTTTATATGTATAGTTATATATAACTACACTTTTAAAAAGTGAATAATATCTGAGAAAAAAGAAAAAGCAGATAATTGAGCAGAATATTTGGAACTAATTTTGCCCAAGGTGTCTGCCAATTCTGCAAGAAGCTATTGAGACACTGAAAAGCTGAGCAGAGCTTTTTGACAATAATAAAAAAGAATAACACGAATTAGAGTTCAGGACATACAAGGAAAAGGGAGAGATTGACACCTTAATGATAAGGACAGACTAGAAATCAATCCCATTTCACAGCCTAAACCCCAGATTGAATCATTTCCAAATCTAACTTAAGATGATCCAAATTGCTAGTACCCATATTTTCTGTGAGAAAAAAAAAAGTAAATTTTGCAAAAGTTGATAAAACAGAAAACACAGTTTTAGGCCCCATACTATTTCTAAATAATTTCATATACTATATTTAAACCCAGTTATAAATCACCAGGTATAAAGGAGAGAACAACATTTTATAAAGTCAAGAAACACAACAGATGGTAAAAATAAACCCGTAAGAGACCTTCATAATGGAGTTATCAAATATAGATTTTAAATTAACTATATATAATTTAAAAATAAATGAGTTTAAATTTTTATAAAAAATTAAACAGAAAAAGAACCAATTGAAAGTCTTAAAACTAAAAATAAGTGATATTAAAAATTAATTAGAATATCAAAAGCAAATTTTACATCATGAAAGGGGGAATTAGTGAACTGAAGAAAAGTCAGAAAATATCGATGACTAAGAATCAAAAAAAAACTTTTAAAGAATAAAAATGCAGAAAAGGGTATAAGAGACACAAAGAGTGTGATACAAAAAAAAAAGAGGAATTTTGTGAGGGGGGAAAAATCTAATATACATTTAATATATACAGGGAGAATAGAAAATGGAACAGAAGTAATATTTTAAAATACAATAGTTGAGAATTCTTTAAACTGAGAAATCACATCAAATCACTAATTTAAGAAGACTGAATCCTAAGCATAATGAATATAAATATTTAAAAAACCTAAAATACATTATAGGAAGTTGTAAAATAAAAGATTTTTTTAAAGTTGGAAAAATAAAAGATAAATTATCTTCAAAAAAGCAAAAATAGAATTGATAGTTAACTTTAACAGAAACAATCAAAAAAACTATAACCATCAATGTAATATTTCATAACTAAAAGATATTTTTCCTGAAAAACAAATGGAAAAGAAAGCATTTTTTTCAAAAAAAAAAACAGAAAGAGAAAATCTATTACCAAAGAAATACTACAGGAATTTCCTTAGGCAGAAGAAATAATTATGCTACAGGGAACCTCAAAGATACAAGAAATAAAGAGTAACCTAAAGGATTTGTGCATGAGAAATTTAAATAAACACTGATAGTTAAATGGAAACATTAAATATATATACGAAGAAAGAGAGAGAATGAATGACATGTGGGGATTAAACATATATGTTTATTCAATACATACACTAAAACAATAGTGTCAGTCTAAGGGGGGATAAAGAGAATTTAAAATTTTTAATATACTTAAATTCTCAGAGAAGACAAATTTAAAATAAATGCAGGGAAGTCAATCTCTAGGATAAGTATTAAAAGAAAAATAAAAGCATATACAATTGCTAAGTTAATAGCGATTAAGAGGGTATATAAAAAATTAATGAGAAGCTAGAAGAGAGAAAAAATGAACATTATCAAATACAAAGAATGAGAAGATACATTGAAAACCACAAACATCAATAATTACATTAAAATTAAATGTGCTAAATATCCAAAAAACAAACTTTTTGTGCAGAATCTTATGGCTTTTTAAAATTTATTTTTTTAATTAAGTTTATTTGGCTAACATTGGTTAATACAATTTTCAGGTGTACATTATAATTTGACATCTGTATATTCTATTGTGTGTTTACCACCCAAATTCCAGTTTTCTTCAGCTAAATATCTAAATTTTAAAAAGATAATCAAGATATTTTGAAATATAAAACTCACCTGTATGCTACTTTCAGAAACAATTCAAAATTTAAGTTTACAGAACATTTAAAAAGAAAAGATGAAAAAAGATATGGTGAAGAAGACTAATCCAAAGGAAGCTAATGTAGCTATAGTAATGAAGGAAAGTACACTACAAGGTAAAAGACATTAATATAGAGAAAGAGGAGTATTTTGTAACAATAAAACAATCTACCAGGAAGATTTAATAATTATGAGTATGTATGCCTTTAATAACAGAATATCTAAATATATAAAATAAAAAAGGGCAGAATTAAAAGGAAGAAGAGACAAAGCTATAGTTAGAGATTTTAACATACTTATTTAAGTAGTTATCAAGATAAAGACAACTGAAAATTTTTAATAAAACTGTAAAGGCTTTGACCAACACAATGAGCAAACCAGATATAACTGAGTGTAGTAAACCATTGAAAACTATTTATTATTTGCAAAGACACACAGAATACTTAGAAAATTGATCTTATGCCACCCACAGAGTCTCCAAAATTGTCAAAACTATTAAAAGTATAGAGTGTGTGCTCTCTGACCATGGTGGAATTAAACTAGAAATAATATTTTTTTAATTGTAACTGAAAATCTTCAAATTATTGGAGGTTAACCAAAACTCTGCTAAACTGTAATCAAAGAAGAAATAATGGAAATAAAACATATTTAAATATGTTTTAGATATAATAAAGCAAAATTTATAGGATGCAGGTAAAATTATCTTAGAAAATAGCAGCTTATCATTTCTAGCCTTTTATTGTTTTTATATGTTAAAAGCTTTCATCAGAAAAGAAAAATGCTGAAAATCAATGCTATAGTAATTTACTTTAAGAACTTAGAAAAAGAAATGCAAATCAAGCCTAAGGAAAATAGAAGACAGACTAAAGGGCAAAAAGAAATAAAGTAGGAACCGAAATTACAATAAAGAGACTCGAGATTAAAAGATGATTCTTTGAAAACATTATTCAAATTGATAAACTCCTGGTGAAAGTGATTTAAGAAATGTGAGAGAAAGAAAAAATAAGCAAAATGGATAATGAACAAGGTTATAGAGTAAATATTGCAAATATTAAAAAGATAATAGGAGAATGTTATGAAGTTTTTATGGCAATACATAAAAATTCAAATGAAATAAAAATTCCTGTAAAAGGTATTTTATCAAAACTAAAATGATAAAATGTAGTAAAAACAACTACCCTATCATTATTAAGGAATTCAATCTAAAAAATATATCCATGAAGAAAAATTCAAACCAAGGTAGCTTTATCAATAGGCTCACTTATTATTTAAGAAAAAAATTTCCACCACTCTTATTCAAACTTTTCTAGAGAAAAGAGAAAAACTTTTAGATCATTTTATAAGGTTGCCATAACCTTGATATCAAAACCTGTCATGCATGTTAAAAAGAAGAAAATTATAGGCTGATTTATAACAATAGGTGAAAAAGATTCTTTTTAATTATCAAATTCAGTAACAAATAAAAAGAATAATTTATCTTGGTGAAATTAGGCCTATTCTGAAAATGAAAAGGTGATTCAACATTTGAAAACAATCATGTAATTCACCTCATTAACAGAATAAAAGAGGAAAAACATGCAATTATCTCAAATGATACAGAAAAAGCATTTGATAAAAATGCAATATCAATTTCTATTAATTAAAAAATAAGTATTAGCAAGCTAGAAACCAAAGGAAAACTTCTTAATTTTAAAAAGAGAAGGTATACACACTAAAAATAAAATACAGCAAAATCATACTTTATAGAAAAATGTTAAAATTTTTTTCTGTAATATCAGAAATGATATAGGAATGCTAACACCACCATTATATTAAACATTGCATTAGAGGTCTTGCTCTGTGTAATAAGGCAAGAAAATAAAAAAAGAGGTGTAAGAATCAAAATGGAAGAATATCATTATTTGTAAATGATATAACTACATATTTAAAAATTCAAAAGAAAATACAGACAGCTGATTACATTAATAAGTTTACTGAGCAGGATTAATGGTTACAAGCCAATATCCAAAATTTAATTGTATTTTCATAACAGCAACAAAAAATTAGAAAATAAAATTTTTAGATAGATCTAAGAACTGGTTCTTTAAAAAGATGAATAAAATTAACAAATCTTTAACCAAACTCATCAAGAAAAAAATGAGAGAGCTCAAAGAAATAAATGAAAGAGGTAAAATTTACAATTGACATTGCTGAAATACAAAGAATCATTAAAGAAAACTGCAATTATATGCCAACAAATTTGACAACCTAGAAAAAAATTGAGAAATTTCTAGAACTGTATAACGTTCCAAGACAGAACCAGAAAAAAATAGAAGATCTAAACAGATTGATTACCAACAATTAAATTGAAGTCATAATCAAAAACCTCTCAAAATAAATAAAAGCCCAAGAACGGATGGCTAGAATTCATTGGTGAATTCTAACAAATATTCAAAGAAGAATTAATACCTATCCTTCTTAAACTATTTTAAAAATTTGAAGAGGGAGGAATGTTTTTAAATACATTCTATAAGGTCATCATTACCTTGATACCAAAACCAAAGATATGACAAAAAAAATTACAGGTCAATATCCTTGATGAACATTGATATAAAAGGTCTCAAAATATTAGCAAAATGAATTCAACAATACATTAAAAGGGTTATACACCATGACCAAGTGAGATTCATCCTACAGATGCAAGTATGGTTTGACATAAGTCCATCAATATATCACATTAACAAACAATAAAAATATGATCATCTCTATAGATGCAGAAAAAGCATTTGACAAAATTCTAAATTCTTTTATGATAAAAACTCAACAAAGTGGGTATAGAAGAAATGCACCTCAACATAATAAAGGTCATATATGAAAAACTCACAGCTAATATCACACTCAATGATAAAGAGCTGAAAGCCTTTCCTCTATAATCAGGAATAAAAAAAAAGGATGTCCACTTTTACCAATTCTGTTCAATACAGTATTCAAAGTTCTAGCTATAGTAATTAGACAAAAATAATAATAATAAATAAAAGACATCAATATTGGAAAGAAGTAAAACTCTCGTTATTTGCAGATAACATGATACTATATATAGAAAACCCTAAAGGCTCCACCACAAAGCTATTAGAACTAATAAGTGAATTCAGTAAAGTTGCAGAATACAGAATCAATATACAGAAACCTGTCACATTTCTATCCACTAATAATGAATAACCAGAAGAAGAAATTAATAAAACAATCCCATTTACAAATGCATCAAAAAGTATAAAATACCTAGGAATAAGTTTAATCAAAGAGGTTAAAGATCTTTATTCTGAAAACCATAAGATATGGAAGGAAATAGTTGAAGAAGATACAAGTAAATAAAAGGATATAGCTTGCTCATGGATTGAAATCATTAATATTGTTAAAATGTCTTTACTATGTACAATATACAGAATCAATGCAATTCCCATTAAGATAGCAATGGTATTCTTCTCAGAATTAGAACTAATTGTAAAATTTATATGGGAGCACAAAAGACCCCAAATAGCCAAAGAAATCTCAAGAAAGAACAAAATGGGAGGTGTTACACTACGTGATATCAAACTCTACTACAAAGCTACAACAATCAAAATGGTATGGTATTGACATAAAAACAGATATATAGATCAAGGGAATAAAGAACCCAGAAATAAACCCTTACTTATTTGGTCAATTAAACTATGACAAAGGAGGCAAGGATGTATAATAGGGTAAAGACAGCCTCTTCAATAAGTGGTGCTGGGAAAACTGGACAGATGTATGCAAAAAAAAAAAATGAAGCTGGACCATTTTCTTATGCCATATACAAAAATAATCTCAAAGTAGATTAAAGACTTAATGTAAAACCCCAAACCATACAACTTCTAGATTAAAAGATAGGTAGCAAACTCTGATATCGACATTAGTAATTTTTTTCCTGATATATCTCCTAGGGCAAGGGAATCAAAGGAAAAAAAAACAAATGGGACTACAACAAACTAGAAAGCTTCTGCACAGCACTGGAAACCATCAACAAAACAAAAATACAACTATTGAATTGGAAAAGATATTTACCAATGATACATTCAATTGGCAAATATCTTCTATTCAGTAGGTTGTCTTTTCATTTTGTTGATGGTTTATGCCCAAATACATCAGGAACTCCTACAACTTAACACAAAAAAATAAATAAATAAAAATAAATAAACAATTCAATATTCAAAATGGGCAGAGTACCTGAATAGATATTTCTCCCAAGAGGACATAAAAATGGCCAACAGATATATGAAAAGATGCTCAGCATCACTAATCATTAAGGAAATGCAAATTAAAACTACAATGAGATATTGCCTCATACCTGTCAGAATGGCTATCATCAATTAATCAACAAATAACAAATTCTGGCAAGAATGTGCAGAAAAGGGAACTGTTGGTGGGATTATAAATTAGTGCAGCTGCTATGAAAAACAATATGGAGATTTCTCAAAAAATTAAAAATAGTGCTTCCATAAGATTCAGCAATTTCAGTTCTTTTTTACCCAAAGGAAACAAAATCACTAATTCAAAAAGATATATGCACCCTTATATTCATTGCAGCATTCCCAATAATAATCAAAATATAGAAGCAACCTAGATGTCCATCAATAAATGGATAAAGAAGATGTGGTATGTATGTATATATGTGTATATGTGTGTGTATACATACACAATGAAATATTACTTACCAATATAAAGAAATGAAATCATGCCATTTGTGACCTAGAGGGTATGATGTTAAATGAAATGTCAAAAAGGAAGACAAATACCATATAATTTCACTTATATGTAGAACCTAAAATAAAACCAACAAATGAATATACAATACAAAACTAAAATGGACCCATAAATATAGAGAACAAGCTAATATATAAAGGAGAGAGGTATGGAAACATGGGGAAAATTTAAAAATTAAAAAAATAGTTGGATACTGGCACACACACACAAATGTAATTCACAATAGTATCAAAAATATCAAATATCTAAAATAAGTCTACAAAAAAATGTAAGATTACATCATAAAATAAAAAAAACATTATTTAGTGTAATTTAAAGGACTTACATAAATGGAGTGATATTTACATTAATAATTAGGTAAATTATACTATTGTGAGGTTCATCATCAGTCATTTTTCCTTAGAATAATACATAGAAACAATACAATTTCAACAAAAAATCAAGCAAATATTGTTGGAGAAAATTGACAAGCTAATTCTAAATTTACATGAAAATTAAAAAGGCCAAAAATATTCAAGACACTCCTGAAGAAGAACAAAAAAGATTATTCTGTCAAGTTGTAATTTTTTAAAATAGAAAATAATGAAGCACTTATAAATTATATTGAAAACTATATATCGTGCCAGGTGGGTACTAGACTAGGCAGGAAGATCACTTTGTAAACTATATAAATGTCTAACCACTATGCTGTGCACCTGAAACTAACATAATAAAATAATATTGAATGTCAACTGTAATTGAAATAAAATAATATTGAATGTCAACTGTAATTGAAAAACCAAAAAGAAATAGAAAAAGGAGAAGGGAAATAGGAGGTTCACATTTCCAAATATAAAACAAATAAGTCATGGAGATGTGGTACACAGCATAGGGAATATAGTCAATAATATCATGATAGTGTCGTTTGGTGTTAGATGGTTGCTACACTTAGCATGGTGATCACTCCTTTAGCTATATAAATGTTGAACATCTATGATGTACACCTAAAATTAATACAATATTGTATGTTAGCTATATTTTAATAAAATATTTTTAATTTAAAAATAATATTAGAAAACAGTCATAATCTGAATTATGAAAAATTATAAACAGAATAAAGATAATACACATAAATAAAGTTTGCTAAATTGAACTACATTAAAATTTAAAAATTCTGTTCAAAGATACTATTAAGATAGGAAGGCAAGCCAATGAATAGAGAAAGAACAATTGCTGTGCTTATAACCAACAAAAGCTTCACTTTTGAATTTATAAGGATTTCCTACCAATGAAAAAAAAGCACAAATGGCACTGTATTAAAAAAAATAAAAAAGACATAAATAGACATGTCTTGATGCTTCTTCACGAATTTACTACCACTCCAAGCCCAGACCCCTTTGTCTTATCAATTTATCACAAATTAATTCTTCTAAGACAACAAAAGCTTAGGGATCCTTGGTTTTAGGATAGTCATACATCCTGGTTTACACAGGACAATCTCAGTTTACACTTTTTGTCCCATATAATTATTAATAGCATCTCTTTTACTTAAAAAAAATTCCTGGTTTGAACAGAAGTTTTAATGGTTACTCTACTTCAAGAAATGTTTTTGTATACCCACAATAATATTGTATAATAACCACAAAATGTCAGTAGCATACAATAAGTATTTGTTTAGTTCATGAGTATGTGCACTGGCTATTAGTTAGGTTCTAACATTAAATTGATGTGAGATGTGAGGTCACTGGGCCTTCATTTCCTCATCTGTACAAGATTGTACTGAACAGTTTTCATGATTACTTTCAGTCATCTCTAACGATATAGTCAATGATAAACACACGATGCATTGCCAAATGAAAATGCTCTGATTACACTGGGAAATAAATACCCAGCTGTTACAATATCTTGGACAAGGAGAGAGGTAATAACGTTTCTTAGGAGAAAAATTATCTTTCTTCTCTTCCTCTTTCCATTAATTTCTTAAAGAAATATAACTCTACAATTAGAAACTTATAATTTTCTGCTTCTAAGATCAAAATACTAGCCCATCTTCACTTCCACAATTCCTTTTGAGAGTTAGATAATATAAAACAATGAATAAATGGTCAATGACAGAAACAAAAATGGTGTACCATAAATTCTTGACACTCTAACATTAATTTATTTAAACATTTATAGAACTAGGCATCAAATTAAGTTTGAGAATGCAAAGAATGCACATTTAAAAAAGAGAAAATAATTTTTTTTAAAGAGTGCAGAATCCAATAGGCAGATAAATTAACAAATAAAGACAATTCAGCAATAGCACTGTCATTTGTGTTGTTATAAAGATTCACATAAAAGTCATGGCGGTCTGAGGAATAGAAGACTTAACTGCAAACAACTTTTCAAGTAATGATTAACACTCCTACATTGAGCTTTACAAAGTCTTTGATGGCGATTAATTTATTTCCTAGTGTCGTGATGTGGAGAGATGATGCTTTTATTATTGACTGCCTTCTTTTGCAGAAAAAAGCGACTAAGGCTGAGAATGATTTAACACCTTGCTTTTAGACGTTAGAATTATACATGATACTACACTTCAAAAAAAACTATAGTCTATGGCCATGCTACCCTGAACAAGCCCGATTCCATCTGACCTGAGAAGCTAAGCAAGGTTAACCTGGTCAGTACTTGGATGAGAGACCACTTAGGAAGACCAGATGCTGTAGGCATTAAAAAATAAAAAATTTTAAAAAATCTTTAAAGACACTCTTAACCTTTAAACTAGTAATTCCACATCTAAGAATTTAACTGATTAACTGATATCTTATATTATATATAATATCCTGAACTAATTTTATTTTTAGCCTACTTCCTATATGTTAGAGTAAAATTTGCAATGATGATTGGACTAATGACCTATAAGTACAGAAATACTCTTAACTGCTTAAAAAAAAAAAAACAATTATTTTGTGTTAATATTGTAGTCCACTAAGACCATGAAACAGATTGTTAAGATTTTCCAGCAAAGATAAATATAAAAGATTCCCAACATTTATAAAATAAATGACTATTGTGCTAATAAAAATAACAAAACATAAACATATATTAACCAAAATTCTAAATTCTGAGCAGTCATTTTTATTATTCGTTGTGTTCTATTTAGAAAAAATAGAGACTATTTTAGATAAAACTTCCATCAAACTATATATATTTTTTCCCAACTTCTTAAATGTATTTTATTTTTAAAATCTCTAGAAATCTTTCCTATAGTTACCTCACATGGGGAGCAATCAAACTTGACATTATCCCATAAACTTGATTGCTTCCAATGTATATTCCTCACCTCCCTCCAGTAGATTTTAAAAATAACTTACAAAATCAATGAGAGAAAAAACATATCTTAAGAGAAAAAATGCAAAACTTTGTTTCATGTTAAGAAAACTGCAAGAAACACATTAAATACATTCCTGTTTGGTCCCACAGCTTTAAGCATAACCCAGAGTAAAGGAAAAATTACTTTGCAATATACACTGATATGCCCTGCTTAAAGTAAATCTATAAAGTGATGACTTGCATTACATTAATGTTCTACACTCAAAAACTTCCTGACTTCACAGAAGTGTTGTTATATAGTAGATATTTAGACACTAGACAGAATAGGAGAGCTAAAAAGTTAAGGTGAGGTAAGATAAAAAACCACATATTAATCAATTGATAAAAAAGACATTCTCTAAAATTACAGTCAAAGTCAATAAGAAAATATTATCCAATTTAACAAACACACACACATGCTCATAGAAAGAAATTGCTCTACTTTAAATTTTCAGGCTTTTGTCTGCTACATGAAATAAATCACATCTTTATAAATAGCCAAAATTACTTAGTATTTTTCATTAATTTCACAGTATCATTATTATTAATTTTAATTTATTAAATGCTTATTTATACCATACATAGTACCAGACACTTTATGTATCATTGGATTTTAATTTTCACAATTCTCATAACAGAATAATCACAGGTTAATGGATGTGTATAAGATGATATGTCCATAAAGAGTTAGGATTTGAATTTAGGCTTAACTAAATCTAAATAGTTTGTCATTTTCACCATACTATGCAACTTCTACGTGTGTGTGTGTGTGTGTATGTATGTATGTATGTATGTGTATTTGTATGTTTTTCTTTTATTTCTTCTATCACAGACTAAAATTATATATATATATATCCATATATATATGTGTGATTATTTTGTTAATATCTGTTACCTTTCAATTGGAAGAGATGTTAAGTGTCATTATTTGCAGATGACATATAACCATAGAGAACTCTAAAGATTCCACCAAAAAACTATTAGAACTAATAAATAAATTTAGCAAAGTATCAGAATACAAAATTAATATTCCAAATTTGGTTGTGTTTTTTATACCAATAACAGACTACCAGAAAGAGAAATTAAGAAAACAATCCCATTTACAATTGCATCAAAAAGAATAAATGCCTAGAATAAATTTAAGCAAGGAGGTAAAAGACCTAAACTCAGAAAATGATAACACATTGAAGAAAGAAATTGAAGAAGATACAAATAAATGGAAGGATATAACTTGCTTGTAGACAGGAAGAATTAACTTTGTTAAAATGTTCATACTACTCAAAGCAATCTACAAATTCAGTGCAATCCCTATCAAAATACCAATGATATTTTTCACAGAATTGGAAAAAATGATCCTAAAATTTATATGGAACAACAAAAGACCCTGAATAGCCAAAGTAATCTTTAGAAAGAAGAACAAAGTTGTAGGTATCAAACTATACTACAAGGCTATAATAATCAAAACAGCATGGTATTGGCATAAAAACAGACACATAGATAAATGGAAATAGAGAGCCCAGAAATAAACCCACATCAATATGGTCAATTAGTCTATGACAAAGGATGTAAGTATATATAATGGGGTATTAAAGACAGTCTCTTCGAAAATGGTACTGGGAAAACTAATCAGATACATGCAAAAGAATGAAACTGGATCATTTTCTTACACTATATACAAAAATAAACTTAAAATGGACTAAAAATTTAAATGTAAGATCTGAAACCATAAAAGTCCTAGGAGAAAGCATAGACAGTAAACTCTTTGACATTGCTCTTAGTAGTACTTTTTTTGGCTATGTCTCCTCAGGAAAACAAAAAGAAACATAAACAAAGGCAACTATAACAAACTAAAGAGTTTCTGCACTATGAAGGAAACCATCCACAAAACACAACCTATGGAACGGGAGAAGATATTCACCAATGATACCTCTGATAAGCAGTTAATATACAAAATATATAGTGTCTATATAACTTTACATTAGAAAAAAAAAATCCAATTAAAAATGGGCAGAAGACCCAAACAGATATTTCTCCAAAGACATACAGATGGCCAACGGACATATGAAAAGATGTTTAAAATCCCTAATCATCAGAGATATGCAAATAAAACCACAATAAGATATCACCTCAAACCTGTCAGAATGGCTATTATCAATAAGTCAACAGACAACAAATGTTGGTGAGGATGTGAAGAAAGGGAATACTCATGCACTGTTAGTGGAATTACAAATTGGTGCAGCTACTATAGAAAACAGTGTGGAGGTTCCTCAAAAGATTAAAAATAGAATTACCATAGACCCAGCAATTCCACATTTGGTTATTTATCCAAAGAAATCCAAAACACTAATTTGAAAAGACATATACACCCCTATGTTCATTGCAGCATTATCTACAATAACCAAGTTATGGAAGCAACCTAAGTGTCCATTGATGGACAAATGAATAAAGAGTTGGTATGTATATACAGTGGAAGACTTGGCCATAGAAAAGAATGAAATCTTGCTATTTTGACAACTTGGATGGACCTAGATGGTATTACACTAAGTAAAATAAGTCAAACAAAGAAAGATAAATACTGTGATTTCATTTATATGTGGAATCTAAAAAAAAAAAAACAAAATAAATGAACAAAAAAGACAGAAACAACAAACTCATAAATACAGAGAACAAATTGATGGCTGCCAGATGGAAAGAAATTTGGGAATATGGGTGAAAAAGATAAAGAGATTAAGAAATACAAATTGCCAGTTACAAAAACACTCATGGGATATAAAGTACAGCATAAGGAATAGTCAGTAATATTGTAATAAACATGTATGATGTCAGATGGGCACTAGACTTACCAAAGCAAACTCTTTATAAGTTATATAAATGTCTAATCACTATGTTGTATACCTGCAACTAATATAAAATCATATTAACTGTAATTAAAAAATGTAAAAATAAATTTTAAAATTTTAAAAACCTCTCATTTTTATAGTGGTGAAGGTTCACAGGCACAAGAATATTTTGCTTCTACCATCAAGCATATTGCATGGCATATGGTAAGTACTCAATAAATATTCTCTCATGATTGGTCTGTAATGTTCAGGCCAATTTTCTATGAATTCTATCATGAACTGGCTGTCGCAATACTACTAAGCATTGAAGATCTTACAGGAAAGCTACCATTACTCTCAAAAGAGCTCAAAGGGTGTAAGCACAATGACAAAACAAATCACTACTGTCATGTATTAGTGAAAGAATTTAACCAATTTCAGGGGAACCATGCTGAGAAAACACAATTCCAATACTTTTTGTTTTAAGAAATAATATATTAACCTCTGAGTGAGCAAATTATTTTTAAAATTCCAGACTGGGGAAGCACATTCACCAAACAGTATTAAAAACTTGAAAATCAGAGTTTAAAAGTTCAAAGTGTCATTTCCCCTGATCCATGGCCCCCTCTGGCATAACCTAGTATTAACTCCATGTTTTTTTCTTTTTCAGTCCGTTTGAAAGGAAAAATGATCTTTTATTTAGCCTGTAAATACAATGCCCATATCAGGTGAGGCCAGTCACAAACAAGCATGTGACTGAGCGCCAGTGGGCCATTTAAGTCTGAAAGCCTCTAGGGGCTAATGTGGCCATTGCTCCCCCAGTCTGGAACCACTTTGGCAATAATCGTTATTAATAACTTCCTCAATTCTTGACAGTTTACTTATGTGAAAATCATATATGTACTTAGTGACCCTGACATAATGGATTGCACCTTGGAAACTCTCCTGTAATGATCTCTGAGAATCAAACAGAAACATCTCAAAGAAAGTAATTTACATTCCACTTAATAATGGGTGCCTGATTATAATTTTTCTCAAAGCTTATTTTTACTAATATATGACAATTCAGAGAACATTTTCACCTTACTCTACCCAAAACCTAAATTGTTCTGACATAAATTACTTCTTTGGAAATAAACCCAAAAGTAAGAAAAATGAAGTATTTTATTGAATATCCTAATACAGAACAATACTATATCATTACTTTAATTCCTCTAACAATTCTGGCAGGCAACAATATCACCCCATTTTATAGATGAGAAAACAGATTCTGAGAAGTGAAGAAAATTTTCCAGTTTGCCAATCTATTACATGGTGGAGTTTATATTCGGTCTACAAAGCCTGGTTCTTTCCATGATTCTATCAATTCATTCTTTTCTTTTGGACTAGATTTGCAAACAGTACTTTATTCCCACTGCACACTGCCCTTTCTTGTGGTCACTTTTGTAACAGTTCTGTTTCCTCAGGCTCCACTCTGCCAGGACAAAAGCATGTAGAACTCTATTTAAGGGCACTTAGCAGGGCTTTTCCTCACAAATATTTTCAAAGGGGAGCAGGAAACTCAGCAGACATGCTTACCACATGCTATAGACACAAGGAGTCAAATTATGATGCTTTGGGAAGATCAAACAAGAAGAACTGAAGCATTAAATAGAAAATAAGATTAAAGAGGGTCATGGTAGCACTGTTCATAATTGTAAAAAAAAAAATCGAACAAACCAGATGTCTAGTGACAGTAGATTGAATATAATAGAAGTACATACTTTTAATAGAATACAGGAATAAATATGAACCTACACATTAAACTGCATATAAATATGAACTTACTTCATTGAATTAAAATAAATACAGCCTATGGCACTAAAATAAACTGATGGCATTTGGGGCTATTTCCTAGCTATTTGGGGCTATTTGTGAGGGGCTATTACCACAGAGTGATTTTTATATGTCAACTTGACTGGGCCACAGGGTACTGAGATATTTAAACATCATTCTGGATGTGTCTGTGAGGGTGTTTCTAATTATATGAACATATAAATTGATGGACTAAGAAAATGAGATCACTGCCATCCCCAGTGTGAGTGGGCTTCATCCAGTCTGCTGAAGACCTGAATTGAACAAAAAGGCTGAGTAAGGGAGAATGTGCCTTCTCTTTCTGCCTATACTCCAGATGGGACATCCCTGCCTTCCAATTTGGACTCAGATTGAAATTTACACCATTGGCTGTCTTACTTCTCAGAACTATGCTACTCTTGGATCTTCGGCTTGCCAATTACAGATTTTCAGACTTCTCAGACTCCATAATCATGTGAGTCAATTCCCTATAATAAATCTCCCACACATACACACACACACACACCCTATCATAACCTAATGCTTCTGTTTCTCTGGTGAACACTGACTAATACATTCACATAGAAATTTTCTGAACATCTGTCAGAATCACCATCTAGAAACAAATATGGTCCTAAGCCCTGGATTGGGGGAATCACAGAGCTCTGAAACACCTGGATCTCTAATCCTACAGAGAAACCAGAAGGAAAACCTTTGAAAACAAGTGAAGCAATCTCTGACAAATGAGCTAAAACTAAACTAGCTAATGCACTAACAGCAATGAAAACTTAGCAAGATTGAACTAGTTAGCCACAAGAAATCCATCAAGCAAAATTAGACTAATTTCAAAATCTCATTTTCTGCCATTACAATGGGTACGGAGACGAGATGGACATTAACAGAGCAATCATGAGGACGTTGTTATAGCAGCAAAAGATACAAGTCCTGAGGCCTTCAACAGGCATTCACTCATCCATTCAACAAATACTGAGTGAATGTAAACCTGAAGGCCCTATTAAGTCAGAATGTGCACCAATTAACAAAAACAAACTATAATTTGCTCTCAGGCTTTGAAACAAGATGGTCAGTTTGGCTTGAGACTTACCTAATTTAAGGTGAATCACTGTATCCCAGTAAAGGTGCCTAGTACGTAGTTAAGGATTGGGATTAGAGTCTGGAGGAAAAATAATGACTAGAGACTCAGATTTTTGTAGTCACAAATAGATAAAAGTTGAAACCATAAGAAAGAAGATAAAAGATTCTGTGAAAAGGAAAAGAAATTACTAGTGAGAACTAAACATTAGGCACAGTGTGCAATTTAGAGACGGGAAAAAGAAAAAAACCTCAATGAAACAGGAAAGAATCTATCAGAGAAAAAGGAGACCAGAACAGGAGGGACAAAAGGTAAAAGAGGAGGAGTTTTCCAAAAGGTAGATAAGGGGAGAAGTGGGAACAACAAAGTGCTTGAAGCCATGGGGTCTCTAAAATGTGGTGTTGCACCTGCCATGATGTGAGTCATTAGAAAGCCAACACACCACCGGTTGTGATTGGAAACTCCACAGTGGAGGGAAACCTGTAGAGCAGCTCCTTCCAGGGGTCTGAAAGGTAGCCAGCCTTGTGGGCTTCCAAAGTCTGTATTGCAGCCTGAAATGGGGAGGATTGAGAGAAGTAGGTCGAGAGGGCTACACAGACAGCCCTGAGCCTTAGCAGCAGAGCTAATTTCTTTGACAAACTACTGAGAAGCAACAGGCTCAGGGTAATAGAATGTGGTGTAGACAGCAGTGTGGAGGGATAACAATGATCATGAACATTCAGGTTAATGTTCAATGCCCGTGTGAACTGATGAATGAAAACCAGATGCTCACCACTCACTTTATGCCCTGACTTTACATAAGACTTTGTCAAACTTATCTGAAATCTGGAGGAGAAAGAAGATGGGGAAGAGCTCTAATGTGACTGAGAAATCTCAATTAAATAATTTAACCAAAGATTAGCTTTGATTAGGTTTCTATGATTCTACAGATTTTGGCTCAAAATAGAAATAAGGAATAAGCATAACAGACAGAGGATGAGAGCACAAAATTTAAAGACTGGCTGCTTAAGTCTAAATCTGTCTCATCACTTACTACCTGTGTGACCCTGACCAAGTCACTTAACTTCTCTATGCCTCAGTTTCCTTATTTATAAACAGTTAATAGATTTATCTTATGTTAATCTTTGTGTATTGCATAGAATAGTTCTTGCATATATTAAGTGCTCTATATTATGTTTGATGCTGTTGGTATTATGAGAACATAAATAACATTTTCTATAAAACTAATTAGAGGAAGAGTAGTCAATAATGTAAAAAGAAATAAGAGAATGAGTAATGAGAAGAATCCACTGGATTTCATGATGAGAAGATCCTCATGGACTTTGAGAGTCGAGTTGCAGCCAAGTGGTACAGGTAGAAAAAAATGTCCAGTTAAAAGAGAAGATAAAGGAGGAGCACGCAGAGGAAGGAGTCAAGTTTAGTCATTTGAAAGGTCTGGCTGTGGAAAGAAGGGCTAATGGTTCCAAGACATCTTGGAACACAGATTTTGTGGTTATCATAAAAAACATTTTCATAGTACCCTGAGCCATAAGCTAATAATATATGTGTTTTATATTCTTTTATATGCATAACCCAAAGGATGCCTTTATAATTATTTCAGAATTGGGGAATGAGAGACAAAGTATGAGGACTGTCTTAACATTTGGGTACCATAGTGACAGAGACTGCTTGCCTTCTCTCTTTTTTCTCAGGGCCATATTAACCTACTTTTTGCAATCTTTCTTGAAGTTAGCTATGGCTTCCTGGGTGAGTTTGAGCCAAAAGAGTGTGGTGGAAGAGCTGTGTATCAGATTCAGGATGGATGACAAAAACCTCCCATGCTCAGGCACCATGCTCTTTTCTTCTCCCAGCAGACGAGAGTGAAGACACTCCAGGGCTGGATTAAAGCTATGTGTGGAAGATAGCAGAGCCTCTACCAGTGACCACCCTGAAAGCCTGCACAGAGTAGGGTGGCCTGCCGACCTGTTCACCTGCTCATTCTTGTTACAACAGTGAGAAATAAACTATTGAGTTTGGACAACATACAATTTGTGATCTATTATATTAGTTACTGTACTCTACTTAAAATAGAGATTGCTACCTATGTTCAGTTCATATCTAAAAAAAGGGTTATATAAATTAGATTTAATAATTTGAATTGAAAATGAAATTATGGCTATATATATTTTCATAAAACTTTTCCCTAACTTAATTTTTATGCCAGTTTCACAATTTCTGCTAGACTGAAGTTTCCATTGTATCCCAGCACTTAGAACAACATCTGGCGCATGGTAAGTACTCAGATGTTTTTGATAAATGAAAATAAATGAATATATACTATCACCTGTACTTAATATTTTTCTTTAAGTTTACTTTTTGAATTTAAATACCCACTTTAATACTGTATTTATCAAAATATATATATTATGTGTATACATATATGTGAGAGTATGTGTATACACACACACACATACAGGTGTGCTTATCTGTATAAACAAACACATGAAATCATGGGCTTGATATTATAGTTATGTTTCTTGTAGTCATATTAAAATAACAAAAATGCTAGTACAATTAAAATTAAGAATCTGTTTTTACAATTAAATTGAGGTGAACGTACTACACTTTCAGAAACACCAATTTCCTGTACTTAGCTTGCTAATTATACAATCCACTAACGCTTTCTCCACTGAGTGTTGAAGCAGGCCCACACCAGAGAGGTGATAGAGCTCATTTCCAGGGAGAATTTAACTCTCTGAGCTAGGTCTGATGAATTCCTTAGCATAATACCATCTACTTCTGTTCTAATAATAAATATAGATGTGATACATAATAATGTTTGGAATCAAGTATAGTATTTATTATTTTATAGTTAGTTTTCTGAATTTTACAAATTCCAAACCTTATTTTTTTACATGCTTTAAGGTAAAATTACATATTTTTAAATAAAAAATAAAAACTTATCTCTTAAATCATGATTGTAGAACATTTTTTTCTACATGTCTAGATAATTCAGTTCCTTATTTTAAAAAAGCAATAAGTATAGATTTGTAAAGAACAATATCATAAAGGTTAGTTTATATTTTGTGTTGTTTTGAAAAACAACTTTTAAAAATGGTGATTTTAGTACTCTTTAAGTAATCTTATCTGAAGAATTCAAGAAAGGAATTAGTCTGAAAACTGCCTATTATAACCTTTCCAAAAATTATTTCACTAGGATATTTTTAATTTTTTAAATGTTTATTTTTGACACATATATTCAATATTAGAGCTTCTTAGAGAAAAAAAAAGTACCAATATATAAAAACAAAGGATATTTATTGAATCATTGTTCATATTAAATAATCTAAATATCTAATACTGAATATCCAATAAAAAGGTTATACAAATTAAGATATATATATGTATATGTATATGTATATGTATATGTATATGTATATGTATATGTATATGTATATGTATATGTATGTGTGTGTGTGTGTGTGTGTGTATTCTGTATAATATAATGAAGGCTTAGAGAAAAACAAGTTGATCCCTACTCTTCTGAAAGCTGTCTTTTATAAATGGATAAATAAAAAGTCAATAATATTGTAATAACTATGTGTGGTATCAGATGGGTACTAGACTTATCAGGGTGATAAAAATATCCAATCATAATGTTGTACACCTGAAACTAATATTGTATGTCAACTCTAATTGAAAACTAAATTTAAAAAAAGAAAAATTCATTTAATAGAAAAACATGTACAGTAAGACCTCATTTTTAAAAACAGCCGTATATCTGGATTTACATTGAATGAGCAAGAATGATAAAGGTACACACTAGGTTATCTTAGGGAGGCCAAAGGAGAAAGGATCAGTTAATTCTTTATACATTTTTATATCACTTTACTTGTTATAATAACCATATGTTTCTTTTTTAATTAAAAAATGACATTAAAATGATTTTCATTTCAATAGCAAGAAATAGGATAGGTATTTTTAGGTATGCCATTTCACCTTTTTTTCTTGCTATTAAAAAATAATTCTTATGTAATTACGAAAGTTTATTTTCTGATAATCATATATGCATGCCTAGTTAATATTTAGTATGTACTTTTTATACTCAAGTTGTTTTTATTAAATCCCATAAGTTACAGGTTTGCAATGAAGGGTGAAAAAACTTTTGAATAAATGCAGGTTTATACTCATTAAATTTATAACACAATTTGGAAAGACAGCAAAATGTACTGCCCATAAGTTTACTTCACCAAAGCTGCTCTTGTTGATGTCTAATCAATTCTGTTGACTGAACCTAATTAAAACAGCTTTAATGGGCCTAAGGGGACTTTAATTGATGTTCTCCTAACAAACCAGCATTTTAAGAGGGAAACTCAAGGCCATATTGGATTAGTTTTTAGCAATGCCAGAAGCCAGGTCAATTTATGGCCTTTTGTTGTAGATGGGTGATTGGTCAGGGAATGTGATAAATTAATAGGTTGAAAAAGAGCCAAAGCTTGAGATCTGACTCCATTTAGGCACACTCAGAAGGGCAGATAATTACAAATATATAGGTACACATATGGCCACTTGGAGAAATCTTTGGAAGGAGAACATAGATTTGGAATGCAACAAAAAACTGAATATATTAATTTAGTTTGAAAGTGCTTATTGAAAAAGGCTTATTTAAAATGTTTATTTAAATTTAATATTACATTGTCAAGTTCTGTACTGTAAGGATAAAACTATGCAAAGATGAGCCCTGTACCAATCCAAATGCCACCATATTAAGAAATAGGAAGTGCACTCCTTTCTCAAAATACTTTACTGCCATCTACCTGAAAAGTGTTGTGAGAAATATATTAAGCTAAGATGACTACAAATATGAATGGTTATCCTGGAGTTGTGCAGTGCCCAAAGCATACAACATCCTAGGAACTGATGAATAAGGTAAACATATCATCAGACCATGTCAAACAATAGTGAACGTATCAGTCAGAGGTATATACCAGAGGCTAGGAATGCCCAGTCTAAAACTCTGGAATGTTTCTTTGAAGAGATGCCAATGGAGCTGTGTTTAGTCCAGCTTTTTCCATTTTAATATGACTTTATCTGAATATGAAGAACGTGAGTTCCTGACAGAGAGCAGCAGTGTCTGAATGATGACCACTGTGGACTTGTGCTCTTCCATCTGTACTGAGAAGTGAAAAGACACTGCCCTACTGGAGAGACAAATGCAACCTAAACCTCAACTATGATCAATCAAAAAGGCATACCTAAATACAAAGCAAATATCTATCCAGAGTTTAAGTTTTATAAAGTTGGTTTTAAGTATCTTATTTTGAATCATCTAAATTATCTTCGACTCAGCTAGATGGTCTAGAGCCATCTAGAAAAGGATGAAAAGTATTTGTCTCATTCTAGTTACAGTCTACTATCAGCTAGAACTTTCCCAAGCCTGTTTAATCCCCCTGATGATGGAGGAGAAAACATAACAAGGAATCTAAATCTTTTTCTGGGAATGTCTTTGCCACAAGGAATCCAATCTTGTGTGATAGTCTGGTTAACTCTGAATGTATGAGAATATCTCCTAGACTTCAGGTCTCAAGTATAACTAGAGTGGCAGGTTGAGCAAGAGCTGAAAAGAATAGCAAATGAATTTCATCTTGGGGTAAAAAGAGAGCATACTGGAATAATTCTAACTTTGGATACATTAAGTTCAAGGAGTTTTAAGAAAATCTTTCAATGCTGCTGTCTCTGATTTATTGGGAGGAAAAAAGTTTTATTGCCAAGATTCTGATCAACTAAAATAGTAAAAAAAAGGCATTCACAGAGCAGGTGTGTCCTCATGAAGAATTGTTATTCCTCCATTGTAATGACATCAAATTATAACCAGAAGCTGAACTTGTTTGTTTGTTTTTTAATGGATAGATTCAGGCCTTATAAACACTAGTGAAATAAAGAGCCTTCCATTGAGTGTGGGGTTTTGAGATATTGATCTAAACTTAAAAGCTTTAATTAATTATCCTACACCAGACTACTAATAGATTCATGTTTTTGTTCTTGGCACATATACCTTTGTAAAAAAAAGTATATGGTTAGAAAATGTGAAGAAAGAGGAAATACAAAAAGGAGAGAAGAGGAATATTTTCAAATATCACATGAGAGAAGAACTTAGTACTTCACATTCAAAAGTTGCTTGTCATATTTCCTGCCCATTTGCTTGACTATGTTTACTATTTCAGTTTTCTCTGAGCCTTAACAAAAACCTATTTGAGATTAAGACACAACCTTTTGGATGATTGATGCAACACTGATAATTCTTTCCCCATTTTTTGAAATAAATATGGCCCCCTGCTAAACATTGAGGTTTTTTAAAATAATTTTTTGGAGCAGTTTTAGGTTCACATCAAAATTGAGTAGTAGGTACAGAGTTCACATATACCCCTGCCCCCACATGTGCACAGTCTCTCTCCCGTTACAATATAACCATATCAGAGTGGTACATTTGTTATAATCAATGAACCTAATTTAAAACACCATTATCAACCAAAGTCAATAGTTTACATTAGGTTCACTCTTGGTGTTGTACATTCTATGGATTTGGACAAATGTTATAACATGTATTCACAATAATATCATGCAGAATAGTTTTGCTGCCTTAAAAAGCCTTTGTACTTCACCTGTTTCTCTCTTCCCTCCCTCCACCCTCTGGGCAACCACTGATCTTTGTATTGCCTTCATAGTTTTGCCTTTTCTAGATTGTCATACAGGTAAAATCAGTATGTCAACCTTTTCAGATTGGCTTCTTTCATTTAGTAATATGTATTTAAGATTCCTCCACATCTTTTCATAGCTTGACAGACCACTTCCTTTCAGCGCTGAATCATATTCCATTGTCTATATGTACCACATTTAGTTTGTTTATCTATTCACCTACTGAAGGATATCCTGGCTGCTTCTAAGCTTGTGTAATTATGAATAAAGCTTCTATAGATATCCATGTGCAGTTTTTTAATGCAGATTCAAGTTTTTAACTTCGTTGGGTAAATATCAAGGAGTATAACTGCTAGATTATATAGTAAGTGTATGTTTAATTTTTTTAAAGAAACAGCCAAACTGTCTTCTAAAGTGACTGTACCATTGTTCTGCATACCCAGCAGCAATCTTTGAAAATCCCTGTTGCTTCGCAGCCTCACCAGCATTTAGTGTTGTCAGTATTCTGGATTTTAGCCATTCTAAATACGTGTGCAGTGGTATCTCATTGTTTTATTAATTTACAATTTCCTAATGACATAGGATGTTGAGCATATTTTCAAGGGCTTATTTATCAACTGTATATCCTCTTTGGTGAGGTGTCTGTTCAGGACTTTTGCCCATTTTTTTAACTGGGTTTTTTTTTTCTTATTTGTTAAGTTTTAAGAATTCTTTGTATATTTTGGATAACAGTCTTTTATCAGATGTCTTTAGAAAATATTGTCTTCCAGGCTGTGGCTTTTCTTACTTTCTTTACATATTGAGTTTTATTTCTCATAGAAAAAGTACTTATATGGGAGACTAGGATATTTCTTTAGCAGTCTATTTCTTGAGTTACACTGCAGATATCCAATTTATAATTCTAGAAGAAATATTTTCTAGCTCCTCTTACATTTAGAAAAGCAGATATTTTACCCAACTTGTAATTATCCCCTTCGGGATAACTAGACTAGACTTTTGCTCCTCCAACTCTTTTATTCTCACCATTTTCTTTTCCTACCCATTTCAAAATTGACAGCTTTTAACATCTAACTAATCTTTGCCAGAGACCAACAGTTAGTTGATCTTTGCCAGTAAGGACTGGAGAGGAAACTAAGTTGGAAAGGAAATTCCTATCTACTCTTACAGAAGGGTGCATATTATTCCAAGCTGCCCAGCTATATTTGACTTTATGGTAAGATAATTTCTTGAGGCTTATTACTGGGACAGCCACAAAGTAATGCTAATACTTTAGCACTAAAGCTATGTATTTTATAGAGAAAAGCATAAATCTCTAATGAGGAGTAAAACTGAAATTCCTATTTTACAGTGCCTCATTAAAGCATTACAGAAGGTTTGACAAGGAGCAATGGCACTGACCACAAAAAGGAATACTCTCAGGTTTAGTGGGAAACTACCACATATGAGGGTTAGATAAACAAAGCTCAATGTTTGTCATTCATTCTCCTGAATGAGTGACTGAGCAGAGCCCAGAAAACATCTATCAGGTACAAGATGATTTAAATGAGGTCCTGCCTGAAGACAAAGAAGATTGATTCTCCCTGCAAATTCTACTTTTCTTTACAAGAGGTGTAGTCCTTGGTTATGGCTGATCCTGAATATAGGGTAGTTAACCAGGAAGAGTCTTGGCTGGAAATGGCAGAGAATTACCAAAAACTCACATACAAGATCCCATCAGAATCAGATCATATTATTATCTTTCTCTTCCTGACTCTGCTAGACTTATATTATGTAACTAACTACTTTGTTGCTGAAGACAAACATAATCTTGCCAATGTCCACACATTCATACCACACTGAGAAAGAGAGACCTGGAGGTAAGGATGGGGAGAGGAAGTTATCTAGAAGCAATTCATGCTTCCTGTCAGAAAACTCCAGAAGGATAGATCTATTCAAAAGGAGTTAGAAACAAAACCTTTAATATAGAGCTTAAAAAAAAAAAGTCTCCCCACATAACAAAAGAGAACAATTACTGTGAAGTAAAGCATGTGGCTCAATATTATTTGCCATAGGAAAACAGAAATATGAAGGCAATGTCTAGTGAATATCATCAGTGATGTTTAATATGGGACACAAGTTAGGGATATGCTAGTGAAATTTGGTCCACAAGCATGTGCTACTTTGTTTCACTAAGGAATATATATAAAATATGTAAATTACAGATATTTACCTTTTAAGAATTCTGGATTTCTTGGGGTTTTTTTTTTTTGATAAATTGAGATATCTGTAAATATTTTGACCCCATTCCCAAATGTGGAACAATGGGTTGGACCAGAAAGCAGGTATTTTTTGAGATGGGCTCATAGCACCAGCCACTGCTCCGTAGATGTTATCACAAGCTCAGTGTCATTTGTGTCACCCATTTGATCCTTATAAAAGTTTGCATCCATAATCCCAATATAGAAGAAACATGGAATCATTAAAGCCAAAGTCTTAAAAAGTGATTTATAATTAAGATAAAAAGAGTTTAGACTTCTAGAATGGTGGAATGAGGACCTCCATAAATCTCTTTCATAAAAATCAATGAAAATACTTGCAAATTTTTCAAAATAAACATAGAATTCTGGAAACTAATCAAAGGTTTGCAACAATCTGAAGAACAATTTAGTTTAAAAAACTGTAAAACTTCAGTAACAATGTCCAGTTTTGTAGCATTTTAACAAGGCCTACTCCCATTCCTCTCTCCTTAATTCCATGTAACCTTGAAAACTAGCAACCTTGTAACCAGAGTAACTATGAAAATCATCAGCCTAGCTGTCTTAGGAAGATAAAGTGGGTTTGAAGCTCCTCAACAAGTCCCATTGCCAGAGCAGCATCACTATTTAGTCTGTCTTTCGGGTCCCTGTAAAATAATACTTTTGCGGGACATTGTTATCATTTGATCTGACTTGAAATTTACTATATGGAAAAGCTCCATGAGCGGCAATTGCTTAATAATGCAACTGCCTAAAGCTCTGATGCCAGTTGGTGGCAAACAAAAGCCTGACCAAAATGGAAAAGGAAGATCTGGGGAACAAGATGTCCATGGACAAATTTGAGAAGCTCAGACACATTCCTGGGGATCTAGAAGGCCACAGAAATGTTCAGTGCTATGCATACAAACAAGAAAGATCTGCAAGGGCCCTGAGTCTTTTCCAGCTCACCTTGAGGTCCTACACAAATAGAAAGTAAAGGCCAGACTAGATTTTCAAGCTGCCTTAGTGTTAAATGTACATGCCAACACACACAAACCCCTCCAATGAAGACTAAAAGACTTATTAGTTCAAATCATTTAAGAAATTTCTATTTAATTAGTAATTGACCCAACTAAGCTAACAGAGCAGAGAATTCAATGTCCACACACTACAGGAAATACAAACTTAACAGAATAAACTCTGACCTTGGAATCATTTGTTTCCTTCTGAGAACAAGGTTTGTTGCTTAAAATATTTGTATTAAGACAGAGATCCAAATACATGTATTGTGATTCCTGGTAACCATTTGCTGTGATCCATGTCAATTGAATAAAGATGTTTATTGAAGCATTATTTGTGGAATTAGGGAGTTAGGGAAATTTAGGTATTTGTCACAGGGAAATGAATAAATATACAATGTGGAGGCATTCTATTAAATACTATGCATCAATTAGAACAAATTGGGTGCACATACAATAAAATAGATAGATCATAAACACCCAAAACTGTGTGGGGAAAAAAATAAAGCAAATAACATGTCACACATGTGCACAAAATAATAGTATATATTTTTCAATAATTTACACATATAAAGGATATGCATGAAACAGTGAAAGGTATTTCCTATGAGGGTAGAGATTGCACATGAGAGAAGAGAATTAAATACAGAAAAATTTTCATGGAGCAATGAAGGTGCTGAGTAGTAATCTGAGATATCAGATTAACTCAGCCTTCTAGTTGGAAGGAAGAGACCAAAGAAGAAAAAAATAAGGGTTGGAGAAAAAAGACATGGCGAAGGGAGGGCAGAAGGGAGAAGAAAATTTGAGAAAAAATGGAAAAGACTAAGGGAAAACAAAAAGCAAATGTAACAAAATCTACATTTGAGGTGATGAAGAATTAATCTTATACAAAATCAAATCAGAGACACAACACTCTGGGGAGATGGAGTTTCTAGAAATATAAACAGCTAAGGGCAAAAAATGTGATCCAGTGAAGCCTGGACAATGAAGCTGCCTTTATCGTTGCCTCTCCTCCACCTCCAATGACAAACATATGGCCTTTCTGGTGCTCAGTATGGTTCAAGAACAAGGACAGCCCCATGTGCTAATCATTCCCTTGAGTACATTTTTACTTTAGGAGTATGTTTTTACTTTAAGCAGTTTTGAGATAGGCAATAAAAGCCTGAGTATAAAAAAGCAATGGCCTAATGAGAATTTTGATTTTTTTTAACTCCAGTAGGATTTGCCTCCATGGAATACCCCAACTAGGAAAATTCATACCAAGTTATACGTAATGTTAATAAAATGTATCAATATTTAAAATTATGGGTTCTGTCTTTTAAAATGGGCTCCTATTCCAAAATTGTTAAAAATAATTACACCATGGAAAAATTTTTAACATCTATAGGTATTGCTGCATTGGTCAAGTCATTTATAAATATGCAGTGAAAAAAAAATTTATAAATTAGAATATACTAAAATAGGAATTATGTTTGGCTCATTTGGTTATGTTTGGCTAACAAACAGGGTCATGAAATATGAGAATAAGTTATGGCCTTAGAATCACATATACCCTCTGAGAATGGGATTTGACACAGGCCTTAACACTTAAGGTATTTTGTATTAGACAGAGGTCCTTCCTGTGTATCATGGTTCTTAATAACTGTTTGCTATGATTCAGGTCAATCTTTCTGCAAATAATTCACTCCCCTTCACCTCTCCACTCTGTCCTAACAACAAGTAAAAACTGAACAGACTGAAAATCAACAACTCTTCTTAGATCCATAACAGAAGAGAGGACACCGGGCAAATCACTGCTTCCAAGATTGGAGAGAGAGACAGGCAAATATAGGGAGCCATGGCTTAACCACAGCAGAGAATCAAGACTGGAAACACCGTGGGAAGCAGTGCTGACAGGGAAATCTGAGCTGCAAATGATAAGATGTCAGAGGCTCAGTGTGGATGACTCAGAGTTAAAATGTTCAGGATAACCCAGTCATGGGTGGGGTGAAAGGGTACTTTACAATATTGTGAGATTTATTTCCAGGAGCTCAACCAAGTTTCCTTAGTAAATATTGAAGAAAATCTCCTCAGGCTTTGGACAGAAAGAGGGGGAATGGAACTATTTTGAAATACACCAGAGCACTCTATTCTTTTTTATTTATTTTTATTATTAAAATTTATTAGGGTGACATTGATCAACAAAATCCAATAAGTTTCAAGTGTACAGTTCAACAGTATGTCCTCATGCTAAGCGAAATAAGTCAAACAAAAAGAGCTGAAAACCACATGCTATCACTCATATGTGGGTTATAAATCTATTCTTCTAAATAAGTCCTGGCCTCAAAGGAAAATAATTAATCAGAGCTTAACTGGCTGGGTTATTAGAGCTTAATCAACCTGGGGAAGGAAAATAACTAACTCCAGACCCCTGTAGCCATCCTGTCCCACCTAAAAGGAAGGAAAAACTGATAAATATTTGTGAAGTTCAGTCAGAACACAGGCTCACTAAAGGACTGAGAAATTATAGGACTTTCAGACATTTTCTAGACCCACAACTTACTACTACATAACCAAACACCTATTTACATCCCTTCCTTTTACCAGTTACATCATGTCTGGCTATCAAGAAAAGATTGCAAAGCATACCAAAGGCAAAAAACACAATTTGAAGAGACAAAGCAAATATTAGAACCAAACAGCAGGAATGTTGAAATTATTAGACATCGAACTTAAAACAACTGTGAATAATATGTATAGGTTCTAATGTATAATGCAGATAGCATGCAAGAACAGATGGGCAATGTAAGCAGAGACACGGAAATCCTAAGAAAGAACCAAAAAGAAATGCTAAAGTTCAAAACAGAAATGAAGAATGCCTTTGATGAGCTTATTAATAGACTGGATACAGCTGAAGAAAGAATCTCTGAGGTAGACGATGTATCAATAGAATTTTCAAAAAATGAAAAGCAAAAAGAACAAAGACTAAAAAATACCAAAATGTACTAGACAAGAATCATGGAAAAATTGCAAAAGGTGTAACATACTTGTAATGGGGATATTTGAAGGAGAAGAAAGAGAAAGTAAGTAACAGAAGAAATATTTTGAACAATAATGACAGAATTCCCCTCAAATTAATGTTAGACACCAAAACATGAATTCAGGAAACTCAAAGAACACTATGGAAGATAAATGCTTCCCAAATGGCACTGAGCTATATCATTTTCAAATTACAGAAAATCAAAGATAAAAGTTCCTGAAAGAAACCAGAGGAAAAAATACCTAATCTATAGAGGAACAAAAATATAAGAATTACATCCAACTTTTCCTTAGAAATGATGCAAGAAAGAAAACAATGAAATATTTAAAAATTTTGAGAGAAAAAAAAAACACCTAGAATTCTGGACATTATCATTTGAAAGTGAAAGAGAAATACCTTCCCAGACAAACAAAAATTGAGGGGATTTTGTTACCAGTGAAACTGCCTTGCAATAAATGTTAAATGAAGTTCTTTAGAGAGAAGGAAATTGATATAGGTCAGAAACTCAGATCTACATAAAGAAAGGAAGAGCATCAGAAGAAATAAGTGAAGGTAAAGCAAAATCTACACTTAGACCTGATTAAAACAAAATGTATGAGTGTAGGGAGTACCCTAAGATACTGGGAAATAAGTTTGTCTAGCTGAAGATCATTCTGATGACAGGAGTAGCCTTCATTTCCCAAGTCGTGGCCACAACATGGAAGGATGTATGCAAGCAACAGAAGAAAGCACTTACACGAAAACTGTCTACCCTTTCTGCAGGCATAGAAATCCTAAATGATCTTCCTGCTGCTACCTTTTCTCCCAGTTCTCCTTCATATATTACACGTGCTGACTTGATCCAAATCACATAAACTTATAAAAGAGAGAAAACATAATAAAGTGAAAGGGTAAATGGAGTCTTCACTCTAATCTACGCTCTGCTTCTAACTAGGTCTTTCTTTTTTATAAGAGAGCCAGGTCGCTTTCCCTCTCTGGGCCTGAGTTTCTTCATCTATAAAGTCAAGGCAGTTAGTTAACCTAGATAATAATCTCTGAAGATCCCATGGCTCCAAAATTCCTTGTTCTAGTTAGGAGAAAATGGCTATATGAAGATTCTTTAAAAGTATTTTCTCTACTAACATTCCTGGAAATGATTTTACAGAGGTCATGCAAAAAAGCAATGGCAGAGAAGAGAATGGTAAAACAAATCTCCATCTATATAGATTAATTGTAATTAGTATAGTTTGATCTGAATGAGAAAATAAAAAGTCAGAAGTTCCTTTATAAATTCAAGAGGAAAGAGGAGAAGTTGTCTCAGGCCACCCGGATACCAAATTTCAGCTCCTGATGTTTTGCTCATTCCAATTTTCTTTCTTCTTTGATGCAAAACTTTGATTTCTAAGCAAAGATATGAAGCCTTCACTAATTCCTTCCACTGGAAGAGGCCTCTCTACCCTCGCAATTCCAGCTGGTCCTCACACCTCTCTCATGGCCCATATCACTTTCCACACTGTCTTATAATTATATGAATACAAATGTTATCTTCCTTGGTAAAACCATGGACTTCTTTAGTGTCTTATTTATCCCTGATGACACATTGCTTGATGCTTTGTAAATAGAAAACACTCATTGTGAATGAATAAATAAATGAATGAATGAATGAGTGAGTGAGCGAATGAATGAATGAGAGAGATGGGATAAAGGGAACAATAAACACATGGATGCATATGTAGCAATGCATTAGATGGCATCTTGTTCCTTAAAAGAACTAAGATCCCTAAGAATAGCATACACAGTGAGAAGAACTGTACTCAATAGTATGTTTGACTTACTAAGAAAATAAGGCTGATTTTTCTCTTTGAAAAGGAAATGATCTGGCACTATCAGAGGATAAATAAAAATACTTGTTAGTTGAGTATGATCTGGCTCATCTAAGATGCTAATGCCTAGACATGCCCGGTAACTTCTCAAGGATAGGGGTTTTTATATTTAATAATATTCTGTAGGTAGCTTAATTCTCCTTCTCCCCTTATACCTCAGTCATAAATATCACAGCTAAATAGTTCTCATTCTTTCCTCCCAACTCACAATCACTTCTCATACTCTTCCTTAAAGATGGTGTTTAATCAGAACAGGACAAGATCTAGACTTGACAAAAGCTCAACACTCCTCACCATCATATCCCTTGATATCAGAATCTGAATTTAAAAAACCTATCTAACTTAAAAACAAACAATTTTATTTTCTATTTCTTTAAACAAGTATTAGCATAACAATACTGATTAGCAATGAATTATTATACACATGAAAGTCGGAAAGAAAAAAACTTAAGATTTCATTCTTAGAGACAAATCACACACTGCAATTTATAGCCACAGGAAAAATTATAGTAACTTTCATCCTAGGGAATAGGGAAGAAATATGAAAATACAACATTTTCTTGCCTACCTCTGTCTTATAAATGTCTTTGCCATGTGACTAATAAAAAAAGGGAAACACTATGAGCAACAAGGGTTGAAGGGCACTTTTTACTTTAAACCAAAATAAACTGAAATTATCAAGGTCTGCTTTGACCCAATATCACATGATGATGTGCTTAATTATAAACTATTGAATGATTATTTTATGGGAGAAAAATGCTATTCTAGGCTATAAACACTCCAAAGGCAGCAATATCTAAGAAAACAGAACCATTACTTTGCACCCAAAATCCCACTCCAGTCCTCCACACATTAGTTTTGGTCAACAAGCTGTAACATCAGTTGGTAAGCTAGTATTCAAAACAGACATCTCTAGACAAGGTAATTGAACCTCCAGTGAAGTTCAAAGTACTTCTTGAAACTTAATGAACATTTTATCCATTTGAACAAATGAAAGGTTAAATTAGGTTGCTCCAGCATCTCAATATTAAATATGTGTACAATTTAATTACTCACGCAAACATTGTCCCCATAACATTTTTTTTACTCTACTCCAGCCACAAAGAAAAAAAGAAAGAAAAGAAAAAAGAGAAAGAGAGAGAGAGTCCTAGGAAAAAAATGAGGTAATTATGGAATGTTATATGGGTTTTTGGATGGTGCATTTAGTTAGCACATTAGAGGAAAGTTCAGAGGTCAGAAACAAGACTGCTTTGCTTTCTGAGTGTAGCAGCTATTTATAAAAGCTGACTGGGACCTCCATGAAACTTGAACCTGTGGAGCACCAGACCGAAACTGAATAGCACAAACTCCAGAACTGTGCCTGGAGCTCAGGGATCATGTTGGTGGACTCTGCTTCCTTTGCCATATACTCAGCCCAACCTGGCTTCATGTCATTGGGCTACTTTTGCTCCATCTATTTCAGAAAGACTTCAACACAAGATCTTCCAAGGAGATTCAAACATACTATTGGATCCAGAATTACACTGCCACATGGTACTGAAAACAACAAAAAAACAAACAAACAAAATCCCAGGTCTTTAACATCAAAAACATGAAAGCCAAGTACTTTTTCTTGGCTTACGTTTTTTTGGATAATTGCCTGGATAGTCTAGTTCAGTTACCAGTATAGACTAATCAAAAGTAAATCCAGCAATCTTCTTGAACTCTGAGATTTCAATCCTTGACCTTCACTGAGTGATTCAGCTGTCACTTTTCAAAAACAGTCTATTCTTTCTGCAGTTAAAAATCCAAAAGGCTAAGTGTGGGGGTCTATAACATTTATGCATATGCATTCTCAGCATCATGGAGACTGACAGTGTCCATATGCAGGCATATGAGGAGGAGCAGCAATATTTGGGTGACCGGACAAGTGGACCCTTGCTGACTGAAAGCTGACAGGATGATTAAAAAAACATGTATGGATGGACGAAACCAAGTAGATGGCATAGTAGAGAATGAAGAAGGAACCTAGATTTTGCTGCTGCTTGCTATAGGTAGGCCACTGTGGTGCAATCATTACCAAGATCAATTAAATTCTTTGGGCCTCAGTTTCTTAATATGTAAAAATGAAGAGCTGAACTATTAGTATTTATTTAGATGATTTATTCCTCCCTCACCAGCTCCAGAAAAGAGAGTTTACTAGTAGTTGGTCTAGAAGATTTCTAGATTTACCTTTAGATCTTATATGATTTTGATCTTTTTTTAAAAAATCAAGTTAAGCAAGAAAAATAGTTCTTGAGAAAAGACTTCTGTGATGAGTAGTGAGATCATGAGTCACCAAGCAAATGCCACCACAGCAAAGCCACCACTCAGGATATCAGTTAGGATAAGTTTAACTTTAAGAAATAGAAATCCTCAATGCAATTGTGTTAAATAAGAGGGGAATTTTTATCTCTCATTAGAAGAGTTCTTAAAGTGATACAACTGAAAAAAATGCTATCCAAGACCCAGGTCCTTTATTTTGCCACAATGTCACTTTCAGCAAATAGGCCTTTTCCACCAACTAGTTCTCCTCATGCTCACCAGATGGCTGCAGCAGGTCCAGAAATCACATCCTCATGACAATGTCCAATTGGAAAACAGAAGCCATGTTTTGTATGTCTCATTATACCAGCAACAAAAAATATATATCCCAGAAGTTCTCAACAAATTTTCATTCAAGTCTTAGACAGAATTTTGACATGTGCCTTTGCCCACACCAACCATTTGAAAGTCAAAAAAAGGACCAGCTAGGTTGGCTTAGTTCCATTACAGATTTGTGCCCTTACCCTGGAAAAGTGGCTGGCTTCCCCCTGAATCACATGGCTATGTGGAGAATGAGTGCTATTAGGAAAGAAGTAGAGAAAAGCTTTTGAGGGGAAAGCAAAATTGCTATACAGGGAAGGTCTCTGAACCATCACAATACATTATTCTAAAGGAATTAGCTAGATCAATGATCATTATAAAATTGGATACTTCTCAAATTTGCCATTATCTTAGAAGGGTATACATAGCAAATTAAGCATAATACTAAGGAGAGTTGCTGCCTCTTCACAGTCTCTGATAGATCAGTAGGGAAATTAAAAATAATAATAGATATCAACCTGATCTTTTCTACATAACCCTCTGGCATCTTATTGTTGCAAATGCAGGAAGAGAACAGAAGTGAAGGTGACCTGTTAGGAGGTTAACTAAATAATACAGTCTAGAGCCAATGAGTTTCTGAATCAAGATAAATACAAAAAGAATAATGTAGGAGGACTGATTGGATACAGAGAAAGGGAAGTTTAAGGTGATAGAGAAAGAAGAAGAGAGAAAGAAGGATATTTCTAGTACAGGAATGAAAGAAGAATATAAATCCAAGTTTGTAGACAGTTAAATTGAAGATGCCTGTTTGAGTCTGTGTTTGGAGTCTAGGTCAAATGCTTCTCTAGACTAATCATCTTTCTGTAAGAAGACAACAGAATGATAGAAGAGAAAACTGGGTAAGGATAGAGGAAGACCAACCATAAAGAATAAATGAGGGAAGAAAACTGTTTAAAGAGATATGGGAACTAGAAGAGAAATATATCATGAATGTTAAAGAAAGAAATATTTAAAGAAAAAGAGAGGCTCTGAAGTCATCAGTTGATTTTAGCAGTAAAAAATCATCTATTTAATGGGGTCTGTCATTACAGATATGAAAGAAAGATTATAGTGGCTTCAGAAATGAAAAATAAAAATTAAGACAGTGAGAACTAGAGACATTGTAGTAGACAGAGGAAGTAAAACTTAAAGGAGGATATTTTGTTTAGAGGACAGTCAGACCCAAGCATATGTACAGGCTGAACAAAGGAAGCCTTTAGAAAGAGGTTTAAAAACACCAGGAGAGGAGGTAATAATTGTATTTAACAATATAGGAAACTTTTTATTATAAGTCACTTCTAACAGATTTATTCCAACATAGGGAATAAAGAGATAATAATTTTCTAGTGAAACATCACAGCAACTCAAATTCAAGTAAGAAACCGATAATACATTTTTATTTAAAGTTCTAGAAATTGTGAGTATTGCTAGGAAAATGTGGAGAAGTTTAGACATTGTCTCACTGGAGAACCCCCCCAGAATGAAAATATATTCATGTGGTTCTTTTGAATACCTGTTCCCAGTACAATCCTCTGCAGCAGAAGCATCAATGATGACCTCTTTCTGGGGAAAGTAGAATTCTGGGTCCTCTTAGGCCAAGCAGAGGGGCTGATTTAAGATTAAGATATCAGAATAGGACTAGACAGAAAAGCTTCTGTTAATCTAATCCTCTGAAGTTCCCTCTATTTGTTTCAGAAGGCAAACCAGTCCTTAAAATAGCAGTTACAAAGGCCAGGACAAAACTAAGCACAGTGGTCAAGCCTCCAACCTCTCCTGGGTTGTCACCCATGTGACTGACAACTTCAGACCAAGAAACCTTAGGGTACCTTGCAACAATGAATGCCACTGACTGTCTTCCTCATGTCCATCCTAAATACAGCAACATCAGCCTTTCTGATGATCTACACTCCTTACTCTTAGCTCCTACTACATATATACCTCATTTTAATGTACTTCACTTTATTGCTTCCCAGATATTGCTTTTTTTTTAACAAATTGAAAGTTTGCTGCAACCCTGCCTCAAGCACTTCTGTCAGTACCATTTCTCCAACATGCTCACCTGATAGTTAGCATTTTTTAGCAATATTTTTAAATAAATGTACACTAATTTTTCAGACAGAATACTATTGCACTCTTAATAGATTATTGTATAATACAAACGTAACTTTTATGTGCACCAGAGAACCGAAATGTTTGTGTGACTCACTTTACTGCAAAACTCACTTTATTGTGGTGGTCTGGAATTAAACTGCAATATCTCCAAGGTATGCCTGTATTCTGTTCATCCTTGTCTCTCCTCTCCCTCAAGAGCTGACAGCCTCAGATTCTTTTCTCAAGAATTTCTCCTCTCTCCCAAATGCTCAAGCCCTCAATTTGCCACTTCTCTAAAACCAGGGTTATTCATTCATCGTTCTCATCCCAGGACTTTGCACTCATCATTGCTTATGCTTAAAAACTCTGCCCCAGGAAAGGTCCATAGCTCCCTTCCTGACTTTTTTCAGTCTCAGCTCTAATTTCTTATCAGAAAGGAACTTCCTGATCTTTATGTGAAAATAACATTCCAGTCACTATGCATCATAGCACTTTTTACTACCTGTAACATTTGTTTGTTTTTTGTCCCCCACTTGGATCCTAACACCAGAATATAAATCCAATTAAAACAGTGATTTTTATGTTTTTCACTGTTATATCATGAGGGCCTATAACAGAGCTTGGCACATAACAGCCACTCAGTAATTATGTACTGAATGATTCCGCAACACCCCAGTACATTACTAACACTTCCACATGGCTCATTTTTCCTCTTCTTCAACATCATCTCTTCCAGAATTCCTGCCCAACCTTTTTGCTTTTCTTGCTCTCCAAACCCAGGCTCAGTTCATTATCTCTCCATCCAAAGCACCTAGTTGCTGAGAAAAGAAACAGATCACAACTTTCAAAATTTACTGTGACTCATGAAACAGATGAGCTGCACTGAAACAAAATCTCAAGGTGAATTAAGCTGAAAATGTTTTAACATCTGCTCATTCAGATCCATATAAGACCCAAGACCAACTAATAAAAGTCCTAGACACTTCCAAAATGAAACTCTACTCTAAAAGTCTGCTTCTATATAAAAGCAATGAGAATACTAGCGAAAATAATCAAAGTCAACTTTCTTTAGAACTCTGAAAATTAACCAAAGACCTACAAAACAGCAAAGAGCATTTATTCAAGAAAAATTAATCTTACTAAAAACAGCTTCATGGCTTTCTACTCCTCTCCACAGCTCTATGGTCACTTTAAATATCAGCAACTTCAAAACCATGCTGGTTATGAATGATCAGCTTAGCAGATACCAGCTAATTATCCACACGACATGAATTCTGAAAGACCACTCAAAGGTCCAGCAACTCACCCAGTTCACAAATTTTGACCAATCTCTACCCAGATCTTACTAATTACTGTCCTAAAACTACCTCAGGATAAAGGCAAGTCTTCCTCTCCAAGGCCACCATTCTATGAGAATATTATTTTACTTTCTCTTTTATAGACATGGCAGACTCTGTCAAGGTGATGCTCTCTCTAGTTCACCAATAATCCCAGCTTTACATGATCAATGGGCCTCCCTGCTGGTCTCTGGCAGGGCCTTGAACCTCATTTTTCTGAGACTATTTTGGTCTCTTACACTCACAAACCTATGTGTCAGGGTTACTTTTTTTTCCCCCTACATCACCAAGGGAACCACAAATCTTAAAATATCCTAGACACTAAATGCTTATTGAATGAATTTATTTGACATTGAAAGTTCAAAGATTTCAAATGTGGCATCTGGAGTTTAGTTTGCGTTTTTTTTTTTTTAAACAAGAAATTAAATACCTGAGCCCCCATGTCTTTGCCTACTCAGTGAAAAAATGGAAGCAAAGGCAAAGAACACAGGATCAGAACAAAATACCACAGATGTTCACTTTAGAGTAGAGCAGCATGCCAACGAGAAGAAACCTGTGTCATGCTGCAAGCTAATGGGCAAAGATCACATCAAATCCTCTCTAGTCACAGAATTCATCTCATTCATTAGAACACTATTGTGCATATCTAACGTGCTAAACGGAAATGGCAAATTTAATATAACACTTGTTTCTTGTGAGAAAAAACATTGTAGATGTGACCAAGTTAATGAGAGGGGAACAACTTGTATGCTCTCTCTCACCTCTCTTTTCTTTAACACAGACTTTATGGACTTTCATTTTCACCCTCTTTATGAAGACATAGGTACAGAATAGTATTCCTCTATTCAAGGCAAACAACAATGTAGTGATGAATAGAAGTTGACACTACCTGTCAGTGTTGGGAGGTAGTAGGTAGTGACAGAGATGTCACAGAACAGGATATGCTACTTCTATTGGGAGGTAGGTATCACCCAGATCTGGTGTTACTATCCCTCTCCATTTCCAAAGAGAATCTAAACAATACGTATTGCTGTATGGGCTTTCCTAATATTTAGATTTTGTTTTAAATTTGATGTGGGATGAGGAAAAATAAATTTAAAATAGGAGAGGTGGGGATAAAGAAAAGAAAGCCAAAAACAATGTGTCTGTGGATCACCAGTTTCCACCCTTGTTCTAGACTACCTACTGCTTTCACAGATGTGGAAATTCACACCAGGAAAAGAAACATGACTGGTCAGTATCAGGAGCGAAAATTTAGGTTGCTTGCTTTCTAGGCCTCTCCTTTTAGCACATCTTCCTAATCTTGCTTAGCACATAATCATAATCTCGATCACACAAACACTTTCTCTTGGCTCTTTCTAACCTTTGTCCTGGAAATGCAGCGTGCTGATGGAGTAATTAATTCCTCTCTGATACTTAGGGAAAGAAGAGCAAAGGTGACCATACACTTCTCTCCACGTAAAATTACTCAATGAATCTTCAGCTTTTAAGAGGTCTACTTCTTGAATCTTTTACAATATGACCCAGGGGACTAGAGAGTGCTCAAAGGAAACAGTTTTTATTACCCCATCTTATTATTAAGCTTAGCTGGGCACAGTAATTTTCTTCTGAGCCTCTTACAGCATTTTAGAAGTTTTCATCTCATATGTTTACTAAGAAAGATTGCACGAAAAAATATAAATAATGCCTATGAAGATAAGGGTGAATAATAGAAAACTTTAGTCCTGGTAGATAAGAATGAGAGCTAAGAGAAAAAAAAAAACACAAAAACACAAAATCCAGTGCAATGGGCATCCTCTCAATTTTTTTTTCCAAGCAAAAGCTTATCCATAAAGCTTTTTCTGAACCTTGTTTTCTGAGCTGTCTCTAAACAGAGATAATTTCGGCAGAAAGTTTAATTTCAGAAACTCTGAAATTTCATAATTTCTTAATTTCATAGCTCTTTCTCATACTTATGATCTATTAACTGTTTATCCTTTTTAGTATCTGTGGGTCTTTTTGATCCTAAAGTTAAAAGAACCTTAGGAGGGGTTGTGATTGTTTGTCTCACAGAAAAATGGCATTATTAGCACACAGAAGGTACCAAGCTAAAACCAAAATATTCTGACGAGGGCTTAGAGGGCTAGAGAGAGATAAACCCCTTTTCCCAATACATTTTCTTATTTCTGAGTGGATGAGATAACCATGCCTGAATCCTGACTAAGTACTAACTACTTCTCAATATTAGTAAGAGTCATCTGGGAGGGTGTTAAGAATGTCTGATTCTTACTCCAGACCCTGTGAATTAACATTCTCCCTGGGTGATTCTGATGTACATAAAGATTGGAAACAAGGAAGCTGAGGGAAAGCTTCACATTCTGAGATAAAAATAGTGCAGGGTTTTTGCAGGTTGACTCAGTTTAATAGAGCAGAAAATGCTTTGCACTGAGTAAACAATGAGAAAAATACATTAACTAGACCAATTCTGACTCCAGGTCCTGATCACCAAGAACAGAACTTGGACAACGCTCCCTCAATTTTGATTAAAGTTATGCTAAGGAGGTGGCTGCCCCATAGATCTGCCCTCCATTTGTACACAAATGCTAACAGTTTTATTCATAATAGCCCTAAACTGAGAACAACTCAGATATCCTCCAACAGGTGAATGATTAAACAAATAGTGGTACATCCATACCATGGAATACTACTCAATAAAATGAAATAGACTATTGATACACACAACAACTTGGACGGATCACAAGGGAATGATGGTAAGTGAGTGATAAAAGCCAGTCTCAAAAAAGTTATATACTGTATATAACACTCTTACAATAACAAAGCAACAGAAATGGAGGACTGATTGGTGGTTATCAGCAGTTAAAGAAACTTCCCAAAAGGGAAAAAAGACTTTTTTGAGAAAGAATTTTGAAATATATCGACAGAATTTCTATCAGTTACACTAGAAGCAAGAATTTGCCTAGTTCTGAAGGAAAATAGTTTTGATCCTAGAATTTCATGCCAAGTAACAAATTATTCAGTTGTGAGAATAAAGACTTTCATTTCATGTATACAAAGTCTCTTGAAGTTCTAGAATGTAAAATTTTTGCTTTGTATATCTGAGAATTGGTTGATACGTTAGTAATTGCCTAGTCACTAGTAAAATTACTAGAAGAGAAACAAATAATGAATTTAAAAGGAGGACTTAGCTATAAAAAGAAATAGTTATTGTTTAAGCTAAAGAATTCATTTGTAAGCAAGAATAACCATGCTCTAAAGCAAAAATTCTAAAGTATGTTAACATTGTAGATGAACTGGAGGTAAGGGGACAGGATAAAGAGGGAGTAGAGAGAGCATATAAGAATGTTAAAGTCTTGACTTAATTGGAGGAGAGAAATATTCTGGATGCTGACAGAAAATATGTTTATTTGTGTGGGCTTTAATAACACTTAAATGTACATTTCATGAGTATAGTTCCACCTCTCTTATTTGCTATAGAATACCATGGCCCAGAATAGTAGCTGGCACTTAAGATTCATTGAATAAGTGAGTGAATGAGTGAATAAATAAAAGAATAAATTTATTTCAGGGTCACTCTTAATAGGCTGAAATTATTCTAAACATAAGTAATCAAAATAAATGCCAGTGGGTTTAAATCTCTATAGCTTTACTTAACAGATGAATTCTATTTTTAGCACTGTATAAATGCATTATCTAATTTAATTTATGTCATTCTTTATACCATTATCTAATTTATACCATTATTAGATAAATAATATCTAATTTATACCAATTTTAGCACTCTATAAGTACATTATCTAATTTAATTCTAACATCAACTTTATGGAATACTCTATATTATATAGAAGTACTTCATATTAACACTTCATATATGAAGAAACTGAAGTTCAAAAAAATAAGTGATATGCACAAGTTCTTAAAGTTATCAAGAAAAAAATGGAATGCAAATCTAGGAAATCTAACTTCAGAGTTAGATTAACAGTTTCTATAAAGAAATTCTGATGACTAAGACGAAGTTTAAAATATTAAAAGATTTAACAATCATAATTTTTTTTACACTTAACAACAAATTTGAAATATTGGAAAACTAAATAAAAGTACCAGAGAATGTGACAAATCCATACATAATGCTCAGAAATCCATACATCAAGAAAAAAAAAAAGACAATAGAGAATTCTAATGAGGCAATTTACGAGCTTAATGTTTTACAGATTTGCTAGAGCATCTTGAAACCATCTGATCCTGGTACATTTTGCGGGGACTAAAACTTTGACTATCCTTTCCATTTATTTTAGAGTTGTTAATGTGTAACTCACTGAAAGGTCCATTAGCAGGAATCATAATATTACAGCATGTAGTTGTACTCACAGCTAAGGCTTATTACAGTGAAAGGATATCAACAAGGCAGAGACATGGGTGGAGTCTGGAGAAATTCATACACAGGCTTCCTTTATGCTCCCTTATTCCTGGGAGAGCACTCTCAGAAACAGAACATGCTCTTTTCTCTTGCAACAAAAAATATGTTCACAGTGTGTCTGCCTTGTGAAGCCTATTAGAGCAGCGGTCCACAACCTTTTTAGCACCCAAGACCCATCTCTTGTGAAAATCTAATGCCTGATGATCTGAGGTGGAGCTGAGGCAGTGATGCTAGCGCTGAGAAGTCACTGCAAATAGAGATGAAGCTTTGCTCACTGGCTCACCACTCACCTCCTGCTGTGGCCGGTTGCTAACAGCCCATGGACCAGTCCCTAACAGGCCACGGACCAGTACCGGGCCATGGTCAGGACGTTAGGGACTTCTGCATTACAGAATCAGTGGCCAAATTTTTGTGGGTGCCTAGTCATATAGACAACCTCTTTCCATCACATTCCAAAATTCCAGATTCACCAAAGGAAAGCAGGTATTCAACATAAATCAGAGTGATTCCACAGTCTAAAGCACAGCACTGAAACTCTAATGCTTAGGAAAAGTTTCATATCAGCACAGAGAATGAATGTTTTATGAGTGAAGATCTCAGATGCCAGCCACAGGCCAACCTGCAAGCAGGTCTATCTAAAGAAAGCAGCTTCAGGCCTCTATGTTAACTCTGCTGCACATTGGTGTATTTCGTTTTCTACTTTTTGAGCTATTTTTTATATTTTATTTTTACCTAGGAAATTATTTATTTTTGTTTGGGCTTTCAAATTAAATGTTAGATATATTGTTGTCCATAAAATTGCATCTTTGTTCCTTATGTTGCATTTCATTCCTAAAAATCAGTCCTATATAAAGTTTACCTCATTATTAGTCTACCTTTCCAAAACATAAGATTTTGGTTTTATTGACTTTTTTTTTCTTTTTCTTTTGCACTCTTGTCTGTATTAATTCCTTTGAGTTTTATTTTGCTATTTATTCTCTTTTCTACATTTGAAAAATAAATTCACATAAATATGAAAATGTAAAACCTATGAACAACTTTTACAGCAAAACTTAGTACCAAAAAATCCCCGGGAATCCCCCAAAAATCAAATGGATGAGAACAAATTACTAAAGCCACAAGACCTGCATGAGATCGGCAAATGTGTGGGATGAAATTAAGAGAAAAAGAAAACAGGCAAAAGAAGAGAAGCTGCAGATAAATATCAGGGTAAAGAATAGAGTGAGGGTTTCTCAGAAAAAAAAACAAAAAACAAAATAGCATGCCTATGATAAAAGCACCTAAAAGACGTGCTTGTGAAAATAAAACTATAACATTCTATTTTTAAATGAGCTAAAATTATTTAAGAAAATGATACAAGATGTACAAAAGAACATAAATCTGAAATAGTAAAACTTAGAAATTAGGTGACAGAACACAGAAAAAATATTAAAAGAAAAAATTATTTTAGAAGTGAAGAGCAAACTAGAAGGAACGGAAGAACAAACAGTAAGCTTAAGATAGAGGAAAAGAAAAAAATAAAGTTGAAAATAAAAAGGTTTAAAAAATTTGTGAGAATGTGAGAATACTGCAGATACATAAAGAACATCTAACATTTTAATAAAAGGAGTCCCTAAATAATAAAACCAAAGCAAGGAAACATAATAACAAAAACTATAATTCAAGAAAATTATCTTCAAATGCTTATATGTGTGTATATGAGTATATGCACACATATATAAATATTTTGAAAATATACACTGATAGAGTACACTAGTAGAGAATATAGACATAACATGCCCAACAGAATTTTACTCTGGTAAAATTACTAAAATTTAAATTTTTAAAAATTTAAAATTTTTCTGTTAACTGGGCCAAAAGAGCAAATGATCAATAAAGAAGATGAAAATGAAATTGGATTATGATTAGACTTTGATAGCAATTCTTTATCTCAGAAGAAAATGGCATAATACATTTAAGATACTGAAAAAAAAAGCAAAACACTAAAATGTAAGCCAAGATTTTTATTTTCTGCAAAATTACTTTCAAGTATAAAGGGCACAAATAAACATCAACATCATGAACTCAGGAACTATTATTCCCATGAATACTTTATGAGAAATCAGAGAAAAAGTTTCGAAGAAAAAAATGTCCAGAGAGACATGAACATCAAGGCTGGTGGTAAACATTAAATATATTAAAATATAATTCTAAATGAGGGTTAAAAATGAAAGTATAGTAACTAATGGCTGTATGCTCTGGTAGTACAGATTAAATACAACTATACAGAGTAGAGGGAGTCTAGGAAAAGCATATGCTTATATTAACATTAACCATATTGATGGCAGAAGTATTACTATTGTTATTCTAAGATTATTATATGTATATAATACGAAATGAAACAGTTAAGCATTTCTAGGACATTCTTAGTGTGAAACAGAGAGATACATAGGATAGATGTGAAGTAAAATTTCTGTAGTCCTGCACTGGAAGAATCAGCATTATTTTCTGATCTGTTTTTATGCATGCACATGCACTCAGACAAGCAGACTCATGTAGTTCTGACCACTGGAATAGCCTAGAAACAATGACCAAGGCAGAAGTACTGAACATCTCTAGTGCACAGATTGTAGGCTAGCATCAACCGCAAGAAACCAGGGCTTCTTGGACAATGGTTGATTATAAATCTATAGCAGAAAATGGACAAGATTATCTTGGAAAATCTTGTCAGAGCACTTAGGGAGGAAGCTCTCCTAAAAATTGTTCCAGTATGTCAAAAGACTCAAGAGCCAACCTGGAGAGGCTTCTACTGGAATATTGGAAAATTTGAGTTTTAATAAAGATAATAACTGAGATAAACACCAACTATATTTATATCCACAAGTTCATAAGACAAATTAACTTCATAAGATAGAAAACCAATTTATTATCTAGAAAATAAATAAATAAAGGAAAACAATCAAGCATTTATCTTGGTTAACCTAATAGTAGTGAGCATTACTTACGGATTCATTCTTTAGCACTGTCTACATTGGTAATTATCTCATCTATTGCTCTTCATATTAGCTATTGGTTTTTCTATAGCTGATATTTCCAATTGTTTTTTAAATATAACTTACTGTTTTTTATATTGTTTGTAGCTTTATCTCTTAAGTATATTTATTATATTTATTTTTAAGTTTTGTTCCAATCATTCTGCTTCAGGTTGGATATGCTTTCAGTTTATTGTCTTGCTCTTAGAGCTGAGATCTGCAAATCAATTTTTCAGAAAAGGGCCAAATAGTAAGTATTTTTGGTTTTGTAGACCAGATGGTCTCTGTCACAACTACTCAGTTCTACTACTACAGTGTGAAAGTAACCATAGATGATACAGAGATGAAAGAACATGGCTGTGTTCCAATAAAACTTTATTTATGCACACTGAAATGTGAATTTTAGGTAATTTTAATGTGTCACAAAACAATATACTTTTTTCTATTTTGCTTTTCTATTTTACATTTGAAATTTAAAAACCACTTCGCTTGTGGAGCATACAAAACAGTGCAGGGCTGAATTTGGTCCACTGGCTGCAACTTGCTGACCACTGTATATACTAAATGGTTGTACTGGTTTCTGAGCTTATACGTCCCTGGATATTTTAGCTGTTACACATCTCTGTATTTCATGTTTAGCACTAATACATATTTTTTAAAAATACTTGTTTGGTTAGGAATTAATAATGACTTTACATTATTTCTATTTGTAAATCTTAGTATGACTTTCTAGTAATCTCACTCTAAAGATCTTAAAAGGACCAGAAGCACTAAGATGGTGGCAATTTTCCCACTGTCACTCCAACTATTATTACAGCAGATCCCAAGGATCTAGTATTTTCAGTTGAACTCACATCTCTAATAATTTTAGTAGTAATGAGCATGAGAAGACTGAATTTCTATATCTTTTTCTTAACTATGGGAAAACTCTAAATAGGGGTCAAGGTTAATTAGGCATCTCCTTGTTTATGTCTTTTCTTCTGAACAAAAATCAGGAAGAAACAAAGATATCAGTTTAACACCTTGTTGACCTACAGGACACTTGGAGCAGCCAGAACTACAGCATCATGTAGTTCAGACACTTTTCAGGTTCAGAACTACGTGATTGTGCTGTTCTCTGCTGAAGCTATCTTTCCCCGAGCCTGCTGAAATAGTAAAAACAACAAAGTTTGACAAAGCAGACCTGTAAATTTCACAACTCTTTGAAGCATGGCAATTAAGAGACTATCTTTCTTTTGATAAAATTATAATAATCATTACTCTGACCCACTCTCTTATTCATCAACTACCCACTCTGGTCTTCCCTACTCCTCCTAGGCTATAACAGGCAAGAATAGCCATTTATGAAGTAGGCTGCCCAGTCACCAAGACAGAAGAGTCAACTCCCTACATTTCCCAGTCCAAAGTTCCTCCCAAGCAATGGGGATGACAAATAGAAAAAGTGAGACAATATGGATATGCACCTGAATGATGTGTCCATTTACACAGAGGTTGATTTGTAGGGGAAATAAAAGGCATATATTCTATACAGAAAGTCTTATCTCAAATTATTACCTCATAGATTCAGTCCTCCCAAAATCCTCCCTAGAATTTCCACCAAAGGGGAGGCTCTGCTTCTAATTATAATCCATTTTATTTACATGTGATTTTTCTCATTATATCACTGTAATAAGAAGACAGCTCCATTTAACAGGCAAATAGGAATGGTCTGGTGTTCAGTTGATCAAACTGAAAATGTATTCTAGGTTTACCTGGTTTTGGTCTTTGTGAGGAAACACAACCTTGCTTTTTCCTATTTCTCCATAAGGTTATAGTTGCTTGTGTTAGTTCCTTCAAATTTCTGATTTTATACATTTTACTTCAGCTCCTTCTGATCCATACTGCTCATTACAATGAAAGATTTTTATCATATGCCTTTAGTATTTGCAGTAAATATTCACACTAAGTATTAAAAATTTTATTTTCTAGATAGTATTCAATCTCCTCCCATGTGCTCCTCAAATGAATACATACAATCACTCATGAGTGCACACAAGTTTTTCTCACCCGTTACATCACCTTCTATAATTTTTAGAAGCTCAAGGGTTATCTGTGATATTTGGCTGCTAAATATAAGGACTTAACTTTCCTTATTATTTCATAATCTTTTTAGGTACACACATTAGCTGATAAGCTCTTTGAGAACAGTGGTTTTTGCTCATAAGAAATAGAGATCTGACATATTTGAATTCCTGAAATTAATGGGTGTATGTGGAGACAGGCAGGAACAAGAATCAGAGCTTCATAAATAGGCCTCAAGAGAATTCAGCAAAAGCCAAACCTGTCTCAAAAGTAAAGGAACAGCAGCATCTCTCACAGGCATCTCAGCCTTACTATATTAAACAGAACTGGTGATTTCCTCCCCCATTTTGCCCCTTTCCAATTCTTCCCTACTCCAGCCAATGGTAATACAAAACAACTAAGAATCAAATATCATTCTTCTCTTTCCCTGACTCCCCACATTCAATCTCCAGCAAGTCCTTTAGATTCAATCTGTAAATTATATTATAAACCCACCTATTACTCTCTCTTCAATGCTACCTTGGTGATTTAAGCGTCATTTCTCACTCTAAAATCTAATAAATCCTTTTAAGTATTTCCATTATTTTTCTCTTACAATCTACTCTACATAGCAGTCAGAATACTTTTTTTTTTTTTAACACAACCAAATGCCCCATCCACAGGTTTCTACTTGAGGTAGTATAGACAGGCATCAAGGTTGCCTAGTTCTTGAACCAAACTCTGCATCAATGAAGCAAAACTCTCAAACAAGGAAAATAATAGGGTCAACACCCAGGTGTCCCTGAGGAATATGTATGTGCCTTTACTTTCTAGCATAACAAAATTCCCATTTCCCCTGACAGATTCTCACTGTCTCAGAATAAAGTTTAATATCTTTACCATGGCCTACAAAGCCAGCGTGATCTGGCTGTTCCTTGTTCCTCATACTGTACTCTCCTGTGCTCTGTGACTCTCTCAATAACCAGAACTTAGGAAGGCTTTCCAATGCAGGGATCTCTGTATTTTCTGTCTCCTCTGCCCTGAATCCCCAATCCCCAAATTTGTTCAGGCAAGGTCTTTCTTTTCATTCATGTCTCAGTGTAAATGTCATCTCCTCCCAGAGCCACTATTTTATTTTCTTCCATCTCTTATAACTATCAAAAACTACCTATTTATCTATTTACTTGCTTATTTATCTCTTCTCATTAAAATGGCAGTAGGAATCTTACTTGTCTTTGGTCTCTACTATATCCTTGATGCCTGGCACAGAATTCATTCTCTCAAGAAGTTACAAGAGTGGAGCAGATAAGGTTGAAAAGCAATATTAACAGCCTAGGTTCACCATAAATGTTTGATAAATAAATCAACAAAGGTGGATGAGGGGAGGAGGAAGAACTTGGCACTGAGAAAACACACAAAAATATCTTTAGGCAAAGTCCTAAGAAAGGAAATACCACTCATGAAAAAGCACACGGATGCCTTATGCTGTGTCAGGATTAGGCAGTATTGTATCAGAAAGAAATATGAAGCTAAAAATTAAAAGATATTTCCATGTATCCTCTTCAGTTTTTAAATAATGCCTTGTAGTTTTCAGTGTATAGGTCCATCACATTCTTTAAGTTTATTCTTTTTGTTGCAATTGTTAATTGTTTTGTTAATTTATCCTGATTATTCATGCTGAGGTATTTCCTTCTATAGCTATTATATTAAATGTTTTAATCATAAATAGATGTTGTCTCTTGTCAAATACTTTTTCTGCATCTATTAATATAATCATGGTTTTTATCCTTTAGAAATGGAAAGATACTTGACATTCATGGTTTGGAAGAATCAATATAGTTAAAATGGCCATATTACTTACCCAAAGCAATATACAGTCTTAATGTATGAAGCAATATACAGTATTCAATGTATGAAGACATTGAAATTCCAATGGTATTTTTTAGAGAAATAGAACAAAAAAATTACTAGATTTGTGTAGAACCACAAAAAAATTAGGAAAAGCAATCCTGAGAAAACAGAACAAAGCCAGAGGTATCACACTTCCTGACTTCCAAATGTACTACAAAGCAATAGTAATAAAAACAGTATGATAATGAAAGAAAAACAGATATACAGACCAATAAAACAGAATTAAGAACCCAGAAATAAACTCACAGATATATGGGCAAATAATTTTTGACAAAGAAACCAAAAAAGATACAATGGAGAAAAGAAAGCCTCTTCAATAAATGGTGCTAGAAAAATTGGAAAGCTACATGCAAAAGAATGGAAAATAGATTGTTATTTGTCACCATACACCAAAATTAACTAAAAATGGATCAAAGACCTAAATATAATACCTGAGACAATAAAATACAAAGAAGAAAGCATAGGTACTAAACTTATGGACCTTGGTCTTGGAGAGAATTTTATGAATTTGACCTCAAAACCAAGGGAAATAAAAGCAAAAATAAATGAGTGGAACTATATCAAACTAAAAAGCTTATGTGCAACAATAGAAACCATCATCAAAACAAAAAGCAAGCAACTGAATGGGAGAAGATACCTACAAAAACACCTCCAATAATTAGCTAATAACCAAAATATATTTTAAAAATTTATTCAACTCTATAACAACAACAATAATGACAATGACAAAATCTAATTTTAAAAAATGGGCCAAGGACCTGAACGGACACTTCTCCCAAGAAGGCACACAAACAGACATATAAAAAGATGCTCAACTTCACTAGCTATTAGAGAAATGCAAATTAAAACCATATTGAGAAAGCACTTCATACCTGTTAGAATGGCTATTATCAACAAGACAAGTAATAAGTGTAGAAGAGGTTGTAGAGAAAAAGAAACCCTGATACACTGCTGGTGGTAATGTAAATTGGCACAGCCACTATGCAAAACAGTATGTAGTTCCTCAAAACTTTAAGAATAGAATTATCATATAACTCAGCAATCCCTCTTCCAAGTAAATACCCCCCAAATTTAAAAATTGTTATTCATAATGACAGATATATATATATATATATATATATATATATATATATATATATATATATATATATATATCCCTATGTTTATTGCAGCATTATTCACAGTGGCCAAGATATGAAAACAATCAAAGTGCCCTTCAATTGATGATTGGATAAAGAAGATGTGATCCATGGATACAATGGAATACTAATCAGCCATAAGAAAAGATGAAATACTGCCATTTGTGACATGGATGGATCTTGAGATTATCATGCTAAGCAAAATAAATCAGACAGAAAACATTGAGAACCACATAATTTTATATACGTGGGATATAAAACTGAAAGCAACATATGAATAAGACAAAAACTCATAGACACAGACAGCAGTATGGTGGTTACCAGAGAAAAAGGAGGGTGGGGTGGGGAAAGTAGAAAACCATAAAAGTGGTCAGATATATGGTGATGAAAGGAGATTTGACTTTGGGTGGTGAATACACAACACAATATACAGATGATGTAGTATAGAATTGTACTCTTGAAACCTATATAATTGTATTAACCAATGTCATTCCATTAAATATAATAACATTTTTAAAAAGAAGATATTTCTAGTTGATAGTTAGGATCCCAACACTATAACTATATTTCAATGCTGTTAAATTTTACAAGAAACAAATACCTTTAATGTAGATAGGAGCTTAGGCTCTTAAGAGAGAAATATTAATGTATTCTAAAGGTTAATGTAATTACCTTCTTCATAAGTATATTTGATTTAAGATAGAAGGATAGAAAAATAGTGTTTTTTTATTGTTTTAAATGTTAGCTATAAAAAGGAAACTCCTTCAAAATTACTTATTAGAAAGTTCACTTATAAGGAACATTGCATAAAAGCAGGGAAAGGTGCTACGTCTGGAAATGTACCTACAAAATCATAATGTTGCTGGTAATTTTCCACTGAATGAAGTTCTTCAAAGATCAAATCATTAGCTATTAGTAGCTCTTCTTGTTTGATACGTAATAATATAATCAATCAGCAAAATATTATTTTAGAACAGCCTTGCCTCACTCCAATCCCATATCATTCTTTAAATTAATAACAAAGAGCCTACTTGTTCCAAAGCAATTTTAGATCCTAGGTAAAAAGTGGTAACAAAAAGTTTGAGATTTAAGACATAAAACGAAATAGCAAAAATAATCTGTAAAGGTCCAGCTCAAATCACCAATTCTACCAGTTAGTGTGTGTGACCTGGGGTAAGTCATTTTTCCCTCCCTGAATCTCAAATCTCTCATTTTCATAAAAAGGGGAGTGTCACAAATTATCCCTAGGATATGTTCAACTCCTGAATTTGGTAGAGATTTATGTACATTTAACATCCGAGACAATGCTGTTATAACTAACAAAGCTCTCAAGCAAAATCTGTGAAACAGAACCTCGGGCTACATCATGGTCTGAGAAAAGCTCATCTACAGACAAAGAAAGAAATTTGGGGGACAGAGGGTTGCCAGGAAGCATTTGTTTTGTTTTTATTTTTTCATTGAAAGTCCTGGAATCAAGAAAGAGTTGATCACTCAGTTCTACCTGCTTTGTTCTTAGTTGGTTATATTGAGCATTGGCACCTCAGTTTTAGCTTGAGTCAATGACATACAAGTTGTGGTGCCCATACATGTAGTTATTTGTTCATATGGTAATATGTACAGCCAAAATACATTCCAACACCCTACAATGTTTTTGCACAACTGTTGAGAAGCAGGAACCAAGAAATTCTGATTTGACTATTCACAGGACCACCAGAATAAACCTCAGCCCATACGAATTGAATTGTTCATTATGTCTGCAGAATGCCCCTAAATAACCATCAATAAATTGGCAATACACATCTTTTTATCTAAAACATCTCTGCTTTTGATTGCAGAAGTCCTAATGGTACCCACTATGTTCATATACATATTATAAAATCAATCACTTCCTGTTTCTTTAAAAGTGTTACCATTTGGGGAGAGGCTTGGTCTCGTGTCTTGGAAGGGCTCTATGAAATGCTTATGACTATATCTTTAAGTATCAACCTCTTCTCCTTTTCTAAGAAATGTTTCCATTGAGCATAATGCAGCCTTTATGAATTTTTTAACTGACATTTTCTCTCACTAAAATGGAAAATTATCTTCTCAGAAAGCTTTTCTGGACCTTAAAATATTTTTAAAGAGTATGTTTCCTTTTTCCACTTCTAAGTTTAGCACAATAAGAATAAATCTAATCATTTCATGCCCTAATCATTACAAGAATCTAATCATTGAATCTAATCATTTCATGCCCTAATCATTTCTAAAAACCACCACTAAAGTAGTGGTTACCCTTTACAGACTTTCTAAAAGAAGTATAACCCTTTGGTGGCCCACAGCTATTCAGAAATAGCAGTATAAAAAGACCTTGCACAGGATCAGTTCTCTCAGGAGAGTCTATTTGAGCTCTAATCCATGACAGTAGTTCTCAGAGAGCTGTGAAGAACAACAACCCAATAAAGAAATTCATAGTGAAATGCAGTGTTGATGATAGCCCCCATGTCTACCTTCACTCTACCCTATAGGCATTTCCTACTCTGCCAAAATTTAACTCTACCCACAGAAGACCCTGTCTTCATTCCGTATTTTGTTCTCAAAGAATAAAAACAGAAGTTCCTATGATCTCATTCCATATAGACTTAATTAAAATATGAACTAAGAAGCTTAAGTTTTCTACTCTATTAGTTTTCTATTGCTGTGTAAGAATTACAACAAACTTAAAGATTTACAACAATACTTATTTCTTATCTCACAAATCTGTAGGTCAGAAGTCCAAGCAAGGGTAAGCTGGCTTTTCTGGCTCAGGATCTTGCCAGGCTGAAATCAAGGTGTTGACCAAAGCTGTAATTCCACGTGAGGCTCTCCAAGTTTATTCAAAATATTGACAGAATTGAGATCTTTGTACTTTTAAACTACTTTATTGTTTAGATAAATATTTAATAGGAATGCTGAGTGGAAGCCATAAAAAGTGAAATTAAACTAATGTGTTAGAAGTCACTGTCAAATAAATTAAGAAATTATAATGTAGATAAAAGATTCCATGCAAAATTTCTAATATACATATACTTTTTCTAAGGTAATAATAAAAGGTTCTTTCATTAGAGCTCTTTTACAATTAATCAAAAGAAGAGTATCTAAATTGCAATTTAAGTCAGCTAATATCATCTAGAAATATAAATACTTATATATTAGATTGATACATATCAAAATATACAAATTATAATGACTCTAAACCAAAGAACCTAGCAAATATTTGCTTTCTTCAAGATTTCCGATCATTCCTAAAACTCACCTTACACTTAGATGATCACAGTTCACTGAGAAAATAGATTATTGGCTCTGTTTTCCACCTTCCCACTACTGATACCCCCTAATTATTTGCTTTTAACACAAACACCCTCACATCTGTTCCCTCCCACTTTCTCAAAGCAAATCCCTCTATTCATATACCACATCATGCTTCATCTTGCCTCTTTCTGAATATACTTTATTAATTATCTGCCTTTCTCCCTCCCACCCATTTTAAATGGAAGTACATATTAAAATGGCTATCCAGGAAAATATAAAAGCAGATGGAGTTTTCAGAAGCACTTTTCTATAATCATTATGGGATTTGTAATTATTTCAGACATCTAAGCAAAAACAAATAATGACAATTTTTTTAAAAAAGCAGAAAAGCCATTAAAAAGATGCTGACTCTGATGACTGCTGCCTAGGAGTGGAGAATCTGAAAGACACAGAAATGCATTCCCAGCATACTTCTATCTTATGTAGAGACGGGACAATTTGAGATATTTTCCCCATTTGAGATCTCTTTCTAGCAACCTGAGAGGCACTGAGAGAACATACAAAGAATTATAACACTTCAAACAAATTCATCCAAGCAGGTATTGATAACACTGCTGGGCCCAACATTTCAAGCCTTTTCCAATTGGCTTGATCAATTCTATTGATCTCTAATGATAAAATAGGTTGATTTGAACCAACAGATGAGGCTGGGGTCAGAGCCTCTTCTCCAGTGGAAAGTTTTAGTCTATTTTATATTTTAAAAACAAATGATACATTTTTATAATGAGGACCAGAGCTTAACCTGCTGGGTTGAAACAAACACTTCTCTGTGTTAAAACCACTAAAAATGGTGTATATTCTGAGTCTCAGAATAAATGACTGCCCAGAAAGCCCATTCTGAAAAGGCATAACCTCCCTGGGTACTTTACCATACCAAGAAGCATGTTAGAAATGTGTCAGGTCACTTTCTCATTGACAGTTAATGTCATGCCAAGGCCATTATCAACCAAAGGCATTAAACCCTAGCTCACTTACCCAAGAGAGACCCATCTCAACACCAGCAAAAAGTAACCTTAAAAGTTAACAACACTAACATACAACTTGTTTTAGATAAAAACGCTTAATTACAACATTCAAAAAAATCTATTTAATGAAGCAAAGCATAAGGTAATTCAGATAACTTAAAGTTTCCATGCCATATAAAATGCACAACTCCTTCCCCCAATTCAGCCAGCTCCAGAAAGTCTCACTTGGCTATTATTAACATTAATAACTCTGTGTTTAATGGCTTAGACATAAATGAACTCTGCACATTCTCCCCAATCATGTTATACTCCCTTTTCTCTTACCCCACCATGTGCAAAGACTGCTTGTCTTTCAGTTTCCGGAATGTACCAAGTGCAGTTCCACTCTGTGGCCTTCCCTCATACTATTTTGGCCTGAAACACTCCCATCTTTCTCCTCAGACTAACATGCAACATCCTCCAACTACTGGGCAACCTTCTCTCTCCAAATTGACAGAGAAATCTGTTTTATGCTTGCAAAGTTTTTCCTTTTAAAACCTAATATATAAACTATAATTAAATATATAATTACTTGTGAACTTTATATCCCCTGTTCACTGGAAACTGCATGAACTCCATAATTATTATGGTCTTGTTTATCTTTCTATCCCTAGCATTTGAAATATTATCCAGCATGCAGTGGGAATTACTAATATTGTGTTGGGTGTGACTATTGCTGAGAATTTATTGGGCAGGAAGTCTCAGCAAATATCTTATTGGATAAAAATTTTAGATCTTTGAGGAAGTTTTTAATCCTTTAATCATCAGTCTCCTCTGACCATAGTAGACACTGTCTTAATGATAGTAGCTAATTCATTTCTCATTTTTAGCTGTTACTGCTCAAAAACTCATCCTTACCCAAATCAATGATAATTATGAGTTTGAAAAGAGTATTCATTGGCTAACAAGTTTGTCTAAATGATTCTCAGAAGTCTACAGCTTCCTGTCAAAGCTGTGGCATTCTCTTCCACTGAAAGATTAATTGATGTAATTAGCAACAAATGTTGGATCTGAGGGGCTTTTATACTAGTAGCTTAGTCATGGATCTTACTGACAAGCCTCTGAGAAATACCATGAAAATAAATGCTAGTTAAAGGTTAATAGTAGATACAAACAGGATTTGTACCAACTTTAAGCCATAAATGCAGAAACTCAAGAATCCTGAGCTAATTGAAAGGTCGGTGCATTTAGAAGAATGAAGGAAAAATACCTCATTCTTAGTAATGCAAAGAAACTTTCAGCAGAAATTTGCTGCCATGAAAAATCACCCCTGAGAGAGCTATGGCTTCATTGCCACTCTGTCCACAAGTGAGGCATAGCTATATAACTATCACCTGCCAACTAGGATGTTTCTGAGGATGTATATTCTAAAGGCTGGAAGAAAGTATATTTATGATCACTCTATATACTCTAAAATCTTTTTGTTCATATACATGAACATACAAATACATAACCCCAAGATGATATTAGAATGGGTTAATGAAGGAAGGGCCAAAAGAATAGAAGAACAGATGTTGAACTTAGATATGAGTGGTAATGAGACAAGGAGAGCCTGTTGCACCAGGATTGGCATTCAGGAATAACCAGAGGGTAAATCCAGTCAGCTAAGGCAAAGAGAAGCAGGCGGTTATTACAAGCCATATGGACAGACTATCCCAAATCAGTAAGGCCACAAAGCAAATAAGAGCAGCTAAACTGAGCAGTGGCAGAAAACCTCTGCTTAGGAAGGGTTTTCTACTCTCTGGTGCTTTATTCTTTGTTCTGGGTGTACACAGATCTGGGTCTTTGTCACATATTGATTATAGCTAGAAAGGACATACAAATCTGCCCTCCTGAAAATATATAACTTCAAAATGTTTTGTGAGTTATTATTTTATTATTGTTGTTTTATTATTATTATTTGGTTTATTGATTGGTTGAATGGCTTATTGATGACAGGGTCAAAAGTTTCTCCTTTATGTCTGGTTTTACTATGATAGACCAGCAATGGCTCTAAAACCAAACCTTCCATGACTATTCCCAACTTTCACTAGGCTAACGTAGTGATCCTCCTCTGTGATTTCTTAGAATATTACACACCACTCTGTTATAGCATTTACCTCACTCGGTTGAAGTTATCTTTTTACAAGTCAGTCTCTCACAAAACAGAAGCTATTCCAAGATGAAAACTTGTTTTGTTCTTGGTATCACCAGTGCCATTACCCATAAACCACTCAACTTGTGTTTGTTGAGTGTGACTTTATAAAAGAACATGCCTTCTAAAAATTGCTATTAACGTCTTACTTTCTACATATCCTAAGTAATCTGCCAAAATCTTTAGTTTGTGAGGTTGGTTTCAGATGGCACAAACACCTTCTCTATTTTGATTCTGAGTCCCTGTAAGAGTGGAATTTCCATAGTCAGGACTAGAATATGTGTGTAATTGGTTTCCAGGGTGACAGATTTGGCTCTAAAGGGAAAGGTGAAAGTGGGCATATGATGTTTTACAAGTAATATGCTATGTTAATTTTTTATGGACAAGGTCACAGAGGCCTAAATGGGAAGTCAAATTCTAGTACAAGATTTTTAATAAAAATAGCAACTCCTCTGTGTTACTTGGACCTAATATTGGCACTAAAAGGATCCTAGACAATAACTTTGAGAAAATAAGTGATTGGAATTTTTATTCCAAGAAAAATATACATTTACATTTATGTCTAAGATCTATTTTGAGTGAATTTCATGAAGGGTATAAGGTCTAGATTCATATTTTTGCATTTGGATGTCCAGTTGTCCCAGCACCATCTTTTGAAAAGACTATCTTTGCTCCATTGTATTGTCTTTGCTCTTTTGTCAAAGATCAGTTGACTATTTTATGTGATCTAGGTCTGGGCTCTCTAAAACCCACATAAACTTGGGTATAGCTATAATTTTTTATATATAATACCAAAGTCATGATCTGTAGGAAACATAATTGATAAGCTAGACTTAATAAAAATTTTTAAATTCTGGTCTATTAAAGACAATGTCAAGAGAATGAGATATAAGCTACAAACTGAGAGAAAATATTGCAAACTATACATCTTATATAAAGATTTGTTATTGAAACATACAAAGAACTCTTAAAACTCAACAATAAGAAAACAATTCAATTTAAAAACTAGGCCAAAGACCTTAACAGACACTTCACCAAAGAAGATATACAGGTGACAAATAAGTATATAAAAAGAAGCTCCAATTAAATTAAACCAACAGTAAGATACCACTACCCACCTTTTAGAATAGCCAGATCTCAGAACACTGACAATACCAAATGCTGCAAAAATGTAGAGTAACAGAAACTCTCATTCATTGCTAGTGGGACTGCAAAATTATATGGCCTCTTGGAAAGACAATTTGACAGTTTCTTCCTATAAAATCCAGCAATCATGCTCCTTGACATTTACTTAACTGAAATAAAAAACTTATGCCCACACAAAAACTTGCATGTGGATGTTTACAGCAGCTTCTATTAGTAATTGCCAAAAATTTAGACTTAAATTACACCATTAGCTTTCTTGGGTCTCCAGCTTGTAGAAAGTATATGGTAGGACTTCAGCACCCATAACTGTAGGAGCAAATTTGTCATAATAAATTACATACATAACACACATGCGCACACACACGCGCACACACATGCACACATGCACACACACACACACACACACACAAGAAATGCTAAAAGTTCTTTAGGCTGAAAGGAAGTTACAAAAAAAATGAATAAAGAACACCAGAAAAAGTTAAAATGTTCATTATATGACTTTACATGTAAAAATTATTTTTATTGTGTGTACATATGTATATATAAATATGTAATATATAAACATATATTTTAAAAAATTCTTTAAATGACAAAAAAATAAGAGAAAGTGAAGTATAGCATATGTAGAAGTAAACTTCTACGTATAAAAGCACAAAGATCAGAAAAGTGTTATTGGAGTACACTGCTGTAAAGTCCTTACATTGTTCATAAAGCAGGAAAATATTTGCTGAAGATAGTTTGTGACAAAGATGCATGTGAGATCTCAAACACTGCACTATCCAATATGGTAGCTACTTTAATTACCCTGGAGCTAGCTATTCAACACTTGAAATGTACCTAGTCAGATTGAGATGGGCTGTAAGTGTAAAATGTCAAGATGACAAAGACTTGGTAAAAAAAATTTTTAAAAAGAATATAAAGTATCTCATTCACATAGAAAATATGTTATCTGATCATGACAATATTAAATTAAAAATCAATAACTATGAGCTATCTAGAATCACCCTAAATATCTGTAAATTAAACTAAACACTTATAAAGGACTCAGGAGTTAAAAATGACACCACAAGGAAAAGGTTAAAGTATATTTTGAACTAAAGGATAATAAAAAAGAATGTCAAAGTTTATAGGATGCAACTAAAGCAGTAGTTGCAAGGAAATGTATAAATTAAAGGCCTATGTTAGTAGAGAAGAAGGGCATGATCAATGGTCTCTGCTTCTACTTTAATGAGCTGCAGAAAGAAGAGTAAATTGAACCCTAAAGGAGAAAAACAACATGACAAGAAAGAGCAATAAAATAGAAAACAAATAGAGAAATGAATAAAGTCAGGGCTTTTTTTAAAGAATAAAACTGAAAAATCTCTATCGAGATTGAAAAACAAAAAAAAACAGATTCTGAATATCAAAAATTAAAGAGAGAATATCACCCTATATACTATAGAACTAAAAAGATAACAAGTAAATGTTATATATTTTATGCCAATGCATTTGTCAACATATGAAATGCACATTCCTTTAAAAATTGATAAAATAGCATAATAGAAAATGTTAAATATTTATATTTATATTAAATAAATTAAATTAGTAATAAAAGATATTCCCACAAAAAAAACCTCTATTCCAAGATGGATTCACCAGTGCATTATATCAAACATTTAAGAAAGAAATGTCAATGTTATATCCATTCTTCAAAAAAGCAGGAGAAACAACTCTCTTACTTATTTTGAGGCTTGCATAATGCTGATATCAAGACCACAAAAGAACACAAAAAAAGCATATTAGAGAATAGCATTCCTCATGAACATCAATTCAATATTAATATTAATAAATAGAATAAGGAAATATGTGAAATGGATAATATGTCATGAACAAGAGAGATTTTATCTCAACAAGAATACAAAATTGATTTAATTTATGAAACAACATAATTCACCAGAATAACATATAACAAGAGAACAATTATATGATCACTTAAATAGGTATAGACAAAGTATTTGACAGAATTTACCCATTCATGATGAAAAGACTCACAAAGTTAGACACAAATTTCTCAACATAATGCAGAGCATCTAAGGAAGACCTACAGCTAGAAGATAACTGACTTTGAAATATTAAACAATCTCTCCCTAAAATCAGAGTAATGCAAAGATATTTATTCTTACTACTTCTATTCACTATTGCACTGGAGGGCCTAGCCATTGAAATTAGGCAAGAGAAATAAAAAGATAGAAAAAAGTCAAATTTCCTTTAATTTGTACAAATACAAACAAAGACCAATTAGATTAAATATAATATCTACAAAACAGATCCTAATTTATGACAAAATTATCACAGGTTAATCTTTTCAATAGGTGATGCTAAATCAATTGTCTAACATCAAAAAAATTAGCTTTGATCTCTTTCTACATCATACACAAAAGTTAACTTATGTGGATTCTAGATATAAGTATTAAAGATAAAAGAATAAGGTAACAGAAGGTAACACAGGATTATATTCTCATGACCTTGAATTACGCAAAGATTTCCTAAACAAGAGAAAATAACACTAACCATAAATGAAGATTGATAAATTGGAATTTATTTAAAATATACGATTTATGTTCATCAAAATGAGCCATTAAAAAATGAAAAGTCAAGCCATGGAGAGAAAGCATACATTAAAATATATATACAGCCAAAAAAATATTTATATATATAAAGAGAGAGAAAGGGAATTTATAAAATCAAAAAGAAAAAAATAATAGATTACCCAATTAAAGATGGGGAAAAGAGGTAAACAGTCACCTCAAAAAAGAGAATATCCAAACGACCAATTGATAACAGAAATTCATGACAATATCAAGTATTATAAAGATGTGGAGCATGTAGAACTCTCATGAACTGTGGAATGTAGAACTGGTATAATCACTATGAAAAATTGTTTGATAGTATATTTAAAAACTAAATATCCAGAGGTCCTATGATCTATCAATTTCATTACTAGGTATTTTCTAACAGAAATGCAGGCACATAGAGACTTAGGCAGGGTGCTCCTTGCCAACAATAGGAATAGGATGATGGAAGAGAGATGAGTAGTGTTCAGATTTAAAGAGGTGCTCATTCTCAGGATCATGGAAGTGCCAGGGTGATCCGAAGAGTGAGTGCTTTTTTAGATTTTGCACCCCTCTTGCTTCACCCTAGTCTCTGCTCTGGTCCAGGAAGCAGTATTCATAATAGACAAGACACTCAAATATTCATCAACCACAGAAGAGATAAGCAAATTATTATATTTATAAAATTCACTTATATAGCAATAAGAACAATGAATGAGTAATGTGCAACAGCACATATTACAAACATAATGTGAAGCATAAGAAGCCTGTCACAAAATGGTATGTGATTCTAATCATATAAAGTTCAAAACAGGCAAAACTAATCAATTTTAATAGCCATCAGAAGAATGATTACTTTTGGAAGAAATATTAATTATGAAGGTACACAAAGGAGGGGGGCTCCTGGACTCCTGGTAAAATTCAGTACCTTGATTGGGGGTGGGCAGTTCCATGGGTATGTTCATTTGGTAAACATCAATTGAGATGCATAAGACTATTATATGTATATATCACTATATGTCACTTATGATTTGCTCACTTCTGTATGTGTGATTCAATTAAAAACCTTACTCCTCCCCCTAAAAAATATCAACAAGCACTGGACAATGAATTTCTGGATACTGATATATTGAAGAAAAGAAAGATGAGAATGTAGTGGGGGAGGGATACCATAAGTCTTCCCCTGTATAATGTTTCATCTATCTTAATTTATACTGAAACAAATATGGCAAAATGGTAGAATCTGGTAATGGCAAGCACAGAGTTCACTGTTTTACTCTGTGATTTTCTTTCAAATGTTTCATACTTTTTATAAAAACCAATGTGAGTTATCTGGAGCTGGGATCTGATCCACCAAGAGGACAGTTCAACCCACATCATTATCAACACCTCTTGCAAAATGCTGTCAATCTCTGCCTTCCCCAGTAGACTTCTCATTCTGCTCCATGCCAAGGCAAAATATGATATTTGCAACAACCCCTTCAATTTTGTTCGAGAAAATCATGCAAAATGAGGAGAGCTTGTTTTAGCTTTCCTTTAATATTACAGGTTTTAAAATTGAAGCTTCAGAAAGAATATCCTGCTCCTTTGTGTCTCCATCAAAATCTGATGTTCCTTGAAAAACAAATTACAAGTTCTGTTCGCCTCTCACTAATTGCAAATCATAGAAAAGATAATAAATAAGATTAACTTTACACTCATGAGGTCTTCTGTGTGAGAGACCTTCAACTGCACATACAAAGCTGAAAGAGATTATTTTCACTCTTCCTTTCACTTTTTAAGCTAAGTTTTATAAGAAACTACCAGAAATGCTCAGTCTTTTCATTACACTTCAGTTAGCTTTCTGTTCACCTCCATTTATGAAATGGAGTCCTCTTATATTAGAGATAGACTGGCTGGAAATCTTCCACTCTTCCCCATGTCATCTCTGAGAGTAGAAAATCCACCATGGTCCAGGACAGAACCAAAATAATAGCTTTCAACAGATAAAAACCAGCCTGAGATGCTTCATCCAACCCGTGATAGGCTCTTTGAGTAAGCTCTCTGTAAAGCTGTTCCTGATCACCACTGATTCCAGTTCCCTCCTAGCTCTAGACTCAAAGAGAAGGGAGACAGGAAAATATCAAAGATTGATCCAAGGAGATATGGTAGCAAATCAACCATATGGAGGTAGGTATGATATAGTAAATAAAACAACGGAGTTACAAGTTAGAAGCTCTGTATTATAATTCTTATTTGCTGGGCTGAGCAACCATAAACATCTCCTTTTAATCTCTCTGAATCCCTTTTCCTCTCTGCAAAATGAACAAGGTAATGCCTCTCTCCTTCTAGAGTTTTATGTGGTTCGCATGCAGTGAAACATTAAGAATGTTACATGGGCATAAGGCAGTAAAAGAAAATGCCTATCATTGGCTCAGCTACTAACGCAAAGCCTGGAACACACTGCTTAAGTCAGGTTTCGTTCTTTTCCCTATGTGCTCAGTAGTCATTGCATGTTGATTTCATTTCTTCTACTTCTTTTCACATCTTCTCAACAGGCTGTTTAATATTCTCATAACACACTATGAAGTGTCAAGATATTTGAGCTTTTGCACTTCTGAGCTTTTCTTTTCAGTTTTGATGTGTGTGAAATGCTATCTTACGGTTGAAATGAATGTGTGCCATTTATAAGCAGATCACCAGCTGATAGACACCTCTCAAAAAAATGAGTTAACCAGACATTATTGAGTCATGCCATTCACCAGGATGGTATCAGAAAGGGTCAAGGTTTTAAATAGAGATGAATATGAATCATATGTAAGAGAATCTTCCCAGTCCTAAAGCCATGTCATAGCCTGTGCCAGACTGTGTGCTTTGGAACATCATTGCAGTAAAACTGACACACTTTATTAGTTTTTTCTTACAGGGGAACACAGCATTTACCATTGGCAGTTTGATATTTCCTGTTTCATCTAATTTGAAGCTATTTGCATTTTTAAAAAAACTATATCTCCCATCTCATGTGTCTACTGGCTTTCAGCTCAAGCTCCCTCTCCCAGAAGATAGGAATGCTGGGGCCCATTCTTTTATTTTCTTTCTGCTTTTTTACTTAATTTTTACCAAGGAATGAGGAAGCACTAACCTGATTTTTCAGAGTAATACATTTCACTGGTGGACATGGTCACTACCTCGGCCATTTCATCTGTTTTTATGCTCCTACATGAGGCAGGGGTGTGGTCCAAATCAATGAAGTTCAATGAATAACACACTTTAGGCCAACGTTGTAGGCCTGGTTTTCTTCAATTTGGCAGAAGAGAAAATATAATATTGTAATTCAGCCTCACTCCTTTGCCTTGTCTCCAGTCCAGTTTTATCAGACATGCTGCATTTAAAGTTATAGGGTACTTGCTTTCCATTAGTGTAGAAATTCTATGAATGTTCTCATCACACAGATCTCTACAAAGCCATTTTACAGCCTTTTTTCATTTATGGTTATGAGTGTATGTACCCTGTAATTCTGAGGTGAAAAGGGAGGCTCATCCAGCCTGCACTAATAAATCAATGCCACCTTGCACTGGATAGTGTGCTTGGATGATGCAAAATGGGATTTCATTAAATTCAGGAGTCTTCTAGAATTATCTCTTACAGAAAAAGTTAATGTCAGCTTTCAGTTATCATAAGTAGTTGTTCCTTCCAGATGCTATAGCCTGTAGCTGAGGATGATTGGCCTTCCCTAGCAGCCTACAATATCCTATTCTGAGAAAATCTGGAAATATGATGACACTTAATGAGTTTGGGTCAGAAGCCAGAATCACAAGACAAAATTCAATATCAGGGTCAGAAATCAGGCAACAGCTATGATCAGCCAACTAGGGAATAACCTCTGACCTAATACCACAAATCATAAGGGATTGCCAATGTCAAATAATTCTGGGTAACAGGAGCAAGAACTCAGTGAGCGTGGGGGTAGAGCATGGAGACCATGGTCAGAAGTTTCTCTGCCTCTTACCCCCAAAAAAGTCTAAAAGGATAATCCTGGGCCTAAGGTCAGTATGACTACTGCTGTCAAGTGACACCAAACATTTTAAGTGGCAAGACAGACCGTGAAAACATTTTCTTGACATTTTACTATAGAGCAGGATATTCAAAAAAGAGAATGAGGATAAGATGTGTTTCAGGAACTTTTACTCTCCCCCTCTCCATATGGAAAAAGAACTGATTTCCATAAAAGGTGTTCTTCTGCTATTCTGACAGAATATCAATTCTACTTTTGTCTTGGTTCAAGAGATAATAGATCCTAACATCTGCACCTCCTTCATGCAGATTTGTGACTGGGTTTCCAACAGTAAGACTTTGCACCATCAACCATCTACTGTTACAAATAGGCAGGGCCCAAAGAATCTTCTATGAAATACTAGTACCTAGAGATGCTTTATTTTCTTTTTGAGGTGAAGGGAGAGCTTGCAGTGGTCAAATGTAATTTTAAAGAGCAAAATAACAAACCCCTCCTGAAGATTCACAAGGCTTTAACATATTAATACATCAAAGGTTCTAAAAATCCAAAAATAAAACCCCCAAACCTTTGATTAACATTTTTTAACTTAATGTTCCCCTAAACCTGAGTGCCCACAAATCTTTCTTTTCCATATAACAGCTATTAGCATCCTGTATCACAGAACTGACATTCAGAGCAGCAGCCATCATAAAACTGTAGCTTTATAGGCATAAAGAGATTGGAAGTATATGTGGGTGACTTGACTCTTTTCCTTTCCGAAATGCTGAAGGGATAAGAAAGAGATGTGGAAAGGGAAGGAAACAGAAATGAAAGACCTCTCCTATAGGCACACCTGAGTGGTTGAATTTATTGCTTCCATGTATGAATTACTATATTTATGGTTAAGGAGCCAAATATAACAGAAATCAGTAGGCTGCTTTAGCTATTCTACCTAGCTAAAGCAGGCTGCCCTGATTTATAATCACTTATCGTCTAATCCTGTTGTGTGAGAGGACAAATTCTTTTTCACATCCCTCAGGCCCTTTGAAAACACTCTGTTCTGACTTGCTTGAAGGTGATTTCAGCAGCAGTTCTTTCCTGGAGGATCACTGGCCCATCACCACCTTCTTGGATGACCTTTCAACCAGGCCCTTCCAGCCTCTAGGTCTAAAAGACCTATCCTTGGGGTGAACTGTAAGAGAAGAAATACATGGAATCAGGGAAGAGCAACCCCTGTTTCAGTTAGCTATTACTAAATTAAAAACTACCCAGCACTTAGAGGTGTAAATTAATTATCATAACTCATAATTTTGTGATTTGGCTGGTCTAAGCAGTGTAATTCTTTTGCTCCTTGTTGTGTAGTTGAGGCCATTCATGTGGCTGCATTCAACTGCGGGCTCACCTAGGGCTGGAATATTTCAGGTACCCTTTTATCCTCCAGGTATCTCACACCATTTTCCAACCAGTCTGGAATTCCATACAGTTGGGCAACTGGGCTCCAAGAGAAGACAAAGGGGACCTCACAGTTCTTTTATGACCTCAGCTCAGAAATCTCAAAACATCACTTATGATATATTCAATTGGTCCAGGCAAATTGCAAGCCCAATCCAGATTCAAGTGTTCAGATTTCTTGAGGTGAGAGAAGTATCCATATAGAGAGATAGGATGGCTATGGATGGTTACTTTTGCAGACCATTTACCAAAACATATAACACTTGGCATTCTAAAGCTTCAGTTGGTAGTAAACAGGAAAAAAAGTCAATATCACTTCTACAAAGAGGGCCCTTTTAAAGCACATTCAAAATTTTGTCCTTTCCATCTAGACCTATATGATCCTTTAGAAAAACAGAAAGAAAAAAAAATTACTGCCCCTACTGAGCTAGAGTAGAGACTAAGCTAGCACCTAACTTATTCTATTCTCTCAATTTCAAAGGTTAACTCTTTAGGAGGTGACTGGAATAGCTATCTGGGATTAACAGCATATTCCTTTATGGACAAATTGTATTCCCTGGCTACTCAATAAATTATAAATTAAACTTCTAATTCAGTTTGTGTTTTCACTTCTCACTTACACTCCTCTCAAGGAATTAGCAAGTATTCTCCTTATCAACAGTCCAACTGATCTCTGAGGCTGGGTTTAGCCATCCAGGGGAGAAAAGCTAAATACTTAACAATATTATCACCTTCTCTTTAAAAAGCCAGCTTGTCTTTTTGTCTCATTTTGAAGCATAAGGGAAAGATGAAAGGGCTGGGAACTGCCTCTGGGTATCTTATGAGGGATGTTAAGAAGGGTTCCTGCCCAAAAATAATCATCACAGCTGCCATGACATGGTGCCTGAAATTTTACCACAGAGGTTCATTTCATTCAGTTATGGTATTGACTTTCCTGAGCTCCAAGGACAGAATGCAAAGACCTTAGGATATGGTAATATAGCATCATCCTCATATATTAGCTTCCCAATGCAGAATCAACCATTAAATCAGGGCCTCTCAACAATGAGGAAAAATAAAAAAGATTTGGGAGTCTGTGAGGGCCAGAATGGTGGGTGTGTTTCCTATAGGCAGGCTGAATGTCCCTGGAGTCCTGGGGGCACCCCAATGGTAGAAGAGAAGGATGAAGAAACAGGGCATGCCTTTCTAATTTCATAATGTTCTGAAGGTTGTTTATAGGAGAAAAAGAGAAGGAGTGAGAGAAAAACACAACAATACATTTCTAGTACATTCTCTCAAAGTTGCCTTTCAAGAATTTTTAAATTAATATTTTTCATCACTATTGTTAAGACTATGATAAAAAGATATTAATGAATCAATGTGCATAGCAAAGAGAGTTAAAAGAGGAATCTTTGAATTAAACTTTACCCACTCTGGAAAGGTAAGAAAAGATTGTAAATCAAAAATAGCTAATACTTATATTGTACTTTCTATGAGTTGGATTATATTCTGAGAATTTTACATATATTAGTTCATTGGCCATCACAAAAGTCCTGTGATGCAGGTGCTCTTATTATTCCCATTTTAGAGTGGGAATTAAACTGAGGCTAGGAAAGCAAATTGACTTGTCAGGTTCTCACAGCTAGTAAATAGGAATGCCAGAGTGTAAACTCAGGCAGTCTAAACTAGAACTCAGAGCCTCCACCCTTGATGACTATACTGTGTGCTTATCAAGGACCATTACAGACCCAAGAACTTACATATGCAGAAGATATGCTAAATGGATTAGAAACTGTTTTCAGTTCTGCCCTCAGAGAAAGAAAAGTTTTAGTCTGGAGTTAGCTATTTCTATTGAATTATTAATGTTATTGTTAGAATTTTTATTGTGTGTGCTTAACATTTATAAAATTTAAAAAGTATTAAAATATTTTCTTCAAAAACAACACATCAAAACTATTTTTCTAATATTTATTTAAAGTAACCCAAAATTATTGGCCAATCAGGCAACAATGAAAAACAGCCAGAAAAACAAATCTCCATCTCTGAGAAGCATTATTTCCTCTCTTATCTCCTTAACCCAAAGGTTGTGTCATAATGTCAAGCTCCCTGGTGCCTGGACATATTTAGAACATCCGAGTGTACATCAGACAGTGAAATTCTGACCAGTCTGATCCTGTCCAGTGTGTGAGGAGACCTCTCTGCAAGGGCCAGCTCTGAAAGCATACCTCTCTATTTCTTGTTGGTTAGCTATTTAGTCAAGTATAAATGCCAGAGATGTTTAATCATCACCTATCATTTACTACTTCTTTCCCTTTCTTCCCCTGACTGACTGACAAACCACACATACATTCTCTTCAAATGGTGAAGGGGCTGAGTCATTTTGTTCAGGTGAGAGAAGATCTCAAAACTGCAAGTGCATTTATTTTGATAGTCTGCCACCACTAGATCTAGCCACCTAATATAATAGAAATCAAAATTACATTTTATCCAGAGAAGACAAAAGTATTACAAATGTACCATCATAAATCTCTCTCAGTAAATTGTTAATGCTTGAAAGCACCTAGTCATAGGAATAGGAGGCTTGCTTCCTGGAATGGAACTGTAGTATTCAGCATTTAAAATTTAGTGAAAGCACTTCCTGCCCTATGATATGGCCAAGTTTATTGAAGCAAATCACACATTACGAATGATAAATGTTTCCAAAAGGTTAACACTGAAGATACAATTCACCCAGAGTAAGCAAAAGCATCTCTATCTCCTATAGAGTCTTTCCCTAGTGGTTCTCAATCCTGCGTAGCACCATCCTTCTCCCAGTTAAGAGGAGATTGAAATACATGAAGAAGTTTCATGAGTGTTCACAATAATTGAGAGGACTGCTGGCATTTAATGACCATCAGCCAGTGATGCTAAATGTCCTGCAATGTTCTGTAGAAGGGTGCTGTATAGTGGAGAATTTCGTAACTGAAATAGCACCAAGAGCATTCTTATGGGAGATTATATTACACAGTTGCCACATCATCTCTCAGAGCCTCTGGTCTCCAAACCTACTGTCTACTTATCTGGATGAACAAATTAAATCACCATGTTGGAAAGTCATAATTTCCATCTCATTTTTAATTAAGAGGAAAGACTGTGATTCAACTCTACCCTCTCCCACTGAAAGAAATTAAATGAATTACTTAAGTGACATGGATATCTGGTGAACAAAGAATAACAGGAGAAAATACCTCTTTAAGTACAAGTAATATCTGTGGAATTATGTGACATAGGAGGACATCAAGTGGTTGGATTTGGAAGAGAAGCAGTGGATGAAAACAAAGGTTTGAATCAAAGTAAGTTATATCTTTCCTTCCATTTTTTACTTTCTCTCCAAAAAGTTATTGAGTTACTACTATCTGTAGGCATTATGTGAGATGTAGTGAAACAATGGTGAGCAAAAAGTGGCATGGCTTCTACTCTCATTGAGTATACCTCTTGTTGCTGGAGACTAACAATAAAATAATCACACCAATAAGCTAATGAATGAGGACTAATATGATCATCTACCTTTGCCAATTGCAGTACCTCTAGATGCAAAGAGCACCAGAGGAGTATTAGCTGTGTCATTGTTTCTGGGTTCCATTATCAGCAAATTAGTTAGGCCAGCCACAAAACTTTGATAAACTCATATTTTCCTAAGCATGCAAATTCACATTGCTTTGGATTCTAAGTGGCTATGAGAGAACCTCATAGATATTTCAAGACAGGGCACTTAAGTATGGCTCATTTCTGTTCAAGATGAGTCATCAGGGATGAGTGGCCCTACTTCCAAAAAGTTTTAATGACCCCCTCCTTCAGAGCGGAAGCAGGGCTATCAACACAGGTATCTTGAGATCCCTCATGAGGCTTTCAAGAGCAATTAGCACCTTTAAACTAATTCCACAAATTCTTATCAAATAGACTTTGGACCTTCTTCCCTGTGAGTACATAAAGATGACTAAGCAGCAGCCCAAGGAGCTCCAGCTGGAAAAGGAGATATAACCACACAATCTGATAAATGTCACAAAAACACAATGGCCAAGTATCATGAGACCTCAGAGGAGGAGATTGCTTACTCCTGCATTGTGTTCTGAAATAACTATCTGGTTGCAAAGGAGAATGACTAGAGATGGAGAAGTTGAGTCTTAGGTATTCCTGATATATTTAATGATGTTTGCTTTGGATAGAATATCCCAAGACCAGCAAGTCTGGCTTTTTTATTAAATCTAAATTCTCCATGGTGTTCTTTGTCTAAATTTGAGTATGAAATGCTACCTTACTAGTAGGACAATTCAATTCGATTAGCTGGATGATGAGTTGAAAGACTTCCTTGCTATGTAAATGGAGGTGGCTGTGACTTTGTTTACATACTTTGTGAACATGACCTGCCTTCATTCCAAGAACCCTCCACTTCAGATGACAAAAACTCATCAGTGTAGCTGCTGCTACAGAAAATGGGGAGGGCCTCCCACCTTTCTGACCCTCTTCCCTGGATTTTTCCCAGACAAGAGTGAGGGTCCATGGCAAAGCCAGCAATTCTCAATCTGCTAACTCTCTTCCTTGAGGTCAAATGAAGGAGAGCTCTGCTGCCTCCCAAGGCTAGAGAGGCTGCTTGATTTACTCTTCAGGATTGTTTTCCATCTGGAAGCAGTAGGCCATCAAAACAAAGCCCTTATTTAGCTGCTAGGGAAATCAGAAAAACAACTGAAGCATCCACTGGGGCAAGAGGAGGAAGAATCCCAGAGCTTAAGCTTCTCCCAGGAAACAAAAATCCAAGTAGCAAAAAAAAAAGTTAGAGATTCTAATTGTCCTTTAGGACTCCTAGGCTTTCTCCTTCAATTCTCCCCACCTTTAGCTCATTATCTTAATATCTAGTAGTTCCTATTTAGGGGAACAAACAAGTGTGGTTCCACCAGGAGAGAGTGGTCCATAAGGAAGCAGTGAGCATCACTTAGGCAAGGCACAGTAAATGCCACACCAAGCTGAACCACCTTACCTGTCTGTCAAATTTTGCAAAACAATTTTCTTTGAGACAAAAAATGCTTTTGTCTTAGTATTAGCCCATTTTTCCCAGCTCTCATGAAAGCTATCAAATATGAGAGTTAGAATAATATCAATTCTTTAAAAAACCAGTACATCAGATTATGTCAAAGGATATAGTGTTATTTACACATAATGTCCATGAACATTGTGATGATGAAGATATTTATCAACCCACAAACATCTGAAGAGAACATGAGGCAACTGTTAATAAAAGGTACATATTGATAATAAGGAAGCTAAAACAGGAAATCAAAAGGTGGTGCTAACATCTTGAAACTTGGGCTGGAAGTAGACATTATGAACTACATGTGAGAGCTCAAGAATGCAACATTGAGAGGTTAAAAATTTCTCACTCCACCCTGGCTTCATCAGTGACATCCTTTCTCAGTGACATCCTGGCTCTCATCTGGGGACCCATCACTGGTGAAAGTCACCACCAGCTCTTCTCAAGCATCATAGAATGACTGGCCAGGCTGAGATGTGATCTGGTGGGATATGACACAACTTCAAAATCTGGGAAGTACAATGTTACAACTCTAATGCTGACATTTTAGAGGCCGTAAAACCATAGATTGCTGTGAAATTATCGATTATCATCCAGGCATAAGAGACTATTTTTTCCATTATTTATTGTTACTTAGAGGAAATGAACTTTCAGAGGATAAAGTATAACTGTTATCATCATCAATTCCAATCAGAAGGTATAAGGTTAATTGGGCTAATATTGTGACTTAGAGACTTAAGAAAGGTATACTCCAAGAACTCTCGTTTACAGTCTGGTGAGGCAAAGACTGCCATGGTCAGGGAGCTGGAACAATAAAGCAGAAACTCACAATGCTGCCATATCAGGGAATATGAATACAGAGTGGTCCCTGCTCATACTCATATCCCCAAAACGTTGGAAGCCTCATTTTGGGGTTGCCACTTTCTAACCACCTTCTGCAGTCCAGCTACTCTTTTCCTTACCCCAGCTACTCAGGTACTCAGGAAGTAAACTGTTCCAAGAACCTCCAGCCTTGACCCTTTTAATCTTACCTCCACATCACCACCAAGTCTTTGACAAAAATCAAATCTAATGATGTAGTCACTGTTAGAAATTAATGACTTTCAGTAGATAGAAAGAATGACTTTCAATCTAGAGCTAGTAAAATCTAAACTCCTTCATTTGGCATCTGAGGGCTTTAACACAGTCTCATCTTTATCTCCACACTCCAGTAGTACAGCCCTATTTCCCCATATCAGCATACTTCATATTCTAAGCACACCAGAATACTCATCCTTCCTCAGTCAAGCTCTGTGCATTTGTATACACACCAACACTTTCACCTAAAATGGTGTTTGTCACCATCTGCACCTGGACTACTATTCAAATGTCAATTTCCTGAAATCTTTGGGCAGAATTATCTATTGCCTCTGTATTCACCTAACCCTTTGTGCATGCCTGTCATTCTTACACAATGAATAAGTAATTCTGAACACCACTATATGCCAAGACTACAATAGTTTAGTAGAGAAAGAAGAAACCCAGTTCCTGCCATCAGAGAGCTTACATGGAGGATACAAAGGCTAAGAAAGTGAGCATTACTAAAGGTCATGCAGTGGAGAGCTGGGCTTTGAGAATAAATGATAGGTGTAAGTGACTTAGGGAAGTCAGGGAAGGCTTTCCTATTTTAGAGATTTTTGAGTTAAAATTCTTGTCCCCCTGACAAAAGGGGACAAGAATTCTACTCAAATGAGGGTCTTCAGACCTGTTCTGGTTGAGGGACTATTTGTTACCAATCCACAGCAACATTAGGATCATAATTGAGGGTAAGTGTTTACAAGTTTTTAGAGCAATTTGACAGAGATATTTTATATCTCTCGAATCTAATAAAAGTGAGGTTTTGTATTTTGTGTCTTATTTTATTTCTCTAGTATTTCACTTTTATTGTCCTTATAAAAGTATCAGTCTTTGATGGATTAGACAATTAAAAAACAACTGGTCTTTCATCACAGATAGTTGGAGGAGCACTGCTGCCGTCAGGAGGAAAACATGTGTAAAGGGCCTGTACTGGGACAAATCATGGCTCTGGAAGACCACGTGAGTCACCCCAGAGTTGGGTGCATGGTGGGGATTCTGAAAGTATCAGCTTACACATGATAATGGAAATGGTGATTGTTATTGCATCCAACTAAGACAAGAGGTTGAAAGCCAAACAGAAGAGAAGGCCTTTGACCAAGCCTTCGAGAGTTCCAGTGTGCGATGGCCTGAGCCCATTAGGGAGACAAAGGAGAATAAGCCAGACAGGCTTAGGGACAATGTGTGGGCCCTTAGAAACCAAAAGAGATGGTTTCAGTGTTTGGAGTGGTCAGCCCTGTTGAATGCAACTGAGAGGACAGGCTGACTGAAAAATGTCACCTGGATAGAGTGATATAGGGGTCATTGCTGCCTTAGCAGAAGCAATTTGGTAGAGAGGTGGGGCAATCTGGAAGTTGAAGAAAAGGAGACCACAAACTGCATAATGGTAAAAAGGAAAGAGATTCATAGGTAGATGCATGTGTGAATGCAAGTATTTTTTTTTTCTGGTGGAGGTCATTATATTTTTGTTTTAATGAGAGAAACTTGAGTATTTTTTAAAGATAATGAACTCCTGTTGAGAGGGAGAGGTTGAACACTAAATACAGAAAGTAGAGAAAATACATGTATGTTTTCTGAGAAAATTAGTGAGGTTGATATTCAAAGCACAAGTAAGGAAAGTGAACTTAATCTCAGAAAAGAGAGTGTTATTAAAATAATAGCCTGTGAAATCTAAGCTAAGTTGGAAAAAAATAAGAGATGAAATTAGTCGTATCATTAAACTGAGGTGTTTGTGAGACTGAAGAATAGTCACTGTGGAAAAGAGTGAATGAGTTAGATATAAGGAAAGAGCATTATTATCAACGAAGTGGATCCTTGATTTATTAATTTTTTTAAAGAGGATATATGGCACTATATCTTTCCTATGTTATTGTATTTTTCTTTGATGTTTTATAGTTCTTCAAGCTTTGTTATGAAGACTACTTGTCTTTCATTACTTTGAAACTATAGAAAACCATCTGTCTGAATTTTCTTATTTTCTAGGAGGATTCCATTCTAAGTTCCTCTGTTTGCCTCTATTCTTTTATTTGTTTAAATGTGTACTGTTTTACTGCTCATATTCGCTGTGTCAATGCATAGATGCCGTTTTGCTTCCTCCTGGTTATTAATCATCTCTGCAGCAGTTCCATCCAGGCCAACTACTGCTGAAGAGCAGGAGGGGAAGGGTAAAGGAGCTAAAGCGATGCCAGTTTTGATTTGGGTTTGTTACACTCAACTAAACTGGATGCATCTTCTGCCATGAGACACATCTCCCTGCAGTGTTCACACTTTAGGGAATCAGAGAAGCTCACACTGAAGCCCTTGAAAGTTCCAGAAACTTTATCAATGCTACAGTTCCCTCTCTCCCTCCTCACCTACAGCAATACCCTTGCCTAGACACTCTGCCATAAACAGCCCTGCTTCCCTACTTTGTTGTAATGTAGAATTAGGTATCTACAGGGACACTTTTTTTCTACTCCTAGATATCATCCATCTAATCGAAAATCATTAGATGGGCCTTGGAGAATTATTTCACTCACTTTTTGAGCAGAGACCACAGACTGGCAGCCCACAGATAGAATCCAGCTGGCAGATAATTTCATTTGGCCCACACAGCTTTTGAAAGATAGGAACATTTCATATAAAAATCCATCTTCCTAGCTTTTTTAAAAAAAATCAGATGATCTGAGCATCTTCAATGGCAATTCTTCTGCATGGCAAAAAGTGGCTGGGTCTGAGCTAAGGCTGTCCTCTATAGATGGGCATGCCATTGACTTCTCTCTATTCTCTACTGCCTTAAATTCAGCTCACTTCAGAGTTCGTTAGCCACTCAAACCCTGATTTTAGAGGAGCTACATAGTATTGCACTAATCACCTTTCCCTGAGTCCACATTGCTTTTCATTTGGCAGATTGTTTTTATGCCTTATGTTTGGAGTTTCTGGCTATATTCTATTTTTTCCTTCTTTCTCAAGGTGGATTTTCTTTATTTTTTATTTAAATTTTTAGTGTTACTTTTTCTATTTGTCATTCCTTTTATTATTCAGTGTATTTAAAGGGAGAATACACTAAAAATGTTTTTATGTCATCATAGACACTTGAAGTCTTTCTTATTTGCCTTTTTTATATCTTCTATTTTTAAGATGAAAAGTTAGCAAAATAAATCAAAATGTTTGAGTATTAGAAATGATGAAATTGTTGAAAAATGCTTTAAGCACTCCAAAATGAATTACTATAGTATCACACACAAAAAAAATTAGTAGTTGTCCATGTATTAATGAAAGAATCATACAACAGAACAGAAAGAAAATTTAACCAACCTATTTTCCTTTGTTTCATTTTTCTTTAGTTTTCATGGTAATCTGGATATGCAAAAAAATGTGAATAGCTATTTTTTAGTAAACACTTAAACATAATATTAGAGGTGAAGGAAACTCGTAAGACTCTCCATTCCTAGCTGGACATAGCCTATAGATCATGTTCAAGGTATACAACAATCCCCTGAGAATTTATAATGCTACACAAGTAGATGTGAACATCATTTATTTATTTATTTATTTTTGAGAGAAGATCTCCACTCCTGAAGACAAAGGAATTCTGATCAGACTTTGACCCCATCACTTCCCAGTGGGATTAGGGTACAAGATTCCTTATCAGTCTCCCGGCCTCCATTCTTGACCTTCTGGGGTCCATTCTGCCATTGGGCAGACAAGATACTCTTTAAAAATATAAGCCACTAATGTTCATCTGTTCAAAACCTTCCAATGGCTTATCACGCACTTAGAATAAAATCCTTAGTACAGTCTGCAAGGCCTTATATAACCAACCACTCTGACTTCTGGGTCTTTTTTTCTTTCTCACTGTGCACCTTTCACACTGACCTTCTTCCTGTTGTTCCTGAACAAACCACGTGTGCTGTGGCCATGGAGCCTTCTCACTTGCTGTTCCATGTGCCTCTCCCCCTGCTTTTACATAGCTTGGCTCCCTCCTTGATATTTGGGCCTCAATTTAAATGTCAGTGCCACAGAAGTCCTCCCTGATCAATCTATCTAAAAATATCTCTTGGTCACTATCTGACACATGATCTTCACAGTATTCATTACCATCTGAAATTAGCTTCCTCATTTCCTTGTCTGTCTCACCCTCTAGCAATATTTTCTTCTTGAGAACAGGCACCAAGTCTTTCTTTACTGCTATATTCTCAGCTCATTGGTTGAATGACTGAATTTTATAAGGTGACAACATGGGATTTAGAGAGGGATAATGGTTCATGCAAAGACACAGAGCTCATCAGAGGTAGATATCATATAATCTACACCTCCTGAAATAACCCAGAAACTTCATAATCCCTTAGTTTAGCAAAAGGGAAAGGTTAAAAGATAATAAAAAATAAAGGTGGATATTGTGGGCCAATTTTATTTTATTAACATTAATAAAATTTTTATTTTGTAAGACTGTACCATATTTTATATATTTATATTTGGTGATAAAGTCTTTTCAAAGAAAATGTACTGATAAATTCTAAAGGCTGCCTACCAATTTCATTAAATTTCATAAGAATTATTTGGAAGTAGTCTAATCAATGATAGTCATCTAATTTTAGTTCATTTACCATGATAACTGAATGCAATATTATCTGTGTTTGTATTAATACTTATTTTCAAAGAATGCCATACTATGCTATTATTTACTATTCCACATGGTTCTTCAATCACTTAGAGTAATAAGACTTATAATATGGCAATGATAAAGCTATTAAAGTTAAATGTATATAATTTTTGTCCTAAGAAATTGAATTGCTAATGCATTTAAATTTTCTTTATCAGACTCCAACAAATAAACAATTAACTGCCAGGGTTGCTAATTGAGTAAATTACTCCTGAATGACTTCAGGGCCAGATGAATCTCTGTAAGCTGGGTGTAAATCTTCCTTTTGACAAAAACTCAGAGCTGTATTCAGAGCTGAGAACTATGGCATAGTAGCTCACATGCATAGTGTACAAAGGGGGGAAAAAAGTTTTGTTTTGTTTTGTTTTTTTAAATTAAGTTGTCTTCGTGAAGCAAACATCAAAGTTTCTTCTTACCAGAGCTACAAAAGAGTCCACTAAAAAGAAAACTGTTTCCCCTTCTAGAGAGATTCATCTTTTTTTTAAAAAAAAAAAAAAAAGGGGGGGGGCGATTTGCATCTAGTTTGGGACAATTCATTTCCTAGAACAAAGTAACAGCCTAACCCTTTACCCATTTAAAAAAAAAAAAGTGTAACTCGCTGCCAGCATTCGTGTAACATCATGCTTAGGAATGCTACATTTTCTAGGATTTGACATTTTCAGCGATCAAGAATTACTATATTTTGTAAATGGAAATACCACTACTAAAAACAGAATGCTATAAATAGAATGATGCCACTGGTTTCCAAAGACTATTGATATACTAGAGCAATGAGGAAATAATAATAAAAGGGAGATATTTCATGGCAAACTTTGGGGGTAAGGTTAGGACTATAATCTGCAAGTTATCTCTGGGTAAGCTCAGCCATAAGCACCACCAGTGAGTATTCTCAAGGCAAATAGGAAAAGGGTTAAAGACTCACAGGGCTGGAAAGGGTTTGCAATCTCAAACTCAAGTAGAAAAATAGGGTTCTCCTGGGAAGAGAACCATCAGCCTCCTCACTGCCTGTCATGCTTCCAACACAGAAGGATCCTGGAAGAGAAGCTAACTAATCAAGGGCCTTTACAGTATAGTAATTCTCTGAGCCTATGTGAAATTTTAATTGTTAAACTAATCCCAAATCCACATTTTCTATTTTCGGTTCAGGCAGAGAATGGAGGAGAGTAGGTAGACAAGGAGGAGTGTGTCCACTAAGACTCAGGGTGTGATGTCCCTCCTGAAGCCTTGACTTTCTGTGAACTTGCTCCATGGGATTCGAACTCACAGAGGTGGCAGCTATGAGGTCAAGGCAAAATGAAAAGTAAACCTTCAGGAACGTTACTTGGCATTCCTGGTTTGGAGTCAGGGAACAACACAGTTTTTAGGACATGAAAATCCTCTCATTTTGGACTGTAAACTAACTAATCCAATTAGGCTGTTAGCTGGAGAAATCGGCTCTGATATTTCTAATTCTAAATATTTTATTTAACAAGAAAGAAAGTCTTCCAGTCGAGCTTAAGATAAAACGTACACCAAGCATCCTGGACTCAGCCAGTTAACCACTCTCTGCTAGATCCTTCCTCAGCACACTGAAACCTACTTATCATAATTCTATGTGGACATGGAGAAATATCCTGGCAGTGTATGAATGAGTCTGAAAGTGTAAGAGAGACAGTTTGGGATGAGAGATTACATAAACCCAGATTTCCTAACTCCTCCAAGGTACGACTGATTTTAGCAGCAGCAGAGGCCAGGTTATCTGAGCATGTGATACCTATCACTAAAATTATCAAACATCAGAATTCACTGAGTGTATGAAAAGAAAAGGACATCTCCATCAATTTATTTTTCTATTCAAAAATTTTCAGTGACACCAACATCATGCAACAATCAAATCTGTCTTTTACGGTCCCTCTAACCTTCATGTTCCTACAATCTGATCCATCACCCTCTGCTCCTGCAGATGTGCTTTCCACTTCAGGATGGCAGGCCACTTTTGTCTTACAAACTCTTCAATGTTACTTCCTCATCTCACACCCTTTTTTCATCTAGAACATCCTTTTTCCAAATTCAGGTCATCACAAATATCCTCTTTCCTTGATAATCTAAGCCTTCACTGATTCTTCTGTAATAAGATCCCTTTCAGAGGAGGCACCTCACTATTTGAATTACATTTCACATCTTCTCTATAACTAAAATAAAAATTTCATGAACACAGGACCCAATATCTACTATTTCTTGATAAAAGAAAAAGTTTTGGCATAATGGTGAGCACTCAATAAGTTGTCTATAAATTTTGGTTATTTTTTTGTCCTCGTTTTTTACTGTTACACATGCCAGATTTCATTATAATAAATACAATTTCATTAGGAATGTTTTGGACAAACTTGTCAAAGCTTGAATACTTACAATACTTACAATATTAAAGAAACATGGTCAAAAAGTAAGCTACTTTATAAACTGTATTTTTAACAACTATCAGCCTAATAATGATTGTGTACTCCTTTACCCCCAGGGAATTTGAATTTAAACACTCAACTTGCCACCATGTAAGTGAACATGTCATACATAAGTACAAGAAAACCTAAAAAAACCCCACAAGAAAAGCCTAAAAGAAATCTCGTCTCAAAATTTTAAGTCAGCTAACAAGATTCCCCAGACAGAAGGCAAGAATAGATGTGTATTTTTGATACACATCTTGACTCTCTGGATCTTGAGAGTCTCAGTTCTCTTCTTTTACTCTCTCATTTCAAAATTCATCATTTTAAAGCAATTGGTATGACAGAGAGAATCCAAAAGGATTGTCTATTTTGTCCTTGCCTCTTTCTCCAATGAGACCTATTATGGGCTGAGGTGGGGGAGCATAAAATGAGAATTTTTTTTATTCTTAAAGAAGTAGCCTTTTCAGAGTTCCTAGCAGGCACAGTTAATTGTTGCTGGTATCTGCTGGTGATTGAATATTCTCTTCTTACCCCAACTCCCATCCCCACCTCTCCAGCAGGAGAGAGAGGACAGAGAGCCAAGATTTAAACAGAGGAGTTTTAAAAGGCCTGCCTACCCGCCAAACATCTCATTAGATGATAACTTGAAATTCTCAACTTTATAGTTATTCTTTGTGTTTGACATGTTATTTCCAGGAAGCCATGTTTAAAACACAACTGCAATCCAGATGAGAATTCTCCCCATCCCAACTCTCCTTAAACCTCGGTGGAATTGGCTTTAATGCAGCCAGAATAAAGGTAATGTTCTCCTAATATTTCTATTGGTACTCAAAGAACTTGTATCCTTCTGGCTTATCCACCTTGTGGCAACCAGCTGAACTTCCCTCCCCCTCCACCATCAGTTTTCATGTGACCCTCAACCTTTTCAAAGATTTACGAATAGGTCCACACACGATCCATTTACCAAACACTTTGAGATATCAGTCAATTTTCACTTGAAGATTTTGGTGACATTGTGAAGCGTAGACTAGTCTTCTGTTACCTTCTCTCCAACCCCAGTCTTTCTTCCCACTGCCTCCATACCTCTCTCTCTTTCTCTCCCTCTCAACTTTCTCTTTCTCTGGAACAAAACAAATTGCTTCTCTTTTCCTAGTAATAACTGTTTTCTGAGTACTCTGTGTTGCTTGAGCATGCCCCTGTGGTTATACTGTTTCCAAGCAGGATAACTCAGTATTTCTTCCAAAGTCAGGGCTTCCTACCAGGAATTTTAGTCAATATTTTGTTCACCTCTTCACCTTTGCTGTCTAATGTGATAAAGCAATTGATACTGACACCTGGTTGATAAAATCAGTAAAAAGGAGGAGAATTGAAGAGAATAGAAACTTGAGCTTTTATAGAAGAGAAAGCTGAGTAAAACCACCCACACAGAGCCTAGAGAAGCTAAACAAGGTCCTGAAAATACTGATGGCAAACCACTTGAAGCCAAATTCCACCTGCTTCTCAGTTTTCCCTTTGGACAGTTCAAATCACAATCCTTAATGTTCTTAGAAAATACTTTGTCATTTTTGCACTTTGGCTTTGTAGAAGAGAAAACTACCACTCAATAGAAAGCCACTATATGCAACAACTTGCTCAGCATCTAAGTGAAATAACAGAATATTTTTCCTCGTTAGTTGTGTTTACTAGTGGAGCCTCAAAGCCATTTAAAAGCTAACCCCTACCTATTCAACTTCCAGCTACAAGTACTATGATGCATCAGGACCCAGCAACCCTGCACTAACACTGGTCTCTTCACTACACCACATGCTGTCTTGTGACTCTGACTTCATTGTGCTGGCCCTCCACACCTGGACTATCCTCTCCTCCTGCCCATCCACCAGAACTGAATTTAAGCATCTCGTTTCCTGACTAGATACACACACACACGTGTGTGTGTGTGTGTGTGTGTGTGTGTGTGTGTGTGTGTGTGTGTGTGTGTATGGGTGTGTATATATATATTTTTTTCTAGCTTTGGACTTTTCACATGCTATAGTAATTATCTATTCACTTGCCCTTCTCCTCTGGGAGATGTCCTTGAAAGCATGGCTGGCATCTTATTCATCTCCACATCCCCAATGCCTAATGCAGCCTATTTCATAGGAAGCATATGATAAATGTTAACATCATGTATTTCTCCCATCTCCATAAGCTGTTTGAGAAAGAACAGTACTTTCAATCTTTTACAGCTCCCAACCTACCCACATACCCAGTTATGATGTTTGTAAATCACTTTAAAATTATTATAGAGTTTTACAAGGTGCATGAGTGTTAAAGCAACACTCCAAAAACACACAGTTGCCCTAATCACAAATTCACACTCTGGCAGAGAACAAATACATTTAAGCTGAGAAGCTATATTCAGGCGGTAGCTCTCCATCCATATCTTGGTCAACACCAGAAGCTTTTCTCATTTGCATAAGCAATTTCATTATTACATTTATATTGATGAAAAGAGTGATATTAAGACTTGTGAGGTGATGTCATCAAAATGGCAGAATAAAGTTTTCTACCATCTTTCTTTCTCCTTCAAAGAACAGCAATTTCGACCATCGCCTGTGGGTGGAAGTCCGGGAGTCTAGTAGAGAAGTTCCAGCACACCATTGGAGCAAAAGAAAAAAAAATAGTTTGGATATATTGAAGAGGGTAAGAAGAACGGTAAGGTTTCACGTTACTCATGTCATCCCTCCCCAAGGCAACAGTTCAGTGCCAAGAGAGACCTCTTCAGCCCACAATTTCTTCAACAGGGAACATGAGAGCATGTCAGTGAGCACCCAACTTCTCCAGCTGTGCAGGATGCTGCCAAAGAGTTCCATTCTTCTCTCACCTCACCCAGAATACTGAAGTGTGCTGTGTGACAGTGGGCGAGAAGCGGGGAAGTGGTGGAGAGTGGCTGAGAGAATAGCAACCAGGGCTCTTGGAGAGCATCAAAGGGATGCAGATACTACTAACCACTTCTAAGTTTCCATTAGAGAGCCCATGCATGAGCTAAAGGGGATACCTCACCTGCAGATTCCACCAATTGACCCACACGCACCCACAACACTCCACACAACTCACCCCCACATACACCCTTACCTATGGCCAGCATCCTATGCACACCCCCAAGAACAATGAGAGTCTGAGCAGACAGCTTTTGAGTATGTCCAGAAAGCTGGCCCAACTCTGTGGGTTTAGAAGAAAGTGAACAAACTTGAGCTTTCAGCACCACCCTAGAAAAAACAAACAGAAGGCTCTCAACAGCTGGCCTGGCTTTGCAGGATCAAGAAAAGGCATACAATCTTAAGAATTTTGTGCCAAAAGGGTACAAAAAGTGTGGAGCAGGAGTATCTATAAAAAAGATCTGAGAAAGCCTCAAAATACCTAACAGAGATGATGGAAAGTATTTCTTTCTCAAAGTCCAACAGGAAAGACTGAAGGAAGTGACTGTTTCTTTAAATGTACAACAGCAAAGCAAGACTTCAAGGAACATAAAAAATCAAGGAAACGTGACATCAGCAAAGGAACACAATTTTCCAGTAACCAACCCCAAATAAATGGAAATCTGTGATGTGCCTACAAAACACAGAAAAACAATTTAACAAAATCAGAAAAAATGTACAAACTAAAAAAAGTTTATCAGGAAAATATAATTTATAAAAAAAAATTCTGGAGCTGAAGAATACAACAAATGAAATAAAAAAAAGAAAATGCAATAGAAATCAATAGCACACTGAATTAAGCAGAATAATCAGTGACGTAGAAGACAGTTCATTTGAAATTATCCTGTCAGAGGATAACTAAGAATAAAAGAATGAAGAAGAGTCTAGATTACATGAGCCATTAACATTCAGAGAAACAACCTATGCCTTACTGGAGTCCGAGAGAAGAGTGGGGAAACAGCAGTGCAGAAAGGTTATTTAACCAAATAACATTGAGAACTTTCCAAATCTGAGCAGACACTTGGACATCCACATTCATGAAGCTTCTAAGTCCCCCCAAAATTTCAACCCAAAAAGATCTTTTCCAAGGCACATTATAATCAAGCCATCTTAAATAAAATATCAAAAGAGAATTTTAACAACAGCAGAGAAGGGAAGATTCTTCACATATAAGGAAACCCCAAGAAGGCAGAAACCCTACAGGCCAGAAAAGAGTGAGATGAAATACTCAAAGTGCTGAAAGAAGAAAACAAACAAGTAGGAATACTTCATCTGGTAAAGTCTTTGAGAATTAAAAGACAAATAGACTTCAAGACAAACAAAAGCTGAGGGAGTTCATCCCCACTGGACCTGCCTTATGAGAAATACAGACAGAAGTTATTAAAGGTAAAATGAAAGGACACTTAATAAAAAAAAAAAACACATGAAGATATAAAGCAACTGGTAAAGGTGAGTATATGATCAAATTTGGAATACTCTAATACTGTAATATGGTCATGTTAACCACTTAATTCTAGTATAAAGGTTAAAGGACAAAAGTATAAAAATACAGCTATGATCATTTATTAACAAAAGCACAATGAAAAAAATGTGAATTGTGACATTATCTTCTTGCCTATTTGCCCTGGTTAGAACCTCCAGTATGTCCTATTCTTTCCTTAACATTTGAAATCAGGTATGGACAGCCAGCCTATCTCCATTATAATCTACTTCCACTTCAATCTACCTCTTTAGGATACTCCTAACTAAACTGATGCTTGGGAATCATAAGATCAGATGACTTTTAAAAGGTAGGGAATTAGCTATTAGGCAACAATTTTAGACTGTATTGTTTTATGCCTATATTGTCCTTCCTTATTCCCCTAGATTCTTAATCTCCTCTAGAGTCGGAGGATGCAGCTAAATGGTCTCTAATGTAGCAAATGAGTAGGTGACTTTGACTTCAGTTTACCTTGATAGGAACCCTTGCAGCATGATCCCCACACAGCAACTAGTGCAGGCTGTAGGAAAAGACTGATCTAGGATTCAAACTCACTGGGGTTACTGCTGCAGCCTCTCCTGAGTTGACTCTATGGTATTCAGCAGGCTTAACATGTTTAATAATTAATATCCATAACTCTCCCAAGTATGACACTTGGGAAAGATTGAGATCAAGGAAATTAGAAAGGCACTACAGGAATGCATCAATTATAATCAATTATGCAGGGGAGCAACCTCACCTCATAAGTCTCTTAAATTTACATAGAATAGAATATATTCAGACTCATTGGACTCATTTGAAAACCCCTGTTGTGCTTGTTAAAGCCACGGTACTTTTGATTAACAAAAGGTCTGGGTTAACACGGACCTTTTCAAGTGAAGGCCTAGGTAGCCATGACATTTTCCTTTGTTTCACTTTTAGTTCAGCTAAATATGCAGAAAGGGTCTATGGGAATTTGTACAAGGAATATAGCATTATGGTCTATGTAATTACAGTGGGTATCATTTAGTAACTCAACAGCAACCTAAGTGAGCTGGACGTTCTGAGTTATCATTTCCTTTCAGAACTGTTCCTGATTTCATCTGGATCTTGAGTTTCTATTTAAGTTATTCATTAAGCTTCCAACCTAGGCTCAAAGGGGTATTCCATAATGACCTTAGGTAATTTGATAAAGCACAATTTTCAGATTATTTTTGGCAGATAATGGTAGTCTCCCAAAAATTCAAGGTGAATGCACATTAGCTAATCCCAAAAAAAAACTTTGCTACCAAGTTATAAAGAAAATTTTGAACAAAATCTTCAGGATCTTGAGTTAGTCAAAGCCTTCCTAAATGTGAAACCAAAAGCATAAGCAACAATAAGGAAAAAAACTGGGCTCCATCGATACTCGAAATGTTTGTGCTTCAAAGGATATCATTGAGAAAGAGAAAAAACAGCCCCAAAAATGAAAGAAATAGTTGCAAATTGTATCTAGGAAAAATAAAGAATGCTTACAACTCAATAATAAAAAGACAACCCAATTTTTTGAAATAGGAAAATGATCTGAATAGGTGTTTCTTCAGAGATGTATAAATAGCCAATAACCATATAAAAATATGCTCATCATCATTAACCATCAGAAAAATATAAAGCAACCACAAAGAAATGCCATTTCACACCTACTAGGAACCAGTCACAGAGCTGAGAAATTTTTTTTATTTATCAAGAATCATGCCTCACAGAGGAATCTCCTTTATTAAAATGGGAAGCATCGAGAATTCTGTTCCTAAGAAAACTACATGTTTAAAATACTTAAATGTAACAGAAATTATTCTCTTTGAATTTTGTCAAAAACATTCTTAAATCAATGAATGCTGCATTATGTGTAAAGAGATTTTTAAATTACGTAAATGCTTACTGTCAATCACATTTCTTTCTAACCATGCAAGTAAAATGTGATATGCTGATGGATCATCCTTTGACTTTGGATGAACTTCTGTGCAGCAGTTGATGCTGCTGCTACTGGTTGTCTCAGAGTCAATACTTGCTGTCTCTTTGTGGGTTTGTCAACATAGTTCCTCCAAGAATCTGGTGTGCAGTTAGAATAAGTTGACAATAAGTAAGTGGGTGAATCCTTAGCTGTTATAACAGGAAGGTCTAACCACCTACATTTCCTGTAACATTATCTAGAGACAGAGAAGATGCTGTGTTTCTTCTCAATTATATCTGGTTGTCTACATGACTGAAAGTAAATCACCCAGACTCGGAGAATATCATTCTTAAAAATTATTCACTTGAACATAATTTAACGAAATAAAAATTCATAAGGTACTTAAGATGGCTTTAATCTTAACTACCAATATTCACTATAGAATATACAAATTTCAAAACCAGAATTGAACTACATAATTCTACAATTCAGGACCTTAGAAAGCTTGATATCCAAAGTAGGTACCTTTTATATCTACCCATGACTTACTTTAGTTATCCAATTACTTTCTTGAAATGTTAGTTATCGATAGAGATAGCCTTTTATATTTGGCCTTTTCTGAAATCCCAATTTCTATTATGCTCATTCTACCTAGCTTGCACCTAGATTTCCCATTTTATCATTTTTAAGCAACAGATCAGCCACATCTCCTCTGGATTTTTGCTAGCCCATAGTTATTGTTTTGTTGCTGATAATTTCCTCATAGCTTATTTCTAAATTTTTTTTAAATTCTATTTACCTTGATCTATAAGATCCTTCATTCCTATATCATTCTTATTAGTCTATGGCTCAGATTAATTTACAATTGAGTCTTATTTACCTATATTGTAACTCTTAAGAGTATACTAAATCACTTTTCTGTTGAGACTCAATATCACAAATGTAAGCTTTACTGAAATGTAAATTTTGAAAATACACTTAACTGAAGTATGGTAAAGTTTTAAGAAAAATTAGAAGTGTTGGCAGACGATTTTCTTAGCTGAGGGAACACTGTGCATAATTGTCTTGGGATGAGAGAGACCATGACTCAAAGGTCATGAGTTTACTACTAAGAACTAGAAAATATTCAAACCTGACTTTTAAGAATAAACACAAGTAAATAACACCATAAATAACAACAAAAGATAACGGCAAAATATTTGGCACACATAACAGAAGTTTAATACCCTTGATACACAATTCTTACAAATCCAGAAGAAAAAAAATCTATGAAAAATAAAAAAAGAATAACAAGGCAAAAAGATATTACTAGTTAATGCTCATTAAAAACGAGCATTCAATCTTACTAGCAAGCAATGAAATATAAATTTAAATTATAGGTTTTTATTCTCAGATTGAGCAAGGTAAAAAAATGTCATAACTTTGAAATTTCTTTCCATTCCTATTATTGCCTAACAAATATTTAGCAACTTAAAACAACCATTTAATTCTGTTCACAGATTCTGTGGGTCAAGAATTCAGAAAAGATACAAAGGAACATTTTGATTCCGCTGCATGATATCTGTGGCCTTAGCTGGCAAGACTCGAAAGCTGGAGGTAACGAGACGGCAGGGAGCAGGAATCACTCAGAGGTACCCTCACTCACACGACTGGCGGTTTATGCCACTGTCAACTAGGAACTCTCTGGGGCTATGGGCCAGAACACTCACCTGAGTTCCCCTCCCTGTGGCCTGGCATGAAGGCCTTGTTCTTATATGATAGCTCAGGCCACCAAAGACAAGGGTCACTAGGCAAGCAGGTAGAAGCTTGTCACCTTCTATGACCTACCTAGCCTCAAAGTTGTATAGTATCAAATCTACTGAAGTCACAAACCTGCTCAGATTCAGGGGGAGGGAACAGACTCCCTCTCTCAATAGGAGGTGTATCAGTCATTTTGTATAAAGACCACATGAGAAGGGAGATTTTGTTGTTGCCATATTTAGAAGTTATAATCTGTCACAGAAAATGCATACTCATAAAATGCCAAATGTAACCTGGTATCTTTCTGAATGCTTAACCAGCAATGTAAACCAGAGTTATTATAATAGTTCTAACACTTACTTGCAAGTAAGTTTTTTTTCTAAATCATATTCTAATTGGGAAATGAACAGATCCATTTCACTTCTTGAACATATCAATTACAATCTTCTAAATGTAAAGAATTGGTTTCATAGCACATCATTTAATGCAGTTTTTTTTCCTGGAATATGTTTTACTAAATAAATTTTTACACATTCATTTAACAAATAAGTACTGAGTTCCTACTAAGTGTCAGGAGCTCTGCTAGGCATTGATTGAACTGGACACCATCCCTCATGTCAGAGAATCACAATCTACTGGAGAGGTGGATATTAGATAATTAGATATTATAATTAGAACCTGTGAGAAGTGCTTTTAAAATAGTGCAGGAAACTATGAGAGAATTTCAGAGCAAATTATATTTGGCATAAAAGAATCGATACTAAACTGAGACCCGAAGAATTACTAGAAATTTACTGTTTGGGGAGTGGGAAGAATTCACGTAAAAGCCAAGAAGCAAGAGACAGGCTAGCATGTTAGATAAACATAAAGGTGGCTAAAGCTGGTCTGATGTACTTTCTGAGCGAGAAGAACAAAAGCACAAGAGGAAACCAGAGAGGTAGATAGCACCTAGACCACCCATGGCCTTCTATTCATATTAAATATTTTATATTTTATTATCTGTGCATCAAGCACTCTTGGAAGGTTTTAAAGAACTAAAGTATTTTCCTTCGGTTTTATAAGAATTCTGTGTATATCAAGCACTGGCGGAAGGTTTTTAAGCAGGAGTGCAACATGATCTCATTTATTTGTATTTCCAAAGATTGTTCTAACTTTAAGGAATGGAGATGAGGAAGAGGAGACCAGTTACAAGGACACAGAGGAAAACCAGGTGAGAGGCAAGTATGGTTCAGGCTAGTGTGTTGGCAACTACAGATGAGTTAAGATATATTTGGTAGGGAAATGACATTTACTGGGTATTCAAAACCCAAAACTACAAATTTCCATACCACTCATAACCATATAAATGGGTATAACCTTTCTAGAACACAACTTGGCAATATATTGAAAGCCTTAAAATTCTCTTTATCTCAGCAATTCCACCTCTAGGCATTTATCACAAGGAATAATCATGGATATGTGCAAAGAGTTAGTTCAAGGGATATTTAAAGCAATAATGTTATAAATAAGGTTGAACATTATCAAAAGATTGTTGCCCAGATCTTGGTTTCTAAATATGATTTTTCTATAAAAGGAACTAGGGCTGCTTGGGGAAATGGCTGAGTCTGGGTTTTGGGCAGAGAAAATACAAGATGAGCATGGCGTTGAAAGTAAGAACACAAAAAATGAAAGGATGAGGGAATATCAAAGGGACACAGGAGCTGACCCAAAAGATCTCCCAATGGCCAAAGCTGGAATATTTTTCCTATGTTATAGTGATAAATGTAATAATGTAATAATAGACTACAAATATAAAATATGCATGGGTCCCCGCTGGTATAAGTACATGATAGAATAAAGAGAAAGAAAGAGAAATCTTTCTTACAGAAGAATTTCAAATAATTTATGCAAATAATCTGCTTCAGGAGATGGACCTCACTATTCCTAACCACTCCACTCCACCCTAGCTTTACCCCCCTACCCTTGTTGAGTGTGTGCTGGAATCTGATTGCTACTAATAAATAGAGAATAGTGAGGATAGGTAACTTTACAGTGGAGAACCTGGTAAACCTCACTTTGCAGGGCTATCAGGTTCAGCATTGCTAGTGATAAGGTATGTGGATATCACGCGCACTCAATGGGATATGAGAAGGGCACATCAGTCCTGTGTTATTTTTCTCCCATAATCCAGCATAATCATGAAAAACAAAAGACAGACCCATATTAAGAAATATTCTACAAAATATCTGAAGAATATCTGACCAGTATTTTCCCAAGTTGCCAAGATCATGAAAAAAAGAAGAGAGACTAAGGAGATGACACAATATAATGTGGTCTCCTGGACTGGACCCTAGACTAGGAGAAGGATGTTAGTAAAAATATTAGCGAAATCTTAATTCAGAGTTTAGTTAGTAGTAATGTACAAATGCTAATTTCTGAATTTGACAAATACACCATGGTTACATATGTTGTTCACAATAGGGGAAGTTGGGTGAGAATAGATGGAACTCTCTGTACTGTCCTTTTCTGTAAATCCAAAATTACTCCAAAATAAAAATTTTATTTAAAAAATAAATTTACAGCATAGTTGGAGCAGCAGGAATAACACCCCTGAAACAATTACAGGCTTACTAGAGGAAGAGCTGAGTGCCCCTTACTGGTGATTTCCCACCCACATAAGTTTGCTGCCAGCATTCTTTATGCTGCTTTCTTATATATGCTTGCCTGGTGGTTGTAATTTCCTTTTGAGACACTGGGAATTCCTATAATTAAAAAAATGATTCTGTGGAATTTAATTGTTTAAAAGACTATTGCTGAAACATATTATGGTATAATAAAATAGAATACAGTTATAAACATTATAAATAATGCTGAAAAATAATATATACTGATACTGAAAAAGTTTTATAACATATTATTAACGTGAGATTCCGCTGTTGAATGTTCTCATAGTATTCCATACTGCTTTCATGGAAATTACTGTTATTTGGAAAAAGTGTTTTTGCTCTTAACTCTATAAGTGATCTCTTTTCGATTCTTTGAACATGCAAAAGCCTTTTTCATTTAGGACCCTGGCCCTTGCCCTGTTTTCATTTGTCTGTATGTGTGGCTCCAAGATTCTGCCTTGGTCAGTCTCTTCTCATTATAAGTCTCAGTCAAATGTCATTCTTTCTAAAGACATTTCCATGACTACCATATTAAATAGTATTTCCTACTTCCATCACTCCTCTTCAGATCACTCTGTTTTATTAGTCTTTGTGAACACTTGCCAACATCCTAAACTGTAGGATTAATTAGTCACTTGACTATTGTCTGCTTACTCCTTCTAGAATCAAAGCTCCATGAGAAAAAGGACTTTGCCTATCTCCCAGCCAATCCACACCCAGCTCCTGGCCTGGGGCCTCACACAGCGGGTGCCTGGTAAGTGTCTGGAGCAAAGATTTGTAAGTGGCTCTTGGCGAGATATATAAATTTAGAACCCAGCACACACAGAGGTGATGGTTGAAGCCAAGAAAATAAATGGTATCATCTAGGTGAAAAATGAAAGAAGTAGACGGCTAAAACTGAGCCTGGAATGCCTCCATCAGTAAGCACAAAGTGGAAGGAGTCAGTGGACAAGACAGAGAAGTGGCGATGGAAGGAAGAACAAGGTCCAAGATGGTGTCCATGGGCAAAAAGAGAATTTCAAGAAGGACATGCAGGTTATGTCTGGCAACACTAAATATGAGACCAAGAAAAGTCATCAGTTTTAACAACTCAAACTTGATCTCTATTGAGAACAGTTTGCTTATTTGTAGAGCAAAACATGTAGGCTTTTGCTCTAAAACCTGCCACCTCCCTGCTTTTGTTTTGAATGAGGCCTTGGCTTTGACCATATTTGATGCTTCTCGTCATCAGCAGGGGCAGTATTGCTGCCATATCCTTATACTCTCACTGTAGTCACTAAATTAATACATGAAGAAATACCAAAACAGGGCTACAAAAGATTGTAATACATTAAATGCTTTACATTGAACAAGTTAATGATGCCATCTGAGTTGTGGAGTAATGATGAATTTTTTCCTATCTTTTTAATAACATATTCATGTTTCAAGTTTTCAAAAAGGTTTTATTTATATATATAATTATAATTATATGATATATTATATATATTATATAACTTCTATAAAAGCTTTATGGATTTGGCATGTTTGTCCAATTAGTAAAAATATACATAACTAAAAGTTCATTTACATTGTGCCAGACTTTCACCTTTTTATTTCTGAATATTAAACCAACGAAAAGAAAACCCAGACATCAACACTATCTGTAGAAGTTTTGTGAAATAAAACAACCTGCTTCCTCTAAACTTTACACAACTTCACCATAGTCTAAATCTTTTTTCCAAAAGAATTTTCATGAATAGACCCAAAAGCATTATTTAAGATGAACATTCAAAACATTGATATCCACAGGATTGCTACATATTAGATAAGGTAATTTTCACTATATGATTCACTTGGATACACAGTAGTTAAAACCAGGATAACTAAAGCGTTTAGAAGATGCCAGGAGATGAGAAAAGTCGTTACAAATTAATAAACATTAACAAAAAAGTAGGCAGAGGGTTGCTATTTTTCATTGAGAAGTAAAGCAGCAGAGTTTGCAAGCGGGCAGAGAAGGAAGGCAAAAGGGTTAACTCACCGGAGATGTGTGGGATCATCCCAGTTGCTTAAACTATTGGATTACACTCCTGCTGTCCTTCACACTTCAGAAAGTGGCAACTGCCAGCCATCATGTCTCATCTCTTATATATTTTAAAATATAAAATAAATTTAGGAAACAAAGGATTTTCCCATGTTGTAGGATATTTTTATTTAGTTTTTTAAATCTCCCTCCAGAGAAATTCTTTCACATATCGAACTACACTAAGAGATAGGAGGAAGGGAAGATAATTCAAGGCACACACATTGGAAGGCAGTTAGCAGACACTCAAGTGACATTATTTTCCCTTCAATCTATTCAACAACTACAGACCACATATTTCATTTCTTTGTTTCTCGTCGTTCCTTGTACTTGCGGCATAATCTACAGTGACTCTTCATGTTCATCTTGACGAACCCAGAGTTCTCTGTTCACTTTTTAGCTATTCTAATATAACACGGACCACCTCTACCTCCAGCTAAGACTCCGGAACGTTTGACCTGACCCTTTAGGTCTTCCTTTCTCTTAAGTGGTATCAAGAGAATCGGTAACATTGCAGGCTGACATGTTGAAGGTACCCAAACATGAGCCTTGACACCAATGATCAGCTTCTACCATTATGCCCAATACCTGATCCATTCACTCGCACAACAGAAGTAAAATTTCATTAAAACAGATTCAGCTTTTAATACTGCCAAACATAGCTACACACACACACACACACACACACACACACACACACACACACACCCTTGAGTATGCTTATTCCTACACATTAACCACTAACTAGGAAAAGAGTAGTCATTTGTTAATTATAGATGCATGTACACTGAGAAATATACTTTTCCTATTTAATAGAAATTCAAAAGATTTGAATGGTAAGGCTGGGTTCCAAACACACTGGGACCCCTTCTATCCTTTGGTTCCAAGATACATCACAAAGCTGAAAAGTTAGGTTTTGAATTTTTCTAATTTCCCAACAAAGTAAGAACTTCAGGGGTAACCAATTGTTAGGAATAGGATAGGACTGGGTTCACCTACAGGCACAATGGTGGCCATCTTTGAGAGAAACAAATAACTTCTTAATTGCCTCTTAATTCTTAACTCTCATGGCTCAGCTCCTTACTGTTTCCTGTGTCTGAGAGTGAGCCCCCAACTGGAATTTCTTATTTCAGTTAGTCCTCAAGAAGTTATGGGCAGGGGGGAGGCACAGCACAGATTTTTTAGAAAAAGCTGATATGATAGAGCATATCCAGGCAATTCTTTATATTTTCAGGAGCAAACACTAATGTCCAGAGAGGCCGTATGACCTGTGCAAGGTCACCCAGATAAGTAGAGGTAAAGACTTTTTTAAACCCTAAGGCCTCTAAGTAAAGGCCTTTACTAGTAAAGGCCTTTACTGTTCTGGATGTATGTGCAAGAGTCCAACAAAGTCTTGCCACAATGTCTATGTGTGTTTCTCAAAGAGAGGTCCCTGAACCAGCAGGATCAGCATCACCTTGTAATTGTACATTGTCAGACTCCCTTCAGACCTCCTAAATTAGAACAGGGCCCAGCAATGAAAGTGTTAATGAGCCTTACAGACGATTCTTATACATATGAAATTTTAAGAGCCATTGCTCCATATGAAGCTTCTCAATGCTTATGTCATGGTTCTTTTTTCTATTTTCGTCTGAAGCCTGACATAGTAAAACATTTCTTTTCACTTGATATGGAATAGATCAATCGTTCTCACCCATTAATATAAATAACTACTTGGGGATCTTGTTAAAACACAGATTCTGACTCAGGGGCCCAAGTTTCAGCATTCTTAATAAGCTCCCAGGTGATGTCAATGCCACTGGTCAGTGAACTACACTTTGAGAAGCAAAAGAGGATACTTAATTAGCTTCAACTGACATCAAAATTTGGGGCTATTATGTTGGATGAGGAGGACTGAAAATTACGATATCTTATCATTTATGTTCCTTTTCATAATGCCAATACCTTTGACATCCTGAGGTTCTCCATAAAGAGGAAAATAAATAAACCTATCCCTAACACCTCATCAGTTACTAGGTAGTTAGCTGGACAGGTGCAGTCGTGCTTTTAGAACAACGCATAGGACTGAGGAGGGACTGAGGGAAGTTCAAGCTGCAGTAAAAGGATCATCCCTTGAGAAATACTCTGAGTGGCCCTCTGGTGGGAGGGCTCTGAGCACCCACGAGGGGGACATGAGACAGACATGGTACTTACACGGGCAAGTTGAGAGGCACTAAAAACAAGTTTGACCAACTTCAGAATTTTGAGAAGGGTCAGCTAAGGGCAATGGTGTGAAGAAATGACAATTAACTTCACACAGTCCAGACTTAATCATGTGCAATAGCATGCCTTCATCCTAAGATTTTGGGCTTTTGTCATAAAATCACCTGTTGTTTCTTAATACATATTAATTTTAGTTTTGCCTTTTTTATTTTCCTTTTTTCTTCCTTCTTTCCTGTTTATATTGGAACTTTTCATTAGAAAAAATATATTCTTTGCAGGCACCATTAAAGAAGAAACTCCAATGCCCAATATAACAAACACTGCTGGACTACACATTGACCACACATGATTGCCATGAATAATTCTGCTCTCTCACTGATGGATTGGTGTGCACTGTGGAATGCTCAGCACTGGCACAACAACAGGGCAAGAGAGAAGGGTCCACAGCCTAAGGGCTGCTGATGATAAGAAACTTTTCTTCTCTGATTTCCATTCTATCATCAGTTTTCTATAGCCTGCATTCTACAACAATTTTCATATTCAGTCTTGCTCTGACTTGGACAACTGGATAGTTACTGGCAGTTACACAGTCCAATGGTCAAATAGACATGATGGCTAAACCCACATTCATGGGGGACAATATCAGGGCAGGTCCCTGACTTATGCTGGTGGTGCAAATTGAAGGCCAGACACTGTGTGGTTTACTCAGAGAAGATTCGATATTACTCAGGCTAAATTACCGGTGCTGCCCTGGCTGACCCCATATAATGGATCTTAATACAATGATATCCCAGGGCATATTAAAGAGCCAACCCCCACCTCCCATCCAGTGGAACAAAACTTCTAGTGCCAGGTCTCTCTAATGTGAGTCAGAAAAGGTGAAAAAAAATCACCTATCTTATCCTCCAAGTGACTTTAATAACAAATCATTTGTTGACATGTTAAACTTAGTTGAACTATACTACTTCTATTGCTACAGAAGAAATAAGATGGTCAAGACCAGAATATTCTCCTTCTTGGTGGTTCTATATTATAGTTAGCTGGTGACTTAAAATTTATTTCTAACAAGACTTGAACCTAGAAGTATTCTCTTCCATGATGGTTCAGCAGCTGACATTTATGTCTAGTCTCCCCCGGGCCAAAAGAACCTCTTTGCCTTTCCAAATATCCTGCCAGGCTCCACCAGGGAATTCTGGATGGTGTAGAAGATTCAGGAAGTGAATTAAGGCTGCCAGGAACCTTCATCCAGGTTTATCATTTCTGTAGACTCTAACAGAAAGAAGCAGGCTGGCTGGCTGAGTGATGCAGATAAGCAGATGGCTTGGGCACAAATTAAATGAACTGAATATAGGATTCCAAATTCTCCTGCATCTAAAGCCATCAAAACAACTTGACGTTGCTACAGATTTCATCAATTTGATGAACATTTCCCTTAATAGAAGAGAAGGGACAATAAATTCAATACTTTGTTACCTTTTAAATGTGAAATTCTCTTTGACAATACATATCAAATAGTTAAGAGAATATAATAAAACATTTGACTATTTAATTCCAAATTTATATTTTATGGTGATATAAGAAGTCGCAATAAAATTTAAAAACTGAAGAAAAATTGTTCAAGGCAAACAGGCTCCAAACTTTATATAAAACATTTTATGGCACATTTACTAAAAAAAAAAAAAATCAGTTGCATGAAGATTTCATTAGATTAGGAAACAAGAAAACATTATACATTTCTGCCACTGATGAAAAGCACTATTTCCTCCTAGCGAGTCCCATAATTTTAAGTTATCAGAATGAATCCACACATGAATAAATTTGGGGTCACAATTTCTTATTTGATAAATTTAGGTCAATTTTGCAGCATTAGGTAGCAGAAAGTTAGAACCATCAATCTATGTTAAGTTATATACAAAGTCAGAAAACAATGATGATGAAACTCTGTGTAGTGGTCTTTTATTGCCCCCCACCCCAAAAACACATTTATTTGTTAGAATAAAAAAAATCACTTGATGAACAAAGTTTAAAAAACTTTTGTTTGGCTTAGTCTTCGTGTATGTTTTCTCTCACATTGAAGCACAAACAAGTGGCCAAGCACTAGAGCCAACAGGAAAGGACTGAGCTCTTGAATACACATTAGATATGCTGAGATTTGTAGGTCCTGATGACTCACTGTTTTTAGTACTAGAAAAATTATTTATGTCATTATAAAAGCTTAAATATTACCTTTGAGAATTTGTGAAGGCTAGAGCAGGTGCTGTTTAAAGAAAAATAAAAACAGCAATTATAAGTAAAACTTGAGGACTGCAGAACTCATATAGCAAGTAAAAGTCAGGATAACTATACTATGTTGCATCAAAATAGGTTCTTTCTACAAATGGAATGCATTACATGAATGCAATTCAGTATACCCTGATTCCCTTCATTCTTCTACAAAACTGTGTTAAGCATTTGCTATATGCAAATACTTTTGGGGTACTGGAGATACAAATATGTAGTAGCTATCTATATTCTACCAATGCAGCAAACATTTTTCCTTCTCTGGATAACAGCATTCCCTGTTTCTATGGGAACTAATTCACTCCTACACTAATGATCGAGAGCAGTAGGGCCCATCACTGTTGTCCCTTCTCATATACAGAGATGATCACCTGACCCAAAGAAGGCCAACCAGAGTACCTACCTCTCCTGGAAACATTAATTGGTCTGGAGATGATCACATGTCTCAGGAAGGGCCAATCAGAGTCCTGATGTTACAGGGAAAAAACTTGTGCAACCGATTGCCATGGCCACCATCATGTGGAAGTGTTAGAATGAACAAAGCCATTAATCATAGGTAAGAAGACAGATAATGTTGATGACATTTGAGTCGAAATGAAGTCCTTGGAATCCCTAGAGCAGCAGAACTTCCTGTAACTTTTTCCTGTAGCCTTGCAAGCTAACCCCATAGCCTTTCAAACAATTTCTCCTTGTGTTACAGATAGTTTGAGTTTCTGTCTCTTCAAAGCAGAAAAGCTCTAAACTAGGAGGCCAAACATATCCAGTCTGTCTTCTGACATTATAGTCTAGGAGGAAAGAATAACAATCAAATAAGTAAATCTGTGATTTCAAGCTGTGGAAGTACTGTTTAGGAATATGACACAGACTTTAACACTTCACATAGCATGGTCATCAGAAACCTTGAAAACAAACTTTAAATCAATGGCTGAGCAATCTGCAAACCCTTTCAGTTTTGCAATCTGAGCTGGAGTTTAATTTCAGAAACCTTTCAGACAGGGCTGGTCGTAATCTGTAAGGCTTATGACAATGGTCTAATCATGTGCCCACTGATTGGGTCTGGCAGACAAAGGAAGATTGGCCAGTTACTCTGCCTAATAGCTAGCTATGAGTTCTGCAGGGAAAATGTTAGAAACAAGTTGGCCTTAGAGTTGAAGGAGCAATTGTTGGCAATTAAAGAATTAACCATTAACTCTACCTTTCCTAGAAGAAATATATGTTTAGGTAACTATATAGTCAGTTTAATAAGAGAAAAGTTATTCTTTATTGAAGAATTTAAGCTAATTGATGTGAAAGGAAAAACAGAACTAGAAAATTACCATTTTGTGATCCCATGTAACAGTCACCAATGGACAAAGGCATTTAATAAAAAGATGAGAGGGAGCAGTCCAATGGAAGGACCACTTGTTACCACCTAAGCCAATGCTCAGTCTCAGCATCCTTAGAAGTGAGAAAACCAGACACTGTGTGGATCAGAATAGGATACAATATGAAAGCATATCATCCTTCCTATAAAGTTTTCTTGCAAAACAGGTAAACCAGAATTGAATCAAGCCTGTAGACATCTCTCACTTACTGGAAGGAAAGGAATAGAAGAGCAAGTTAAACATCCCCCAAAAAAAGCAGATAGACAAATTCAAAGGGAAAACATTCTAAAGAATAAACTTGGTTTCTGCAACAAGTCATCTGCAAAAGGTGAAAAGAAGCGAAGAGGACTACTATAGATTAAGACAGATTTAAGAAAAGGAACAACCAAATTAACCCATGGATCTTGTTTGGATCCTGATACTACCAGAGCGACTGTTGAAATGACCTTTGGTGACATTTGGAGAAATCTGATTGTGTAATAGATATGATACCAAGAAATTATGATAAGTATGATAACAAGGTTGTGGCTTTATTGTGGTCCATAGTTTTAGAGAAGGATACCAATGTATATAGGAGTGAAAAAACAATGTATGAGGTTTGTTTATAAATTTTTCAGCAAAGAAATACAAAGAATGGGTCAATATTTCAAACGGAGCAAAATCTTGATAAATGATGGTACTGAGTGATAGGCAAGTGAAGTTCATTGTTTTATTCTTTATATTTCATGTAGATTTGAAAATTTCCAAAGGATTTTTTAAAGTTCTGCTTTTTGCAAAGAAAAGTATCTCTTTTTAAGGAGCATTCTATTAAGAATCACTGTGAGACAAAACACATTGCTAGAAGCAACTTAAAAGTCAGTCAAAATAAGAGAAGCATTCCAAAATATCACATTCAATAACAAAATGTGTTTAAGAGCAGAACATTACGAGATACTGCACTAGTTACATCTTCAGTTTTCAAAATTTTAGCCAGGAAAAAATAAACTCTTTAGTAACAGATAAATATTTTTTTAGTATTTAGAACAGTTGAAAATAGCATATTTCTTGTCTTTTAAAAGTTGTGTTTAAAGAAAAGTTTTAATTTGATAAATAATTTTCTGTATAATTTTATTCACCATTTCTTTAGCTCCATCCAGGTTTAAATATTTGTTTACAAACAACATTTTTAAAATTTAAAAGACTGGATTTAACAGAAATTATCAATTCACATATTTACCACTTAGAATTTTTAAAAATAGAAAATACCTAAGCTATGTTAAAAAGGAATAGATATCAACAAAATAATTGTCAGTGGAGACAATACAAAATGATTTAATGAAGACAGAAACCACAACCTTCCCATACAGCAGCAGCACACAGCAGCAGGTTTAAAATAAAAGATGTGGGAATTACTACAGAACCCAAGATAAACTATCAACAGTGTTGTAGTTACAAAAAGTAAATCCAGGAGCAGATTCTGCCCACCATTTTTTCTTGAAATATAATTTAAAAACCAGAAAGAGATATTTATTTAGCCAAAAAAAGAAGAATTTTTGTCAACAGTATTACATAACACTGAAATTTATAAATAAAAGATAACACTGCTCTCTTCCTCAATGAAAAGATGGATGACTTTCTTCTCCATGACTTAAAGACCACCTGCTTACAGGGCACAGGGTGTGGAAGCCTAAGGGTGGTCCCTGTTTCTGCCTTTTTGTAGCCTCTTCTTTGGATCGTCTGGTATCGCATACACAATTGTTCAACTCTCAACAAAATCAAAAGCCTTTTCAAAATATTTTCTCATCTTTCAGATAGAAGATAAATACTCAAAATTTTAAGTAATATTTCATTAGATGACACTAAAACTGACTAAAAGTAAATTTAGCCAGAATCCTATCGCTATTAGAAAAACGAGGAATAAAAGATGAAGGAATACACTGAAGAAAATGCAAATGATTCTGCCATTTGAACCTGAAATGTTCTCTTTTTACAAGAGTAGTGTTTCTAGTTTGTCACCAAACTGCTAATGTAATGAAAATAACAAATTATTCCACAAGCCTAAAGGATGACAATGTTTGTTCCAGTGGATATTTCTTTAAAAAAATTGTTGTATTTACTAAAGCTAAGCATTAGAATAAGAACTTCTGTCATGTTTTTATTAGTCTGTTGTGACTATACTATTAGAAAAGGGCTAATTATCTACAGGAGAGTTTTTAAAAAGGGATTTCATTGGGGACAAGTAAGTCAAAAGGACTTACTTGTGGACTTTAATATTTTCTATAATCTCCAAGAGTAAGAAGAATTGGAAAATTTTCCAAACCTTCTCTCCTCATTCGTTCTATCCTACTGAAGAGACACTAATCTAGTGTTTGAGACTGTAGCTAATGTGATCCCTGTTAGAGCATGGTAACCAGGAAGCAGGGAAACTGCTTCAGGCTACTGGAGCTGCTCTCTGCTCTGATTTGCAATGAAGCGTTTCCAAATATCTGGCTATAGTTCTGCTCATTGCCTGCTTCTCCTCTCTCATCTTCTCCTCAGTTCCTTCTCATCATGCTGCCACCCTCCTCCATGCCACTGAGACTTCACAAGATAGCCATTTGCTTCCATGTTGCAAATCCAGTGTTCATGTGTCCTTCATTCACTCAACTCTCAACAGTCTTCGACCATTACTCACACTTTCTTCAGTGAACCATCTTCTCTGGGTGTTCATGAGGCCACACTCTCCTGGCTCTTGTCTTACCTCACTGGCCACCCCTGCTCAAGCCCCTGATCTGAATCTTTATTCTCTGCTCCACTTTTAAATACTAATATATTCCTTTTTCAGGAGTAAAGCACAAAGAAAGTATCAGGATTTCTGAGAAATTACTTTCTTCCTGTTCAATCAGAATATTTTTCTTTTCTGCTTCCCTATTTCTCCTACCCTTCTTCTAACTGCAAGACCTAAGAAGTTTTAGAATTTCTTTCACCATTTTACTGATTTTTAGACCATTGAGATAACCTATGATTTCTATATTAAGCAATATAGGTGATGTCACCATACATCGATAACTTCTTAGGTTAAAGTAGAAATAAAAACACCTCTCTGAAATTATTATAAACCCAAAAAATAATGAAGGGAAAAATGGTCGCTGTCTGGGAATATTATTTTTATGAATTATTTTTGCTCAGAGAAGAGTGAGTCCATTTATAAACTTAGAAATAATAAAAAATGCCTATAAACATACAACCTACCAACAATAAATCATGATAAAATATGAAACGTGAAAACAATGCTGAGTAAGGAGATTAAATCAGTAATCCAAAACCTCCCAACAAGAAAGTCCAGGACCAGATGGTTTCACCAGTGAATTTTGCCAAACACTTAAAGAAGCATTAACTCTAATTTTTTCAAACCCTTCCAAAAAATCGAAGAGGAAGAAATACTCCCAACTCATGTCAGGTGGCTGGCATTATTCTGATACAAAGCCAGAAAAAGATATGACAATAAAATTACAGGCCAATATCTCTGATGAAGAGGGAAGCAAAAATCCTCAACAAAAATATTAGCAAACCCAATTCAGCAGCACATTAAAAGGATCAAACCATGATCACATGGGATCACATGGGAATTATCTTTGGATACAAAGATGATTCAACATATTTGTCAATAATTATGATACACCACATTAATAAAATAAAAAATAACAATTGTATAATTATCATAATAGATGCAAAAAAGCATTTTGTAAAATTTGACATTATTTCATGGTAAAAAAATTATCAATAAATTGGGTATAGAAGGGACTAACTTTAACATAATAAAAGCCATATATGACAAGCCAACAGCTAACATATTCAATGGTGAAAAGCTGAAAGCTTTTCCTCTAAGATTAGAAAAAAAGATCAGTACCCACTCTTGCCACTTCTTTGCAACATAATACTGAAAGTTCTACCCAAAGCACTTAGGAAGAAAAAAATAATTAGGCATCCAAATCAGAAAGGAAAAGGTAAAATTATCTCTGTTTACAGATGACATGATCTTATATATATAGTAAATCCTAAATTTTCCACCAAAATAACTATTAGAACTGATAAATTCAGAAAAGTTGCAGGATACAAAATCAACATGCAAAACTCAGCTGTGTTTCTATACACTAACAATAGATTATCTGAAAAAGAAATTAAAAAAACCATTTATCAAAAAAGAAGTTAGGAATAAATTTAACCAAGGAGGTGAAAGATCTGCACATTAAAACCTATAAGATATTGGTGAAAAAAAACTCAAGAAAACACAATGGAAAGATATTCTAAGTTCATGAATTATAATAATTAATATTGTGAAAATATCCACACTACCTAAAGTGATCTACATATCCAATGCAATCCCTATCAAAATTCCAATGGCATTTTTCACAGAAATAGAAAAACATTCTCAATTATTATGGAACTACAAAAGACCCTGAACAGCTTAAGAAATCTTGAGAAAGAAGAACCAAAGCTGGAGGCATCACACTTTCTGATTTTAACCTATATGACGAAGCTATAATAATCAAAACAATGTGGTATCAGCATAAAAACAGACACATAGATCAGTGGAACAGGAGAGTGCAGAAATAAACCGATTCATGCGTGGTCAACTAATTTATGACAAAAGTGCCAAGAAAACAATGAAAAAAGGATAGGCTCTCCAATAAATGCTGCTGGAAAAACTGAACAGACACACGCAGAAGAATAAAATTGGACTCCTATCTCACATCTTACACAAAAATCAAATCAAAATGGATTGAAGAATAAAATGTTAAGACCTGAAACTATAAAACTCCTAGAAAAAAAATATAGGGGAAAGCTCCTTGATGTTGTTCTTGGCAATAATTGTTTTTTGGATTTGATACCCAAAACAAAGACAATAAAATAAAAAACAAATAGGCCTACATCAAACTAAAAAGTTACTGCACAGCAAAGGAAACCATCAACAAAATAAAAAGGCAACCTATAAAATGGGAGAAAATATTTTCAAATTCTATATCCAATAAGGAGTTAACATCCAAATTATGTAAGGAACGCATAACTTGTTCATGAATAGTCATAACAGTTTTCTCTATAATAGCAAAAAACAAGAGTAACCAATGCCTATGTCTATTAGCAAGTGAATAAGCAAATTGTGGTATATCCATATAACGAAAAACTTTTTAGCAATAGGAAAGAGCTACTATTATACTGAAAAACATAGATGAAACTCAAAACAATCATGCTGAGTATAGGTAAAAGAAGGCAGAGAAACAAATCTTACAGTTTAATTCCACTTAACAAAATACTCTAGAATATGCAAGCTAATCTAAAGAGACAGAAAGATTAAGTTTACTCAAGAATGAGAATAGGTATTAGAATTAAAAGGGTATATGTCAATTTTGAGGGGATGTGGTATTTTCATTATCTTAATTATAATAATAATTTTATGGGTGTAATACATAGGCCAAAATCTATCAAATTGTATATTTTAAATATAAGCAGGTTAGTGTATGTAAATAATGCATAGTAAAGCCCCATTAAATAAACTTGAAGTATGGAGTTAGACTTCAAAGGAAAGATGTTGATGATGACATACTAAAGGGAATTCAGGCAAAGTAACATTAGCATCTTGCCCTGTGTTAAATATTAGATTTGTAAAGAAAATGTCCTGGTATTCTCAATCAAGTATAAGTAGGCAGAATTGGTTTGAACAAGGAATCATCTTTATAAACCCAGAACTCAACAAGAAGCTAAATTGGTGGACACCAGGTATTCCAAGACAATAAATACCACCCTTTGCATAGAAAACAGAAGAACTTCATCATACTTTCTAGTGACTAGTCTAAATACAGTCATTAGGCCCTATTATGATGACAAAGACAGCCTTAACATTTCCTTCAGCTCAACTAAATGTCAGTCAGCCTGAATTCAGATCCCTGCTCAGCCACATAGTAGCTGAGTTACCTTGGAGATAAGTTACAACTACTACCTGTGTCTTAGATTTCTCATCTGTGATATAGAGATAATAATAGTACCCACATCAAAGAGTTGTGAGGATTAAGCAGATTAATATAAGGTGCTAAGACCATCTATTATTATCATTATCATTCCTATTTATCCATGTTAAAGATGAGAAACTAAACCTTAAAGAGGTTAAATAATTCAAATATGTTAAATAATTCATAAACATATTAAAAACGAAGGATAAAATTCATGCCCCTCACTCTTAGTTCAGCATTCTTTTCCATGCAACATAATGATTTCCTGAAGACAAAATACATTTGCAATCTGCAGCAGTCCACATTGATCAAATAAGAGCAGGCAAAACTACTCACCACTTAAGTTGAGAAATCAAAACCTGGCAAATTTAATCTCTGTGTTAATATGAGAAGATCCTGCATCCAGCTGACAGAAACCTTGTCTAAGAATGGGAAACCCTGACTAGATTGAAAGTCAGAGAGAAAAAGAACAATTGTGATTACAGGCTATTGAATTGAGCCCTGAATGAGATGAACCTATCCTTCACAGTTATTAAAAAGGGAGAGAGGCCACTAGTTAATTTAAGTGTATTGTCTTTCCTGGAACACAGAAGAGGCTTAAATTTAGCTCTTATTTCAGGTAACAAAACTCACAGCTCCCTCCATACTGATCTTTCCCAGAATGCTATGTCACCAGACCCACAATGTGCCCTGATACAAAAAAAAAAAAAAAACAACTAAACCCCACCTCCTTTTACCTCTCAAATTTATTTTGTCTCCAGACATTTAAGAACTCAAAATTGAAATAACCCAAGCCTCTGACTTGAATTTTAACTTCCAATATATCTATCAGCTCTTCTAAAGATACTCAACCTGCTATTTGTAGTTCAATGCTCTTTCAGGTGCGAAAAAAGAGACTGCAGATGCATAAAACATGTAACTCGGTAGACCATCTCGCTGCATTTCTTTTGAGAGGATTAGAGACTTCACATCACCTCATTTGGCTTTCATGAGTCAAGTTCTACACAAAAATGCAAGAGTCCTGAAATATATAGCTTTGGGAGAATACCTCCTAGCTTCCCCCACATACTAAAGCCAAAAGTCACTTTCTTTATTCTTGCCTTGGGTGACCAGTGTGTGCTTCGCCTGCCCAGTAGTACTCCCATTGAGCATTCAAGAGCCCTCCTCTCCCTGAATCCCCTATCCGTGCTTTCAATCTTCCAATCTTCCACTTCTGTCAGAGGAAAGGCAGTCATCACTATTTACCAAGGTTGCCCTAGACCCACTTACCACCACACATTCTTACAATAATGCTAATTAAAGGATTCCTGCACATGCCAGGCAAATAGAGAATACTTATTAGGATTCCTTCATGCAAACCTCTGGAATTCAACATGTAATCCTTTAGCTAAGACTCTGCACCTAATTTAAGACAATAATTCATGGGAAATATTCAAGCCTTCCTGAATGTTTAGTTTGAAAATATAATCATCGATGTTTGCTTCCCTCCAAATGCTGGGGCAGTTTGAGAACTCATGCAATGGTAAGCTCAGAATGTCCAATTAACCAATACCATAAAACCCATATTTAAAAAAAATCAGAAATGAAGTGCACAGGGTAGAGATGGTATAAGAAAACCTATTAAGCATGAAAGGCCAACTCCCTTTAACAAAGAAAATGACTCCAGAGCACAAATTAATGAATAACAATGCTTCATAAAGTCTTTTTTTTAAAACATACTTTCACAAATAATACCTCATTTTCCTCATAAAGCAGGTAGAACAGCACTGTTAACTCATCAGATTAAAAAATACAGCACCAGAGAGTCATTAACTTGCCAAATTTCACAAAGAAACAACTGGAACTCAGGCTCTCTTAGCTAACAGGAAATAACCTAAAGACAATTTTCTGTCTTCAGAAACTTTAGATACTAAAGTCCAACAGATTGGAATTCTGCCAATCTTGGACCTGAATTTCATCTTCGAGCCTGTGCTCTTCCCAGGAAACTCTGGCATTGAGTCCATGGGCTTGAGGCTCAGCCTCCAGAGTACTTTCTCAGAGAGCAAAAAGGCATTGGGTGAGACCATCATCATTCAGAATTTGCCAAGCTTCTGCTCCTTTGAATTATACAACTAATTCAAAAGCATGTGAACAAGCCAGGAGTAGGAAAGATATGTCCTCCTTCCTTTAGAAGTAGTTAGAACCAATATTTTACTTTCTCACCAAACAAAAGCAGAAACTTTCCCTCTCCATATGCTGTTTGTTTTTTAATTAGAAAAATAATTTAAGATATTTATATCAAGTTTAGAGGCTTCATCATCTACCGTGATGAAACCAAGACTTTATGGGAATATTTCAGATCCACTCATGACACTCATTAGTGGTGAAAACAACAATGCATTTATTTATTTTTCTCACCTTCCAAAAATAATTATTTAAACAATATTACAAAAATACAGATAATAAGCTAAAATAAAAGTTGGAAAATGTAATCAGGAGCTCAAACTACTATACCATATTTTTTAAAAAGCTGACATTTGCTAACATTTGCCATGCCAAGAACTGGCTCATTGCTCTAAAAAAAATAAAAATAAAAATAAAGTTACTATAGCAGAGTTGGAGTTAACTTCTACTTTAAAAAAATTCTCAGCCATTTTTTTTATTATAAATAAAAGAGATTTGAAAAGTGAAATAAGAACAAAGTTTCTTCTGTTGCCTTTTTGTTTCTGCTACTAAAACTAAATAAGGAATTTTTTCCCCTTAACTTTCTGCTTACTTTCTCAAATAACATGTCACTTTTTAACATTTAAGACAATTTTTGTTACCTTTCTTGATGGAGTTTTTTCCTGGCAGAAGTAAAGTGTGAGGAGAAGGAAGGGCACTGGGTTAGAATGCAGTAGAGTTGGGTTTAGGCACAGAAACTCACATTTGATCTGGGAGAAGTCTCCTTACTGGTCCTCAATTTCAATTTCCATTTGTTAACAGGAGGGATCACTTTGTAAGTTACATAAATGTCTAACCACTATGTTGTATACCTAAAACTAATATAATAGTGAATGCCAGCTGTAATTTTTTAATTTTAAAATTAATTTCATTTGTAAAATAAAAGGAACAAACCAGATGAACTGTAGATTCTTTGCAGCACCAGCATTGTGTTTACCAAAGCAAATTTCTGCCACTGTGTTTTCTAGAAATCCACAGCAAGTGTTTGCTGCATGTAGTCATGAAAAGTTTTCCCAATACCCAAGGATTTGCAACAACTTACCTGAAGGCCACTGCACAGGTTAGGCTCCTATTTCCATATACATCTATGACACTACTGGGTAAACTGCTCTCAAGTAATTAAGAAGCCTCAATATTATCATCACGTTACTAAAAGGAGACACCTCATTTTCTCCCATTTCTATTTCTTCTTTTCCACCAACTACTTTTGATCCTGATTCTAGACAAACCAGGGCAAGAAAGGAAACACACAACTGGAGATGTGGGAGTAGATAGAAAGATAGTAACAGGCACCCAAGATCTTTGCAAGGCAACTATTACTATTATATATTCCAGAAGGGTGTCAGATGGCATCTGCAATGCTAACAGTTTTCCAGATTTCTGACCCTCTGATCACACCCCATGTGGTTTATCTATATATAGATTAACAATAGATATCAGCATTTATTTTTTCAAACCACACAAAAGTTTTTACATGTGAATTTTCATACTTTATATATCATTAAGGTCCATTTCTGATCCCTGAAGACAGTTTTCACACCTGTAATTTTTTCAGCAAGAAACCAAAATTCTCTAATGACCCTATTTCTCTGCAAAATAAACAATTCAAATGCAATTTCTTTGAACCACTGTCTATTGCAGTTTTATAGATTTTTGTGAGATACCCCAAATGTGACATGTATAATAGTGTGTCATGGGACCAAGTCTTGAATAAGATGTCTGCTGTCTTCTTATGTCATTGAGGGCTTCATTCAGTTCTGGTTCAATGTATAGATGAACCAATAACTTCCTAACATCATGAACACTTTGCCAAAATGAAGGAAAATTGAGACTTTTTTATTTAAAAGACAGATAAAAAGAATCTGTTTTTCCTTCATCCATTTATTAAAATATTTGTAGAAGCCTAAGAGATGGAAAACAGAGCAGCACAGTTAATACTAAATAGCTGCTTACAATGCATCCTGAGGAATTTTGACTAAGGGAGAAAACATATCTCAAATAGACAAGCCAGAAAAAGACAACATGGAAAATTTCCACCTAACAGTATAGTAAAATCCTTATTTTAGAGAGAGACACAATTTCTCTGATCTAAAATAAGGAGTTACCTAACTACTGCTGAATCAGGTTGAGTCAAAGAGATTTTTTTTGGCCCTACTGTCCTCGTCAGTGCCTCTTATATTGCACCTACCTGATGAATATAACTCTTAGAAATGTGACATACTTGGTTGTAAAAATGGGCAGGCAGAACATCTCATCTTGAGTAAGAGGTTGGTACTTATGCGGCAGGAGTGAGAGAGCTGTGGCAGCATTGTTTTCTCGGAGGCTGGTGTGTGCTGATACAGACAAGGAGAAAATGGCAAACCGTGTTCTCTTATAAGTAGTCTAAAAGCAATGGACAACTAGGAAGCATGAGGAAAAGAAGATCCCTTCTCAGTCTAGCAAAATCACACCAGGAAAATTACCAGGAATTTGGCATGGAGGTGAAAATATCTACCTGTCCTTCAGAATAGCATCTTAGGCAGTCTGTGTTAATTCACAGATGAAAAGGCGTAATGGATAAGGTAAAACTAACCATTTAGTCTGTTAATAAATACTACCTCTGTATATAAACCCATCCTTTTTCAGAAATAATCAACACGAGGTTATTAGAGATTGTACAACATAAATGAGAACACAACACACAATAAAAAAAAGCTTTCTTCTTAAAATACATACTAGGGAAGAGGATGAAAAATTTTAAGAGAGATTACATTACAGAAAAGCCAACTAGAACCAAGACAGACAGAAATGAAAAAGAAACTTGGAGAGAATTAGAAATGACTATAAAACTTAAATGCAACATTAGAATTAAGATCAGCAGGGGAAGCAATAAAAAGGAGATTTTATATGACTGAAAATATAACTGGATGTGTGGGACATAAACTTCCAGCCTCTCAGTATACAGACAAAATGGCAACTGAAAATGAGAAAAATTAAAGTTATAAATGAAGAGAGTTAGTGAAGAGTCATCCTAGAGATTACTGGTTTTTTTAAAAAACTTGTAGCTGCCAGGCATTACATGCCTTATATTCCATTTGTTAATAATCTTATTTTGACCTCTCTCATTTAATGTTAGTTTTTAGTTCCTTAGATTCTTTTTTCTACTGATATTAATAAAATGCCAACACTTACTTTTCATATGATCTTCTAATTACTATTGAATGAGTTATCTACATGACAAGAAAATATATCCTCCTCTTTTGCTGCTGTAGAAAAATAAATTATTCTGTGCCATAACTGTCCTTGCAAAAGAAAGGAAGGAAAGGAAGGAAACAAAGGGAAGGGAGGAAAGGGAAGAAAGGGAGGAAAGGGAGGAAAGGGAGGAAAGGGAGAGAAGGGAGGGGAAGAGTGGGAAGGAAGGGAAGGAAGGAAGGAAGAACGAAAGGAAGGAAGGAAGAAAGGAAGGAAGGCAGGAAGGAAGGAAGGAAGGAAGGAAGGAAGGAAGGAAGGAAGGAAGGAAGGAAGGAAGGAAGGAAAAAGAAAGAAAGAAAGAAAGAAAGAAAGAAAGAAAGAAAGAAAGAAAGAAAGAAAGAAAGAAAGAAAGAAAAAAAGAGAGAGAGA